>JAKSZT010052319.1:1308272-1414681 GCA_026826555.1 Tolypeutes matacus | reverse complement strand
CTGAATTGCTCTCAAAAAAAAAAAAAAACAAAAAAACAAAAAACAAAACAGAATCTTTTTTTTTCCTCTCCTGACATTTTTTTAAAAGAAATACTCCCATGATTCACATCATTTTTTAGAAGAAATTGTTCATAACTAAAGCACACAGTACAATTTTAAAATGCTTTCTTTCTCCAAAATGTAAAATCGTGCCTCACTTATTTTAGTTAACATTTGAAAGCCCAAAGAAAATTGTTTTTGAAAAGGTATTCAAATTGATGCTATCGTGTATCTTTCATAAAAGTATAAAAGTGAATAAACATTGATGCTATTAAAACCTAGTAGCTGTGGGTATATAAAAGATCCAGAATTCAGACAGGCAATAATAAAATTTTTATGACATATGTACTGACCATCCATCCACCCTATGGCAGGACTGTATTAGGCTGTCTTTATAAAGCTTGCAGTCCAATAACTGGTTAACAGGTAATCAAAGAAGTAGCAATTAGAAATTCAGGTAGAGAGATTATCTGTGATAAATCAGTTAGTCCAAGGAAGAGGAGGTGAAACCCAGAAATAAAAATCAGAGAAGCAGCACTCTCCCCTCTTCCTGCCTGATTATAGATGACAGGTGGAAGCTGCCTTTGAGTCCCTGGCTATTCTGGGGCTCACAAGCAGAGTTGAGCAGGATAGCTGACTGATAGGCAGGCTATAAGGGAAACTGACTATATTTATCAGTATAAATCAGGAATGATTATTTTGGGGCCTAGGTCATTTTTATTTTAATTGCATGCTTTGCTGTATCTGTGCATGTCTCTGGTGAAAATCACTGCATCATTGCCCATTTTCTGTTTCCCTATGACTTCCAGGCAAGTGCAATGTTGTGATGCGATTCATTTTTGTGCCTTTGGCGATGGACCTTCCACTGTTAACTCCCTCCCCCTGAGTCTTGATTAAGGTGATTCTCTTACACAGGATTTTGTGCCTGTAAAAAATGTATCCCTTGTTTCTTTAAAAAAATTTTTTGATAACTTGCAGAATCATATTTTAAGAGTTGAATCAAGTAGCATTGTGTAGTTTCCTATCCCCAGTGGCTACCCTCCAGCAACTGCCGCTATCACTTTTATACCAAAAACTTTTGTGAGCCACAAAAGCTCAACAAAAGCTTCCTCAGTTCACCAATTTTAAAAGGTAAAAAAACAATGGATCTAAAAATCACAGTGCATTTAAGCTTCCTAACAAAGTTGAGGAACAGACTGATGCTACACTCTGCTACTTTTAAAAGTCCCTGTGTTGTCAATATGATACTAGCACTAAACAAGAAAACTAAAAAAAAAGATGATATAAGAACAGTAAGAGAGAAATTTAAAGAGAGGATTACTAATGATCTTTAATTGGTAATATCTATTTTACAAAGAATATATTGTTTCAGTTTACCACGTCTATTTTCCAGGAATCATTCCCTACAGTAACACTTTTTTTAATAGACAATGTCCAAATTCTTTTCACTTCGATACTTAAATGTCATGTCTCTTGATGTTGGCAATATGCTAAACATTTAGCATAATATGTGAATACAAATGAGTCTGATGATATTGTTTATTTCTCAATTCAAGGTTGATGTTTCTGTATTTGAGTCTGCAATTCTTAAAAAATATAATTTTGCATGAAAAATCATTGCTCAAACTTATCTTCATTCTCTGTTGACAGTTGAAAACAGAAACAGGAAATGTGCTGCCAGGTTGACAGTTGTCAGCAATTATTAAGTTTTTGTTCTTAGAAATAATTATATGTTTACTAAGAAATGAAAATAATTTATAATTAAGAGGTGCTCAGATGTTTACCTTTAATATTGTTTCTAAAAATATATGAGAAAAATCAAGTATTGTGATATTTTATAATAGATTAAATTCACAATTATATAACTCTGGCACAGATCATCTCATTATGCCAATAGGTACTCAACAGATATAGCCCATCTTCAAGCCATATGTGAATTCTCACCAGTGATTACTATACAATTAGCTTTGGTTTATTTGGTTTGTGGCAAGAAGAGCTTGCATGTAAAGAGACCAATCATGAGTCTGGGCTAGGGTTGTAATCAATAAAGAGAAAAGACAGATGCTAAATAATTTAAAAGGGGAATTTTTCGATTGTATATATGTTACTAGAATAAAAATTAGAAGATAAAACATAGGGTGTTATGGCAGTCTGATATTATTTATGAATCCCCAAAGAAGATTATGTTTGTAAATTGGTCTTGTCCTCTGGGTGTGATGCCCGTTGATTGTATTAAATTCAAAGGTTTTAAATTTGTTTCATAAAATCAATTTAGGGCTTTTGATTTGACAACGTGAGTAAGGTGTGACTCACATGAAACCCCACCTCCTTGGTGGGCCTATATAAATGGACACTCACTTAAGAAGTCACACGGAAGAGAAGAGCTCTTGGTCATTTTGGTCCTGCCATGTGACAGAAAGGAGAAATGTACAATCAGCTAAAGCCCCAGGAAGAGAGATGAGTCATTTGCCTGATAGTTTTCAGCCAAAGAGAACAGATCAGCTGCGAAGGTCCAAGAGACCAGGCAGAAATTGCCCACCATCTTGCTTCAACACGTAGCAACAAACTTTGGTGAGAAAGCAGCCTTGAGCAGGACTTTTTAGGGCCTTGTAACTGTAAACTTTTACCTCAAATAAATACCCTTTATTTCTGGTACTTTGCATCAGCACCCCTTTGACTGACTAATACAGAATTTGGTACTGAGAGTGGGGTGGTGCTTTTCAATTATCAAAATGCTGGATCAGTTTTATTAATGGGTAAAGGGTATTTTTTGGAGGAATTGTGAGTTGCTTGATGGAAAAGGCCTAGATTGCTTTGAAGAGACTGTTGTTAGGAATATGCATTCTAAATAGACTTTTGATGAGGTCTTAGAAGGAAATGATGAAACTATTATTGGAAACTGGAGGAAAGGTCATCCATGTATTAAAGTTGCAAGAACTTAGCAAGATTGACTCGTGATGTTATGTGAAAGGCCTGGAAATTTAGCTGAAGAGCTTTCCAAAGTAAATTGGAGAATGTGGCCTGGCTCCTTCTTGTAGCTTACAGCAAAATACTAGAGGAAAGAGATAAGCTGAGAACTGAATTGTTGGGGACAAAGAAACCAGAAACTGATTCCAGAAATTCCCCATATTTGGAAATCAAGACCCCAGATGATAGTGCCCCATTTGAGGAATTAACTAAACTTGGAACTTGTAAGTCAGGATTGAAAATGCAGTTATGCAGGAAAGATTTGTGGAAAATTTTACTGTCTGATGGCTTGGACCCCTGCTTCCTGCATGCTAAAACAACAAGCTTTTTATGAGAGCTATATGAATAAAATTACTGTCAGCCTAGACTAAAAGGGACATGGAAGGGAGTTACGGAAGGGAAAGCAGCCTTAAGAGGAAAGTCATGGAAGCTGAGGTCCGGAATTAAGAAAGGAACTCCACCCATGTGTACAGAGAGGGTGAGTTTGTCCTAGGACTTGAAGAGGGTGGAAATTCCAGCCCATTGTTCAGGGAGAGTTTTGCTGCCCTAGGCTTCAGAGAAGGTGGAGCACATTCCCTAAGTATTGGGAAGAGTGGGGAGAGTGAGGTTGCCGCTCCATTGCTCTGAGAGGGGTGGGCCTCTTCCACATAGATTAAGGAAGGCCATGTCTCCACCTCACTGTTCTGAGAAGGTTGGGCCTTTATGCTAAAGACTAGGGAGAATGTTACCACCACCTCACTGTGCTAAGAGGATTGACACTGTACCCCAGAGATTTGGGAAAGTGTGGCCATCAACCCATTGCTTTTGGAGGGTGAGGTCTGGAGCTTGGTCACCACCTAGATGCTTAATTAGGGTGGAACCAAAAAAAATGGCCTTGGGCAAGTCTGTGAAAAGGGTGGGCCCCCATGAGGACCCAAGGAGAAGAGACCATCATCTTAAGAAAGACTCTCAGATTTTGAAATTTGATGAAATATGAGGTCATCAGAACTGTTGAGGACAAGTAATGGTGTGTTTCTCTCCCAAATTCTCCTTGAGGTAATGCACATGTTTATCCCTTTGTATATTAGAAACAAATAAATTGTTTTGTGAGTTTCACAGCTCTGCAGTCAGAGGGTACTTTGCTTCAAGACAAACTGTATTTCTATAAACTAATTGTGATGTGATTTTGAATTTAGCATTGTTACTGATTTAAGTTTTTTTTTTTTTTAACATTGTAATGTCTTTTGAGGATTCAGAGGGTGGACTGTGGCAGTTTGAGATTATTTATGAGTCCCCCAAAAGAAAAGTTATGTTTATAAACTGGCCTGTTCCTCTGGGTGTGATATTCTTTGTTTGTATTAAATCCAAAGTGTTCAAGTTTACTTGATAAAATCAATACAGGTAGTATAACAGAGTGACCCCTATTTTAAATGATGGTCTAAAGTTAATAGCAAAGTATAAAATTATCCTTTCAGGAATTTTAACAAATGTACCACACTAATGCAAGGTGTTAATAATAGTGTGATATATGAGAAAAAAATACACCTAATGTGAACTATGGACTGTAGTTAATAGTTCAATTTTAATACTTTCACTACTTATAACAAAGGTACCATACCAATGCAAAATGTCAACAATAGTGGGGTATATGGGAATACTGTATTTTTATGATTATTTTGTAAATCAACAACTTCTCTAATTAGAAAAAACAAAAGACATCATGTAATATATACATATAATAGGATATCACCTAGTATAGTATAAACTCCTATTGCTACCTTTTCAATTATGGATCATTTAGACTGGCTTAGGTATGTGCTTGTGCTATACTAAAGAGGAAAACACAGAGATTAAAGACTTAGATATAAATATGAAGGCAATACATTATAAGGATTTTCTAGCACTAAGTTGACTAAGGTCATCTAACTTCATAGGACATTATTCTTTGGGGGTGAAAAGCTTCAGAAATGTTAATTCTTACTTACTCTTTGGAGGAAGAGAATGTAATTATTTCTCTTGAGACCAAATAAAGAAGCTGAAAACTGATAAATATTATTTTCAAAACATATGAGAACAGTTGAGGCACATTCCTTTCCCTCTAGTCCCAACCCCGAAAAGGAAAGTGATCCAGACAGAAACAAAAAAGGAAGAAGGAAAATCATGGTTCTGATTCCTACACACAGTCTGTATTACCTAAATCTTGTTTATAAAATATATAATAACTTTCAAATTTATTAGATCATGTTTCACTCTAAGAGTAGATGATCAAGTGTTCAATAATTATAAACAAGAACACAAATAAGATTTTAAACAGAGTGATAAAAAGAATGAATGTTTCTACAGTTGTTAATATATTAGGTCATGGAATGTTTGTTGCAGATTTCTTTACACTGTACAAACGGAATATTCTGTATATATGTGTGTAAAATCAGTTCATTTTCCATTAGAGCAAACCAGGGTTGTAAACGAAAAATGAATCTGATAGTAAAGTACAAAATTACTTTAAATATATAATTTAGTTCTTCCAGTTTCCTACTTTATTATGATCTAGTGGTAATTTTCCAGGCCACTCTTTATGAGATATGAATGACATACTAATAAAACCAACAATTTCTTGATGTATTTATCCCAAATATTACTCATAGACTGGAGAACCATAAATAAGTAGTCATCTTTAAAATTCAAAAGTTCTTTTTAAGTTTATTGTGTTCTAATTTTCTTCATTCTTACTATATAATATCTGAAAAAATATCACTTTTTTTTGCAATTAAATCTAATGTATGCTTTGACTACCCTTCTCCAATTGAACTTCCAATTCCAACTCTTTGGAAGATAAACTTCTATTATCAATTTGATGTGAATTCTTTTGAAGAGTTTTCTGCTCCCAAGTAAACAAACACATACCATTGTATTATATTGTACTGTACATTTTTTTCTTTACAGAAGTGCTGTAATACATAGTCTTCATAAAAATTTAAATTGTGTATGTTGTATGTATGTACATACACGGTTCCTAATTGTGCATATTTTTCAACTTTCTTTTGACTTCAGGTATAGGTAAGCAATTTGAAAATTGTAATGTATACAGTAAATTATAAATTGTAAATCTACAACTCTCACTAGGAGGTTATGAAGACCCACATTCTTCTATACTATTGTCAACATATGGTAATATGAAAGCTTTTATTTTATTTTTTTGATGTTCGCCAATCTGGTGAAAAGTTTCACCTCACTTTTGTTCTAATTTGTGTATTCTCTAGTACTAGTTATGTTGATATGTTATGAGTTACATGGGTAGTGTCAAATTAAAATGAATTTTTACCTTCTGTTGGTTAACTTTGTCTGTGTAAAATGTTATTAATATAAATATTGCAGAAATGATATAAAGTTCCTAGAGATTTTCCAGTATTCTTACTTTGCTAAGATATCCTAGTACTGATCTGCCTGCTATTAAACAGTGCAATGCTATGGGTCATAATTTCAGTTATTCTTAAAAAATTGTCACATTTCACAGAAGCAACCAAATTTCCTTCATAGCTGCATTTTGTAGTGAACTTTCATCAGAACTTTCACTTTTGTAAAACATAAAAAGTTAACCACATCATTTTATCTTTTTTGTCATCTACAGATGATTTTTATACTGATGCATCCCTGAAAATATTTGCAATCAGTTACAGGCAAGATTGCTTCATCTTCAAAAATGATGATATCTCAGAGACCCATGGAAAGGACTATCTTAAGTATTCTGAGGAATAGGCTTCTAATGACATTGCTTAAATAACTTTGTGATTATACCACTGGATTGACTCAAGGTATCTAGAATTCTAGTGAAGAAAACAATGGGTTCCTAAGATTGCTAACACAAGATTAAGCAGAACAAGGATTAAGTACCTAGAACTGAATGAACTAAAAAGAAAGATTACAGGCTTTGTTTAGATTATTGGTAATGTTATTAATATTCTTTTTTCTAGATGGAAAGAATCTCTTACCTTTTTCCCTTAAATTATCTGTAACTCATAAATTATTTATCTTTTTTCCCTACCTTATTCCTCTAGAATTCAGAAACTATTCCTGAGTATTCTTATTTTATGGTAACGTAGTGATCTGTATAGGTTTAATAAGAATCTGCCCTCATTTTTAACAGGGCATAATTGGAGATGTTTGTTATATAAACAAACCCATGACTGGAATGTCACATTTGAGAATGGTGCTTATCTAATCAGACATGACCAGAGACTTTTAAAGAACAAAAGTTGACTTTATAGAACCAAGGATTACAAAGTCCTGTTGAGAAAACTTGTCTGATACCTGACTCCAGGGTTCTTAATCTTAAATGTGAATAAGAAAGGTTACTTTCTGGCAGTCATAGGAACCATATGATACTTTGGGAACCTCAAGAAAGAGAAATTCACCCCACTCTATAGGTACTGCAGGTGAAATTTGGTGTCACATTCTTGGCTTGGCTTCTCAGCCTTAAGAGACTTTTAAAAACTCAATTTGAGGTTCCTCATGAAAAGTTCTAGCAAAGCAACCCTAAAAAGGCCTATATGGTAAATCACCATTCTTGCAGTACCTAGGTAAATAATTCAGGCCATATCTAATGAAATCAGATTTATTTTATGATTGAAAAAACAAACTTTCTTTGAGCCTATCTTTAATCAAAAGGCTGGTGACTGTAGAGATATATTGTGTGTTTCAGCGGAAAACTATGGCATATTCCTGTGGGTTATGTAAGACTAATAATAAAATAGAATTCTATTCTATTATCTGGTAATTGTCTGAGCAATTTTTCATCCCCTTTGTAAAATGCAGATTATTCCATGGGTTTGTTAAGTACCTATAAATTGGATTGGATCCTATGATCTTGCATATATTATCTATCTTAAATGCCAATCAGATAGCTAATTTAGGATTTTTTATACATCAGGCCTCAAACCAATAAAATATGGATTACATTCCCAATCCATCAATTTACTTTAATACAGAGTTTTAGTCTTTCATGAGCACCATCACATCTTCCCAAGGAACATATGACCTGGATTAGGCAGTTATTAATATATCTAAAGTTATTAAATAGAGGTTTACCATAAGTCTTAATGTTTTTCATGTCCTCCAGGCTGAAGTCAACAATTTAGCATCAGTAGTCTTGCAAAGCAGATGGACCATACATACGTTTGACTGCCCATGAACAATGTTGCTTTTATGTTAATAATTCTGGTATAGTGATAAATAATCTAAATATTTTAAAGGACCAAAGTTAAGGTGCTTTGTGATATCAGTAAGGTTTAAAAAATGGTTTAAACATTTCAAACCTATTTCCTGACCTAGATCCTTGATTTAACAGAATATGGGAACAAATACTGCATTTGAATTTAGGCTTTTAATTGTGACTGTCAATCTATGTATTTTTAGTTTTTGTTGTACAAACCATGTTTCAGTTCTGCTCAAATTCCTTGTCACCCTCAAGACAAATGTTTGCTCTCAAGATGACTAAGCAAAAGAAAAATGAGATTGAAATGGGACTGTCTAGTTGGCTGAGACTAAAAATAAAAGTGAAAATAAAAATAATAGACACCCTGACTCAGAGACAGGGCCATACATGTAACACACTCAACAGAATAAGTAACCTCACTCTAAGGATCTCAAATGTAATTGAACAACCACCCAATGAACTTTACAGCATTCAAGAAAGGGAAACAAACTTGAAAAATGAAAAAGAAAAAAGGAACAAAATGAATGACCAAGCCTACTAGACATTCTGACAAGATAATAAATCAGTGGTGGTGACTAGAGTGCTTTGGTCAAGTTCCCAGTGAGGTCCCTGGAAAATGACCAAATGAGGGGGATGTTGAGTAAAATAAAATGATTATCTGCTTTGGGCATTGCTGGAAGGGGCCCATTTCTGAGAAAGGATTTTCCAGAGGACAAAATAATTGACCTGCAGGGGCTTTCTGAGAAAATGAAACAATGGAATTCCTACTACAGAACTGCAGATAAGCAACACCTGGTAATATACCAGTTTTGGGCAGTAGAGATAGCTTTTCAGAATAGACAAGACTACTTGTCTATTGTATATCTGTTCCCCATTTTGTAATACTCCCATATGTAAAATAGAAACTTAACTGTCAGCCAATTGGGACATTTCTTCATATGTTTCCACATTTGCCCTGCTCCTCCTTTTCCAAACTCCTTTCTCCTGGTGAAAATCCTTTCCACATATGGTTTGGATACTGACCAATTCATGAATTGTAATCTGCTCATATAAACTTACTAAATAATACATTATCTAATATTTTATTTTAAGAACTCTAAGAATTACTTTTTAAACCTCAAGCAGAATCCTCTTTATAGGCTATTTACTTCTCCATATGTATATAGGTGATAAAGGACGTTTTACCAAATTCAATTAGGACGCATAGATGCTACTTATTCTGGCATACACCCTTTTGTCCAATCTGCAGTTGTATTTTCAGGTGGAGGTGAGACATATCAAAGGAAAATGAAAAAGAATAATGCAGACTGCCTAGTATCTATTCTGTAATGTGTCCCTTAACCCTGAATTTTCATTCCTATAAACAATTAAATGCCAGATACTGGACAGATCATGTTTTGAGAGAGACATGGTAAGAATTTAAGAAAGGGGTGATGTCCAAATTCTAATGGAACTGTGTGGGAGGGGAGGGGTTGTATAAGGTTTTGGCTTAAGCAGAATTGTTTCAGGGATGCTAGATTAAGTGAGGTATGGAGTAGGTAAGAGGTTATTGTCTTTACCCTTGTTTGGAAACCCTGACATAAAGGAAATATGAATATTTTGGAGAACCTAGAGGTAGTATCATCTGTGTGGGCTATGTTGTGATCATAGCAAGGAGACCTTAGCTTATGCTGGTAGCTTCACTGGTACTGGACAATCTCAAGTGGAAATCAGTCCAGGAGAGAAACAACAAGATGGATGTCTTGTGGGGTCTCAAGTTGAAAGACTCCTTGATAAGCATATGGTAAAACACTGTAAGGGTACTTCCAGGAATAAAAAGGGGACATTTAAAGGTCAGTGAATTACCAAAAATTAAACCAGTGGAGAGATATGCCATTATAATTTGCATTTAAAAAGAAAGTGAAGTTATTTCACAGTCATGGGCTAGAAAGACCTGGAACTTGTAAATTACATGCTGCTCTATTTAATTGTATTAATTGAGTTATTCTCAGTAAAGTTGTTGTTGTTGTTTTTTTAATCCTGATTTACCTAACACTCCCAGGTACTATTATATAATACAGTCTTAGATGGATATTATTTGTCTCTAACTGTCAGGGACAAAATGATACTGTATGAGCAAAACCAGACCATTGACTTCCTCTATGGCTGAAAAAATTCTGATTTAGTTTTCAGTTTTTTTTTTGAGTATGACATGAGTTAAAATAAAATACTCTCTTTTTGCTAGGGAAGCAAGATCCAAACCAGAATTAAGGGAAAATGGTAAATTGCGATGCTGAAAAACATATTCCTTTGCAGAAAGGTCTTTTTGTTTATGAATTGAACAATCTCCAGCAGTTTCTTTTTTACTCCGGGATTTCTCTGTGTAGTTGATATACTTTTTAAATCTCCAAAAGAAAGATTTCAGATGCAAAGCTTCCTAATATACTTGATGACAGCATTTGTAGTTCTTACACTAAAATTAATGTGTTGTAGAACCTAGTTCTATGTTCCAAATTTAGGAGAATCTCTTAGCATCATTCTCAAGAGAGAAATTTCTAAAGATTATTGGTAGTGGTGAATCTGATGCAGCAAGTATCTTGCAAATGTTTGAAGTAAGCAGTAACTAAGTCTTCTCACTCCTCTTATGCTGAAAAAGTCAGTATAAAAGAAAGAACCTGATTATCAGAAACAAAAGAAGCAAGTATCCAGGCCAAAGAAACTAATTGATTGTCAAATCCCATTGCATGGAATTGGTTCTTTCTTGTATGGGGAATACTTAAGTTTATTCTATTAATTGTTAACTCAAATCACTGCAGCAAAAAAATACTATCTTTTTTCCTTCAATGATGATTTTAGTTTTGCTACTATGTGATAAGTTTCCCTGTAATCTTCCTGAATTTCCTTCTTTCTATTTATAAATCGTTGTTTCCATTGTATATCTCTATGAATCACATTGAATGCATATAGATAACAATTTCAATTGCTACAATACTTTCCTTTAAAATGATTATGAGTGATGTCTGTGGTCAGTGCGATATCTTAAAGTTCAGAACATATTCCAACAAAATAGAATAAATGCCATATTTCACTGATTCTAGGATGCACATTTTTCAAATTTAATATTCTTGCAATTAGGATACATTGTACAATTTTATCAGCTAGTGCTAGTTAAAACATAGCTGTGTCTGTTCCTGTGTGAAAATTAAAAACATCTGCATGAAAACATTCAGGTTGGGTTTCAATGGTTTTGAAAAAATTGTACAGTTAAAGTGGAGCTGTCCCTTAATGCCAGGGAATGGTGTGGGGGAATTGGTGAATAAGACAGTTCACAATATGTCAAAGTAGGAGTAAAAGAGGACTAGATTTGCATAAAACCTAAGCTAGTTCAAAAATCCAAAGCCAATGGCTTTCAGCTCTTTTGCAGAATCTTTTAAGAAATGGTTACATCAAAATGATCTTTTTTTAATTTTTTTTAATTTTTTAAAAGATTCTTAGATTACATAAATGTTACACAAAAATTATTGGGATTCCCATATGCCCTGCTCCCCATACCTCCCCTACCCTCCCACATAAACATCCTTCATTAGTGTGGTACATTCATTGCAATTGATAAACCCATCCTGGGGCTTTGCCACTGAGCGTGGACCATAGTTCATATTGTAGTCTACAGTCTTTCCCACACAGTTCTGCATGTTATGGGATGATATAAAATGGCCTATATCTGTTGTTGCAATGCTATTCAGGATGATTCCCAAGTCCTGAAAAAGCCCCCGTATTACAACTGTTTTTCCCTCTCCCTGCCCCCAGAGCCTCCAGGGGTCACTGCCTCCACATCAATGTTGTAATATCGTCCATTGCTACAATCACAATAAGTCTATGGTAGAAGTCCACTCTAGTCCATAGTTCATCCCCCAATCCTGAGGATTCTGTGATGGTGATTTTCACTCCACTTCTAATTGAGAGGAAGCTTTGATACCATACAGCCAATGGATCAAAATTTATAAAAGTGTATGGTCTAAAATGTAAACCATAATGTAAACCATTGACCATGGTTAGCAGCTATGTTTCACTATTTGTATATCAGTTGAAACAAAGGTACCATCCTCATATAAAAAGGTATTAATATGGGAAAGGGAAAAGGGGAGGATGTTGGGTATATGAGAGTCCTCTGTATTCTGTATGTGACTTTAGTATGACCTATAACTTTTTTGAAAACAAAATGAAAAAAGTAAGACAAAGGGGAATAATTGGAAGAAAATGCCACTGTACATATAGGACACCAGTTATGATGAAAGACACCAGACAGTGATGAAAGACAAAATTTCAGAAATAATTTTAAATGTTTTTCATTATTTTTCAATATCCCAATCTTTTAATTTTAATTTATTTTTAGTTTTAAAAAAGTTTATGTATTTAATTTCTTGTATTTAAGCATCATTATTATTTAATTTTCCTATTAATTGTATTTGGCTATTTTACTGGCTTCATTTTTGAAGAAGCTTTGAATCACAGAAGGGTTACAACATGGCAGGGGAGGATCATTGGTGTGAGGTGTCAGTGATGGGGGATGCATGGGAGGAAGTTCACCTGAGCATACATATAAAGTATATAAATATGTTCAAATGTTCACAGGGCATTGTCACAGTGGGTTGAGACTCACACAATAATCGAGAGAATATTGAATTCCCATCCTGGAGAGCTCTGCCACATTCTCTAATGGAGCAAAAACAGTCTCCCAAGTGCAGGGGCAGTGACTAGTCAAGAAGGATGGTCCATTTATGGGCCCTTGATATTGATGACTATGCTTGAGACAATGGCCTTGATGACATGCAAGATGTGAGGAAAAACATCCATTTGAAAGCTAAATTAAAAAGGTTTTCAGAAATTTAGACATTGAAAGTGAGTTTTAGGAAAAACTAACCAATTTATTTTGCAAAGGTCACAATTTTAATGAACATGCAAAAATGATATATTATAAACATGTGTCTAATTAAATTGAAAATAGCTCTTTCAGAAAATAGAATACAGCTCTAAGTGACAAGACTGATTGATTCATAGTACATTTGGTAACTATTTTTTCTTTGTTTTGATGTATGTAAAATAAAATTGGTCCTTAAAAATGCATGATTAAAGTCAATGAAATACATACTATCAGTATAAAAATTAATGCTATTTTAACTTTAGTAAAAAGAGGGACTTTAAAAATTAATTTTCTCTATGCTAAGTGGGTGTGGCTCAAGCAATTGGGCTCCCATCTACCTATGGGAGGTCCCAGGTTCTGTTCCTGGGGCCTCCTGGTGAAGACGAAGCTGGCCTGTGCCTCAGAGAGCTGGCCCATGCCTTGGAGGGCTGGCCCGTGCCACGGAGAACTGTCCCGCACTGCAAACTGAAGCAACAAGATGATGCAACAGAAAAGAGACACAGAGGAAAGACCATGAGAGATAAACAAAATTAGGGAGCTAAGGTGGCTCAAACGATTGGGTGCCTCTCTCCCACGTTGGAGGTCCCACACATGATAGAATTTCCAGGATCGGTTCCTGGTGCCTCCTGAAGAGAAGACAAGCAGACACAGAAGGATACACAGCAAATGGACACAGAGAGCAGACAGAGAGTGCAGGTGATGGTGTGGGGGGGATAAATAAAATAAATCTTTAAAGTTTTTTTTCTCAGTTTGGTAATATTAGTCAAAATGGAAAATCTTTAAAAGTTTACATTCTATTTTTTGATTTACGCTATTTGTATTAGTCAGGATTCACTGGGGAAACAGAATCAACAGGAGATATCTGTCAATAATATAAGATTTTATAAGAGTCTCTTATGTGACCATGGGGATGCACAAGTCCAGGTTCCTCAGGCAGGCTGCAAACCAGGGCTCCGATGAAAGTCCAGTGAAGGTCTTTGATGAGCTTCCAGGAGGCTTTGGCTGTCCAAAGAGGAGCTGGAAAATTCTCTCTGACTGTTGAAATCACTTCCCCTTTTAAGGCACTCAACTGATTGGATAAAGCATCTCTCTTTGCTGATGGCAATCTTCCTAGTTGATGTATATGGAATCAGCCATCTATGCAGTAATCTCACTGGTGACTATATTCCATAAATGTCCTTGTATTACAATTAGCTCAGTGCTTGCTTAATCAAACACCTGGGCACAATTACTTGGCTGAGTTGACACATTAGCCTAACCATCACACTATTATAAGCTGAACAGTGGACTGTTTTTTTCATCAATATATAAATTAATAGCATCATATATAACCCAAAATTTTTGTCCCTTGAACTCCTGAGCTTCTTATAAAATATATGGGAAAGGGTAAATATCCAATAATAGCCAATATAATTTTTTTTAAAAAAGAAAGCCAGGAAGGGTCTCTTGCCCTAGTAGATATAACAATATATTGTGCATTTATGTAAATTATACAATGTGATTTTAGTGGTGGGGTGGGCCTTTCAGATCAATGAAGAAAAATAAAAGTGTACATATCAAATATTTCATGACAAAAATTGGCATTTCAAACCAATGTGGAAGTAATATATTATCCAGTAATCATTTTTTGAAAGTTGACTCTCTTTCTGAGGTAAAATACATACATTTATGTTAGTATCTCTTATCATTTCCTAAGAATAAATTCCTAAGATCTAAAGATAAATAAAACACTGTGAAAGTACTACAATAAATATATGAAATATGTTTATATTCTTGGAGGAGTCCACCTAAAACAAACCAAACTAAATGACACAATTCAAAAGCTAGAAAGGAAAGATGGATAAATTTATTATCTCAAACCTTAAGTCTTATATATGCTATAAAACTAAAGAAAATATTTGCATTATATAAAGGACAGAACACAAAAAGAATTGTTATAATTCAAAAAAGAAAACAATTGTGAAAACTATTTGAAAAAGCATATGGCATAAGAGAAAATACAAATGACCAATTATCATTCTCATACACTCAGCCTAACTGGTAATAGTGAATACACAAATTAGAACAAAAGTGAGGTGCAACTTTTCACCAGATTGGCATACATTGAAAAAAAAGGAAAAGAAAAGCTATTCACAATATCGTATGTTGACTACAGTCTGGAGGAATGTGGATCTTCATAACCTCCTAGTGAGTGTTGCCGATTTACAATTTACAATTTATTGTATCCATTACAATTTTCAAATTGCTGACCTAATTACTGACAATGGCATTTTTAGCATAATTTAGAGAATAAACCTATGATGTATTATATATATAATACATACTGATAATTTTTATAAATGTGAAAAATTATAAGAAATCTGAAAAGTTCATAGAGAGAATAAATTAATAAAACATTTAAAAACAATATGGCATCTTTATGGGAAACAAAGGAAAAGAAGGAAGGAAGGAAGGGAGGGAGGGAGGGAGAGAGAGGGAGGAAGGAAGGAAGAAAAAGCAATTCCAGTCAATGCTTGAAACTCATTAAATTTTCACTTATTACTTTTTACTTTTGTCCAGGCCATTATGCTTAAAGCCTCAAGGTCTTAGGGACAGTCAGGGAAATTCTCACTATGACATATCCTAGTCCCTAGTTTTAGTAAAGTCCATAAACATTTAAGCCAATAATCTCCAAGGTTGATGTGGATAAGATGGGAGAAAGAGAATAAAATGATTCACTATTTTCTAAATGGAAAGACCCTAAGTAAACAAAAATTATATTTGACATTATTCATGGTTATATATTTATACTATTTACATTACAGTCTATCTAGTATTTATAAAAAGTAGAAAGCAGGATGAGAAGGCCAAATGAGTAGAACTATTCTTGCTTCTTGGATTGCCACTATGTAATTGTATGACCTGGAAGTCATTTCTACTTATTTAAAACTATTAAATCCAGCTCCCCAGGTCTTGTGCTAAGAATTATAGGCAGTATCCCACTTATTCTAAAAATAACCCATACTATTTTTCCCATTTTATAGTTAAGGAATCTAAAGCACAGAGGAAAAAAAGTCAGAATTTTGGACTGCAAAATAAACAAGATTTTAAGGTTAGGCCTAGAAGATCACTCTTTTAGACATGAAGAGAGTGCTTAAGAACTTATTCAAAAGCAGTTTCTCTTCTCATAGAATTATAAGAAGTTTGATTAGTTTATTACCCAGTGGCAGTTTGATATTATTTATGAATTCCAAAAAAGATATAGATTATGTTTGTAAATTGGTCTGTTCCTCTGGGCATGACACCCTTTGTATTAAATTCAGCTGAGATATCTGATTAAATTATATTAAGATTAGGGCTTTGATTCAACCACATCATTAGAGTGCAACTCAGCGTTGAATCCCAGTCCCTTTGGGGCTGACTCTCACATGGAAGTAGACACACAGAGAAAAAGAATACAGAGGAAGAGAGATGGCCCATTATAAATGACAGATGAGCCTCATATTCTACAACTGACCGACCTTATGAAGAGAACAGAGTAGTTCCCCAGAAAGAAATGAGCCCCAGGGAGAGATGAGCCTTATGCTAGACTACAGCTGAGATTGGAAGAAGCTGGGAATATAGAGCCTTAAGAGGAAAAAGGAAGGTTGAATCCTCATAGACATCACCCACCATCTTGCGTCAATACGGCAAGAGACATTGGGTGAGAAAGTGCCTCTTATGTTACCTTGAGTTGGACTATTTAGCGCCTTGTGGCTGTAAGCCTGTACCCCAAATAAATATCTTTATAAAGCCAACAAATTTCTGGTACTTTGAATCAGTACCTGTGTGGTTTATACACCAGTTAAAAGGACATACTTTGTAATATTTTATTTCATTTAAACCTGAAACTTATTTTAAGGGTCAGATTTGGTGTCTCTTGGGAAATGTTCTTTGTATATGTGAAAAGAATGCATATTCTGCTGTTGTTGGATGAGTGATCTATTAGATCAAGTAATGCAAAATGGTATCTACTTGTATGAAATATTGAGTTAGGGGGTATTTTAATATCTGTCTATAATCGTGGGTTCATCTAAGTTTCCTTTTAGTTTATCATTTTTATTCTCATTCATTTTCAAATCCTGTTATTACTTGAATAATAATTTATGTTTGTTATGTCATATAGATAAATTTAACCCTTATTAAAATGTGCATTTTATTCATTTCATTGCTATATTGCTTGTTCTGAAATCTACTTTTTATGTTAATATAGATGCTCCAGTTTCCTTTTGATTAGTGTTAGCAGAGTATATGTATTTTCATTCTTTTACTTTTAATCTATTTATGTTTTATAGTTAAAGTACATTTCTTGTAGATAGCATATAATAGGGTCATGCTTTTACATCCAATTTGACAATCACTGTGTCATATTTGTGTAAATGATACACTTATATTTTATGTGATTATTAATTTTCATGGACTTATATTTACCATTTTGCTATTTGTTTTCTATTTATCCTAATCTATTATTTGTGTGCCTTTTTTCCCTATTTTTTAAAAGTTAATTGGGTATTTTTATGATTGTATGTTATCTCCTTAGGTAACAGAATTACTTTATGAAGATATGGGAATGCTGATGTGGAAGGGATAAAAGTTTAAATCTGCTTTAATGCTGGAATGTATGATTTTTAAAATGTATATATTTTGGTGATTTTCCCTTAAATGACAGTTTGCTCAAAGTTCCTCCTCTTTTGAAGTACCAAGAATGAGATTGATGATGACCAGCTAAAAAACATACTTCTCAAAATGGTCTATAATCTCAAAATGAAAAAGAAAAAACAACACATGGGAGCTTTGTTTATGACCATATCAATAAACACCAATGTGATTAGATCTTTTGGTCCTTCTTTCACAGGACCGTGTTGTGGATATTTATCTCCAAATACAGAGAATATTAATTAATAAACATCTGAATGGACATTGAGTGGCCATTAATTTTGAAGTTGTATCCTTAACAAAGGTACTAGATTACAATGACCCATCTGTCATGATATTATGTGTAAAGTTTTCTGTTTGACTTATTATTGTGGGTAGAATGAAAAGAGGTACAGGGACATTTGGAATACTTGAATCACTGACAGCAGACAAGAATTAGGGATAACTTGATGGGCCTACATTCCTGGGAATAAAAAAATCCAAAAATTTGATGTGAGTCGTTGTAGCAGTTTGGCAGTTTGATATCGTTATAAATTCCAAAAATAGATATTGGATTATGCTTGTAAACTGGTCTGTTAATCTGGGCATGATTAAGTTATGATTAGGGCCTTAACTGGGCCATGTCAGTAGGGCATTGATCCCTGCCTCTTGCTGAATGGGGTCTCAAAGATAAAAAGACATGGCAAAGGACAGAGTTGGAGTAGTTTTGAGTTGAAGTTCTGATGTTGGAGTCTTGAGCTTGAGTCCTGGGAGGTAAGAGAGTTTGGTCGTGAGGAAGGAGAGAAGGCCCTGGAAAAGAGACGAGCCATTCACCTGAGAGTCTACAGCTAGCCTTGTGGAGGAAACGGAGGAGCTAAGCCTGGAGAGAAATGCAGCCTCGGGAAGAGAGGAACACAAGAAGCCTGAACCCTGGCAAACATCGGCAACTGTATTGCTCCAACACGGAGCAATGGACCTTGGTGAGGGAAGAAACTTAAGCTTTATGGCCTGGTAACTGAGCACTTCTACCCCAAATAAATATCCTTTATAAAAACCAACCAATTTCTGCTATTTTGCATCAGCACTGCTTCGGCTGACTAATACAGTGGTTATGGGAAGTGCTATGCTTTTCCCAAACCAAAGTCCATTTGGGTGTGAGTATTACTCACTTTTCATATCCTGATTATATGGACTCAATAATTTGGTATCCCAAATTTATTTACTAACTGCTATGTAGCAGTTAGTACTCAATGGAAGCAACTTGTCTGGTGAATCAAACAAAATTGGCAAAATAAAAGAACATTAACAGAGTTTGGAGTGGGTCTGGGAGTATTGACTAGGCAGAATTCACTTTTAATGAGGGAAAGGATACTAAAGAATATAACATTCTAGGTAGGATAGGACACCTTGAAATCATCCTTTTCTATACAAGAGGACAAGAATGGCAAACTGATTGGATTGATAACATTGCCCAGATAAACTGGGTTTTGCAATTAGAGTATACATTCAGAAAAGATGCTCAAAACTAGAGATGGGAAAAAGTCTAAACACTGAAATAAACTGGATTATTAGATATTGTGATTCTAATGGAATCTGAAGTATCCCAGGCATAATGGCTGGGGATTCTCACAGATGTCCAGTATATACACTTAAGGGAGCATTATGGGTTACATGGTCTATAGAAATTTTTAAATAGGCAATGCAACTTATTACGATTCTCTTGGGAAGATGTAGTGTAAAAGCTGAATGTTAATCACTAAAACTATAATGCAACTAATGGTTATTGGATAAATCTTAAACAAGCCCTGTCACTAGGAACTGATTTTTGTTAAACCATGTAACCTGAATAAAGGAATTTTTTGTGTTCTGAAGACATTTGGAAACTTGAAATAATTGAGTAATGGCCTCTAAACGATATTCCTTGGAAAAAAAAAAAGTTTATAATATAAGAAACAAGGTAGATTTTGTTGGATAGGGTGTTGGGATTGAATCATGCCCCCCCCCCCATAAAGTAAGATTCAAGTCTTAATCTGCAGTCCTATGTGTGTGAACCCATTTATAAATAAGAACTTTGAAAATGTTTCTATTAGTTAAGGCCTGGAATTGATCTGAGCTATTCTGCTGAAGTAAGATATATACCTGCATGGCGCAAACATATTGATTGATTATGTTTTGTTATTGTGTGTCTGAGACAAGACTTGGGGCATTTTGTGCCAGCCAGATTGTCAGTATCATTCATAGGTAACAGCAATTGATGCTTTGCAGCTGGTTTTGATGAGATCCCCATAAGAATTTTAATATTAGGGCTTGTCATATAGCACTATAGTACCTACGTAAGCAGCATGGTGTAAATATCCCAGCCAAGACTCATGTTGGTCTTCTTTATTTCTAAGTTGTTTTGATGTATGCATTAGTGTTTTCTAATCTGAAATTAAAAGTGAGTTCATTGTGACCCTGCAAAGGGAGAACAATTAAAGTGTGTGTTCAGTATCGCTAGATGGCTTGATGTGAGACAACTGTTGGCAGTGAAACATTTTCTTGTTTTCATGCTTTTGCTATAGTTTGTTATTTTCCTTCAATAAATTGTGGTTTTATAAATTTGGCATATTAGATCCTGTTTTTCTTCTTTCACACGTCAAACCTATCTGATGCCTACCATTAATGCAGTGGTTTATTAACTATAACTCTCATTATTTTTCCAATTTTATTGTTGCTTTAGAATTTAGAACTTGCACAGTCTAATCTTTAATGATGTTTTATCACTTCATGGATAACATAGGAACATTATAACAGTGCACTGTCATTTTTCACTTCCTTGCCTTTTTGCTATTGTTCTCATACATTTATAATATTTATATGTTATAAATCCAAACAATATTGATATTTTATTCTAAACTGCCAATTATCTTTTTTTTTTTTTAAGATTTATTTATTTCTCTCCTCCCCACCCCATTGTCTGCTCTCTGTGTTCTCTTTAGGTGGCACTGGGAACTGATCCTGGGACCTTCTCGAGTGGGAAAGAGGTGTTCAATCTCTTGTGCAACCTCAGCTCCCTGATCTGCTGCATCTCTTATTGTCGCTCTTCTGTGTCTCTTTTTGTTGTGTCATCTTGCTGCACCAGCACTCCGTGTGGGCCAGCACTCTACGTAGCCCAGCTCGCTATGCGGGCCAGCTTGCCTTCACAAGGACCCCAGGAATCTAGCCCTGGACCTCCTATATGTTAGATGGGAGCCCAATAGATTGAGCCACATCCAATTCCTTGCCAATTATCTTTTAAAGAGATTTTAAAAATAAGATAAAAGTATTTGTATTTATACACATAAATGCCATTTTCAGTGCTCTTCATTACTTTGAATAGATGAAGATTTGCATCTTTTATTATTTTCCGTTCATATGAAGGATTTTTCATTTTTAGTGCATATCTGCAGGTATTGAAATTTTTCAGTATTTTTAATCTGGAAAACTTTTTTGCCTTTGTTTTTAAAATATATTAATTCTGAGTATGTGAGTTTTGGTTGACAGTTGAAGCTTTGTTTTGTGCTCTTTTGTTTTATTTTGTTTTGTTTTTCCATTTTCCTTTCATTACATTAAAGATATTTCTTACTCTCTTCTGGCTTGCATTTTATCTGGCCAGAAGTGTGTTGTCCTAATTTTGCTCCTCTCTGTATAATGTGACATTTTTCTTCTGGTAGATTTTCTCTTTATTACTGGCTCTAAGTAATTTTATTAAAATTTGACTTGAAGTAATTTTATTTTTGTTTCTTATGGTTGGGCTTTGGTAATCTTCTTGGACCTGTAGGTTTATATTTTCCATCACATGGGAAAAGTTTGAGATATTGTTTTTCAAATATTACTTTTTCCCCTATTCTCTCTTTTCACTTCTTTCAGGGTACAAATTGCACATTATTACATTATTTGGTCATTTGAATTTGTCATACTGCTACTCTATTTTTTTTTTTTTTCAGAGACAAATGGTTTATTTGGTGACAAAAAATAGAAAGGAATTCTTAATTCCTTTTCTCTTTTCTGGTGGCTAAACTGAACTGTGGTAATCAAATAGATTTCAACATACCGTTGCAGATGACCTTTTGCAGAAATGCAAAGATACCCGAATTACATTGCTTGCAAATTATTATTTTCTAGACTGATATGGCAACTTTTTTGCTTTCCAATGTGTCAGTAATTGCCAGATTCTCCTTCTTGTCTTCATTTTTCATGGCAGGAAACAGAAACACTTCCTTGATGTTATTGGATTCCATGAGGAGCATAGTGACATGGTCAATGTCCTTGCCCCAACCAGCTGTTGGGGGCAGCCCATATTCCAGGTTGGTACAGAAGTTTTCATCTGTGAACATGGCCTCATCATCACTGGAGGCCTTGGATTTTGTCTGTTCATCAAAAAGCTGCTACTGCTGCATGGGCTCATTCAGCTCAGGGTAGGCATTGCAGACTTCCTTCTTCATGACAAATAGCTTCAAAGCACTCTGTTAGATCTTTAGAGTGATGCCACCTGCCCAACTGGCTCATTATCTATGGGTGATCACAGATGAATGTAGGATTGATTCAAGTCACTTCCAGGAATTTCTCAACAAGTTTATCAAGGAGCCTGGCTATGGTCTGAAGTGGAGGGCATTCAGCAGTCTTTGCCACACAGATAGCATCAATAATTTTGCAAGTTTCTTCAGTTTTGAATAAGTTAGTTTCTGGCAGCTCACACTTAGGGCTTTCTCAAGTTCTTCTACCATGCTGATTCTTTGGAATGGTGGGGTGAAGTCAATCTCATAGGCTTGTCCTTCTGAGCCACCTGGACGGTAGGTGACATTGTAACTGCCTATAATATGCTCCACCATTCCTTAAATCAACTTTTCTGTGATTTACATGTGATCATGATAGTCTGCATAAGCCATGTGGAACTCACAGGTGGTGAACTCAGGTTTGTGAGTCAAATTGATTCCATAATTCTGGAAGTGGCATCCAAATTCATATATCTATTCAATGTCCCTAACAACCAGCAACTTTTGTTAGAATTTCAGAGCAATTCTCAAATATATGCTCCTATTTGTTTCATTGTGGTAGGTGATTAAAGGCTTGGCCACAGCTCCCTCTGGAATTATGTTCATCAAGGGAGTTTCAATCTCTAAGAATCCCAACTCATCCAAGAAACTTCTTATGTATGTGATGCTCTTGGGATGGATAATAAATTTCTGCCTCACAAAGTCATTTAGGATCAAGTCCCAGTATCTCTGACAATATCTTGTTCCCTTGTCTTTGGGGTCAAAGTGAAGATGAGGTAACATATTCAAGCAGGGAAACAGTACTGGGATCTTGTAGGGAATGATGGACAGCTCACCCTTCTTGGTTTTACCAGGATTCCCCTGAACTTCAATATGTCTCCCTAGTGCAGTTTATTCTTGATTTGAAAAAGTTCTTCTGACTTATAATTACTGGATTTGGCTATGACTTGCAACTTGGCCCACTCTCCTCAAAAGTCATAAAAGATGAGCTTTCCCCCAGAAGCTGTTTTGGCATGGATCCTACCTGCCACTTTTAAGGAGACGTCAGTCAGATGGTCCTCAGGCTGCAGGTGACTGTACTCCTGAATGAAGTGAATAAGCAAGATGTCCATGTGGAACTTGTGTGGATACAGGTCTTTCCTATTGACCTTCAGTTGATGGATGGATTGAGTGTGGATCTTGTAGTCAGTGGTATGACTAGTGGTAGCAACAGCAGCCTGGCTTAGCTGTTTCTTACTGAGCTCCTTCTGTTTGGCCTCCTTCCATGCTAATTTCTTTTCAGCTTTCAAGCATCTCTTGAGCTCATTCTTGTTCAATTTCTGCTCTTTGCCATCCACGTTCACATCAGACCCTTGTGCTGTTGCTATTCATTTTTTAATGTCTTTTTATCCTCTCTGTGTTTAATTTTGAATAGCTTCTCTTGGTATACTATTAGATAAACTAAATTTTTTTTTCCTGAATTGTCTTTCTTATTTGATATTGATTCCATTTAGCATATTTTTCATCTCAGACATTGTAGTTTTTAATTATAGAAGCTCAGTTTGGAAGTGGGGGTTAAAATAGCATTGGATTACATCAGGTAACCTTGGTTCTAGTCCCTCTTCTACTAATAACTGGGTGATATGGATCAGACTACAATTTCTTGGAGCATCAATTCCTCATCACTAAATTAAAAATACAGGTTACAATAGGATTTCTTAAAAGAAGCTCAGATTGGGTCTTTTTCTATACCTATTTCTATGTCTTTCTTCACATATTCAATCTTACCTCAAGATTTTTGAACATGCAAAATACAGTTATAATAATTGTTTTAATATCTTTGTCTATTAATTCTAATGTATGTGCATTTCTGGAACAGTTTTTGTAAAAAATATTTTTATTAGAGAAGTTGTGGGTTTACAGAATAATCATGCATAAAATACAGGATTCCCATATACCACCCCAACCCACTACTTTGCATTTTGTGGAATATTTGTTATAATTGATAATAGTACATTTTTATAATAGTATTGTATTAGTCAGCAAAGAGGGTACTGATGTAAAGTACCAGAAATCTGTTGGTTTTTATAAAGGGTATTTATTTGGGGTGGAAGCTTATAGTCACAAGTCCCTAAAGAGTCCAACTCAAGGTGCCATAAGAGGTACTTCCTTACCCAAAGTCTGTTGCCACGTGTTGAAGCAAGATGGTAGGGGATGTCTGTGTGGGTTCGGCTTTCCTTCTTCTTCTTAAGGCTCTGTGGTCCCAGATATTTCTGATCTCAGCTGTAGGCTGGCATAAGGTTCATCTCTCTGCCTGGGACTCTTTTCTTTCTGGGCTCAGCTGCTCTGTTCTCTTCAAAAGGTCTGCTGTAGACTATCAAGCTCATTTCTCTTCCTGGGGCCTCTGCCTTGTCTATGAAGCCATCTCTATGCCTCTGTGTATCTTCTCTGTATATCTACATCTGTGTGACAGTCGATTTTATCAGACCACCAAGGGGGTGGGGACTCAAGCCTGGACACCATAATGACGTGGTCGAGTCAAAGCCCTAATCTTAACATAATTTAATCAAAGACATCTCAGCTGAATCTAATATAATCAAAGGATATCATGCCGAGAGGAACAGACCAGTTTACAAACATAGTCAATATCTCTTTTAGGAATTAATAAATAATATCAAACTGTCACAAGTTCTATTAACAAAAGCCCATGGCCTAACTTAGGGTTAACTCTTTAGAGAGTGTAGTCCCATGGGTTTTAAATGTTTATTTTATTCTGTTATAATATATACAATCTTATATTTCTCCTTTTAATCATATTCAGATATCTATTTCAATGCTGTTACTTGCATTCACTATTTGTGCTACAATTGCCAGTTTTCATACACAAATAATTTCCATCACCCCAAATAAGAACGCTTTACATTTTTAACCTTAAATTCCCATTCCTTATCCCGTCATGTTCCCTGGTAGCCTACATTCTAGATAGCAACGCCATAAATTAGCTTATTTTAATTGTTTCAAATCACTGAGATCATACAATATTTGTCCTTTTGTGTCTGGCTTATTTCACTCAATATGATTTCTTCAAGGTTCATCTATGTTGTCCATGTATCAGGATATCATTCATTTTTACAGCTGAATTATATGCCATTATATGTATATACCACATATTATTTACCCATTCACCAATTGATGGACACTTGAGTTACTTCCATTTCTGGGCAATTGTTAATAATGCTGCTATGAACATTGGTATGCAAATATCTGTTCAACTCCCTGCTTTCAATTCTTTTTGGTGTATAGCTAGTAATGGAATGGCCAGGTCATATGGTAGTTCTATACTTAGCTTTCTGAGGAAACTTTTTTCCATAGTGGACGTACCATTTTACATTGCCACAAACAAATAATGAGTATTCCTATCTCTCCACCTCCTCTATAACACATATTAGTTTTCATTTTTTAATAGTAGTCATTCTAATGGGTATGAAATAATATCTCATCAAGTTTTTTATTTGCATTTCTGTCATGGCCAATCATGTTGAGCATTTCTTCACATGTTTTCTGGACATTTGTATATATTCTTTGGAGAGATGTCTATCCAAGTACTTTATCCACTTTTTTGTCTTTTTTTGTTAAGTTGAATGATTTCATTATATATTCTGGATATTAATTTTTTATCAGGTATATGGCTTCCAAGTGTAGGTTGGCTTTTTACTTTCATGGTAAAGTGCTTTGAAGTGTAAATGTTTTTTAATTTTATCAAGTCCCATTTATCTATTTTTCCTTTTGTTGCTTGTGCTTTGGATGTAATTCTAAGAAACCATTGCCTAACACAATGTGCTGAAGATGCTTCCTTATATTTTCTTCTAAAATCTTGATAGTTCTGGCTCTTATATTTAGGTCTTTGATACAATTTGAGCTGATTTCTATATATAGTGTGAAGTAAGGGTCTTTTTTATTTTTGCAAATGGAAATCCAGTTTCCCCAGGACCATTTGTTGAAGATATTATTATTTCCAAATTCAGTGGTCTTTGTCACCTTGTCAAAGATCAGTTGGCCATATATGTGAAGATTCCTTTCTGAGCTCTCCAATGGTCTATATGTATATCCTTGTGCCAATGTCATAATGGTTTGATTACTGTGGGTTTGTGAAAAACTTTATGACTTGGAAGTGTGATTCCTCCTAATCCATTCTTATCTTTTCAAAATGTCTTTAGCTATTTGGGGCCCCTAATCTTTCCATTAAAGTATGATGATTAGCTTTTCCATTTCTGCAGAGAAGATTGTTGGAATTTTGAGATTACATTGAAAATATAAATTGCCTTGGGTAGTATTGAAATGCTAACAATATTCAGTCTTCCAATCCTTGAACCAGGTAGTCTGATAGTTTTCTGAATACAAGTCCTCTATATCATGTTAGAATTATTCTTAAATATATGATTATTTTTGTTGCTATTGTAAATAGAATTCTTTCCTTATTTTCTTTTTCCAGTTGTTCCTTGCTTGTGTATAGAGTCTGGGGGCATGGACACCAGGCACTGCTTAACAGAGAGAGTAATTTACTGTTCTTTACCATAATTTATCAGCCTCTTCCTCCCACTTTTCCCTGATGCTGTACAGTATTCTTCTAGTTTCTGGAGTTCAAAATATTTGTTTCAGAAAGTTATTGCCTGTTTGGGTGGAAGAACTTGAGACCTAGAGTTCCATACGGCCCCATTTTCTCCAAATCACTTGCTGTATCAGTTTTAGTTGATCAATTTTTCTTCTTATTTCTAGTAATATTTCTCTGATTTTTTTGCCTGTATGGTGATTGTTGGTTAGAAACTTCAATTGTCATGTTCTCTAGGGAAACAGACCCCCCAAGAAATATCTGTAAACTGTTGAGGTTTTATAAAATTGTCTCATTCAACTGTGGGGATATACAAGTCCAAATTCCATAGGGCAGGCTACAAGTCAGGGACTCCTATGAAGATTCTTGATGAGTTCCCCAGGAGTCACTGGCTGTCTGAAATTCTCTCTCTCTGAATGCTGAAATCACATCTCTTTTTAAGGCTTTCAACTCATTGGATGAGAAGTCCCTCATTGCTGAAGGCAATCTTCTCAGTTGATAGTAAATATAATTAGCCATAGATTCCATCAACTCACTGATGATTAAAGTCCATGAAATGCCCTTGAATAACAATTAGCCCAGTGCTTAGTTGATCAAACAACTAGGCACTATTACCTGGCCAAATTGATACTTTAGCCTAACCATTACAGACATTTTATAGTTTTGAGTTGCCTTAAATATTCTTGAGTTTTATCCTTAGATGCAATCAATTAACTTAGAATCAGTTTGATTTCTTCAGGACTAGCTTGTAAATTTTGTTTGTTGGGACCAAAGCAACTATAGTCTGATCTATTTTTCCTCACTACAGAGACAAGACAATCCTGAGTATTCAACCCAAGGCTCCATTAGTTGTCAAGTTTTTCCACTCTTGTCATTGGGAAGATGAATTACTCCTTGCCCTGAGTGAGACCTGGAGTTTGTTCTGCCTATTCTTTCTTGGTGATTCTTTCCTTGGATCTTCTGTAATTTTCTCATACACATGCCCTAATCAATGCTCAACTGAAGACATATGGGGAAACTTCTGCACAACTCCAAAGCTCATTACATCTCTTTTTCTCTCTTCCTCTGAGAAGCTTTGCTTCTTGGTGCAACTTCCTCTCTGATATTCTGCCCTGCAAGTTACACTTGTTTTGGAGTCTGAATTCTTAACTCTCTCCTCAACTGCAGGAAACCACTGAGTTCTCTTGGGATCCTTCCTCACTGTACTTCAGTCTTTAAAGTCAGAGCAGGTTCTCAGCTGAAGTGAGCATCTATTTTGTGCTCAGGGATCCTTATCCTATACTATCCATTTTCCAAAGTATAAAAAAATATATTGTTTAGTCTGCTTTTTGTTTTTTAAGTTGTTTAAAATAGAAGACTTAATCTCTTCACTTTTGACTCCAACATGACTATAAGCAGAAGGCTTAGGTCCGTTTTTGACTCTAGAATTCTTTACATGATATTAACTACATGGAATAAGTCCTCATCACCAAGATTTAAGTATCATAGAAGATTAGTGGAAAAGTATTTTGATTGTATCTTTCCACAGAATACTACTTACTCAATTAGATAAAAAGTTGAATTTGATTCCACTAGTACCTAGAGTATCCAAAAATATATTTAGATAAATTTTAACATAGAAGCAAAATAGAGAACAGAGATAGTATTTATGGTTATTTGAAATTGAAATTAATATAAACTTTTATAACTTGGTTAGCTGCTATAATCATTACTATAGGTTGGTTTATTGAAAATAAATAAGTAGGTCTTCTCTTCAAATAAATAAATATAATTCAACCAAAAAGTAATTTTTGTACATGTACTAAGTACTCCTTACTAACTGAACAGGAACAAACAAAAATAAATATATTTTTGCAAAATAAATTTTCCTCCATACCAAGTCTTAGGTAACTACCCTTTAGATAAATGTGAAAACACAAGGAGTTGAGTTCATATAATTTTTCTCTACTGTATACTTTTTGAGAAATTGATTTAATAAAAATCAATGGCTCAAAGAGCCACAATAAGAAGAATCAGTGGTCTGCTTTATGAAATGAAACTAAATTTTTCAGCAATGCTGTACTTTACACTTTAGCTCTCTTATTTCCAATATACCTACAGTGTTTATTACTACTACAATTGTTTTAATTATAAGGCACAAGTTTAGCCTAATACACTATGCATTGAAATTAGAAACAAATGCCATATATCCAGTTCATGGAAATAAATTTTAGAACTGACTAACAACACTTCATGATATTTTACTGATTTTTCACGGAAATAAAAAGCTATTATAAAGAGTTAAAATGTAACTATTTTACCATAATTAAAAGCTTATCTACTATATATTTTTTATAGTGTTTGTACATCCGTATAATCAAACACATCTCATACTTCCTATATTGAAGATGTTTTTTCTTATTTTAATATGGTTATATTTAGTTTCTCACTGCATAATCAATGAAGGTGATATTGTTTCAGGACATTCAGGAAGGACTATTCAGCACATTTATATTTGACTAATCCAAGAAAAATTATATTTAAGATATATTTAGACTTCAGGTAAATCACTACACAGACTCATTCTCTCATTTGCTTGGAAAATTACATGACAGTTGCCCCAAAAATCTATAAGATTTTATGAAGTCACTGAAATGTAACAGAAAAATGAACAATTAAAAATCAAAAGGATCATTTCTTTTAGAGATATAAAAATCATGATTAGAGTAATTAATTAAATGGAATATTAAATTATTATACAACAAATAAAAAAGCAAGCAAAGATACTAGAGATTTAAAATAATACATTGGCCAATTTGTTTTGCTGTAAACAGTTTCTTTTATTTCTTTCCTATAATCTTGGAGTTGGTGGTGTCAATTATATAGCACTGGCTTTCCAAGAACTTCAAACAAACATACTGGCTTGGACTATTTCCCTGAGATGCAATGCAATATTAAAAATAGGCCTATTATAAACGCATCCTATCAGTGTAGGCAGAATAATGACCCACCAAAAATGTCCACAGCCCAATACTTGAAACATGTAAATATGCCACTTTATGTGGCAGAAGAGACTTTGCTTATGTACTTAACTTAAGCCTCTAGAGATGGAGAGATTATACTGGATTATCCAGGTGGGCTCAATGTAATGCAGGAGAGTCACAGTCAGAGAAGGAGATGTGACAATGGAACAGAAGTCAGAGTTATTTGATGTGCAAAGAATCAATAGGCCATTACTGGCTTTGAAGATACAAGAATAGGGTGGTTTTTGTTTCCTGGGCTGCTCAAACAAATGCCATGCCATGGTTTTGCTTAAACAATGGGAATTTAATTGCTCAAAGTTTTGAGGCTAAGAGTAAGCTCAAATCAAGGCATCATCAAGGTGATGTTTTCTCCCCTAAGACTGTGGCATTCTGGACCTAGCTGTTGGGATCTTTTGTCCTTAGCTTGTCTCATGTCAAGGCACCTGGTGACATCTCCTGGTCTCTTCCAGGTTCTGTTCATGTTCAACTTCTGGCTGCTCCCTCTTTGGTTTTTGCTCTTGTGCCTGAATTTCATTCCATATAAAGAATTCCAGTAACATGATTGAGACTCAGTTTGATCCAGGTGGACCACACCTTTACTGAAGTAACCTCATCAAAAGCTCCTACTTACAATGGGTTCACACCCAGAGGAATGGATTGAGTGTTTTTCTGGGGTACGAAGAGCTCCAAAGCACCATTGAAGTCATGAGCCAAAGAAGGCTGACAGCCTCTAGAATCTGGAAAAGTCAAGGAAATGTAATATCTTCTATAGCTTCCTGAATGCAACACTGCGAAGACCTAGATTTTAGCCCAATGAGATGCACTTCAGATTTCTGACCACCAGAATGGTAATATCTCCAGAAATGTAAAATTTGTATAAGTCACTAAGTTGGTGATAATTTGTTGCAGCAGCAATAGGAAAATAATGCCAATGTATACATTGAATAAGTTTAAAGTACTGTTATAGATAAAAATGCCTAAAAGTAAGGGACTGCTTACTTGAGCTATGCTGATTTATTGCCCAATATCATATGAAAATGATTATTTCTTAAATAAAAAAGTGCATACATACATAAAAATTTCCAAGAATATCAACTGAACTATCTTAGGACAACATTCCTGATTTAGTATCAATATTTCAATTCAGTTGTTTATTTGCCTTAGATTAAAAATGAACAAAAACATTTTATTTCCACTTGATATATGCCAAATTGGCATTTTCGTAATTGTCATTTAGAAACCTGTGAGTAATTCCAAAATCAAGTCCTTCATATGTCAGTCCCATTCTTTGTTCTGTATATCAACTATGGCTGGATTTCAGAGAGACTCTGCCTTGCAATTTGTTTATAACAATCTAGAACACCATATAACATTTTAAACACATATTCAGAAAATAACAAATTCATTTTCATCAATGTGTTACTATAGACATAGTGAGATACAAACAGTAAATAAATTTGTGAAGCTAAGCTATTATTGGAGATCAAATGCAGATCAATCAGAAACAAAGTTGTTAGAAGAAAGAATGGAAGTCTGGAAGTCATTAAAGAAATGCAACTTGATGTATAAATATTTTATATTCATACATATTTTCAGTAATACTTGTTAAGAAAGCTGTGCTGCTTTCAATTTTTGTTGATTATGTTTCCAGATATACTGTCCTAATATCTAGAATGCTGGAAACAGGGAAAATCTAAAGATATTAACCTGAAGTGTATAGTGCTAATGTAAGTGAAAGTACATTGAAGTCTCTATAGTTTAAAAGTAATTGGACTATATTTTTACATTTAAAAAAGTAATGAAGATGTGAGCAAGCTAGAAATTATTTTGAAAGCTTCTCCAGTTATTTCTATTGTCCTTCAGTCAGAAACCACAAAAAGCTTCATTATTCTGGCTTGTTTCATGACCTCACCATGCTATTCCTTTGATTTACATGCTGACAATGCTGATATCAAAAGAAGACAAGGTAAAAAGCACTCTAAATCTTCACCACAATGATTCCAAATAAAGCTAGAGTAATGGCAGAGGTTTCCTATAATCAAACAAGTAACATGCTGTTCAAGTACCCATTGTCAATTAATATTAATTTATATTTTACATAATATGCTTACTTTGAACTTTTTTTTTCAGTTGGCCAACAATGCCTTTTGTAGTTGATGTGCAGTACTGGCAGAAATTATTTACTTTTCTATATACCACTTTATTTCACAAAATATAAAATTAGTTTTAATAACTAAAATTTCTTTTTAAAATTTTTATGTTTTATCCTTGAATGATTATACCCCCCTTTAGGAGTGATTTATGATGCCAAAACGTATTGTGTTTGCTGCCTGTATTTTAAAAGTCAAAATGGTCTTATCATCTCTCCTTTCACTTACCCAGTAGATCATCACTTTAGGCTGGGCATCATTTATTTATAAAACTGGAAAATCACAATCTGAAGCATGGTATCAAGAGAACCTTTAAAGTTTCAATGACAGAACTAATAGGAATAAGCGGGAATACAAAAATATAACCAGTGAATGAGAGTTTCCATTTTATGAATATATTAAACTGTCACGTTTTCAAATCACTTTGATATTTGTTACTACTTATCAAAGACATTATCAGTATGAAATTTTTATTCAGGGTGGCCTGCTCTACTAAATGACTATTCTTAACATGTGTCTTGCATAAAATTTTAAAGAAAAAAATTGCACTAAGCTTTTTATTGTCAAGCAGAAATTCTCTAAGAAGGGAATACAGAATCTACTTTATAATATCATTTATGTGTGTGTTCATAGCATTAGCCTACTTATAGTGTAAATCCTTCTTTGCAAATCTCCTTAGGCAACATATAAAATTAATCAGCTTTATCCAAAATAATCTGCAAACAAATTTGCAGGAAAGCAGTGAAATAGCAGCAAGTGAGGTAAAATTGGGAGTCAGAATATGTATTAGACATTTATTGCAATAGCATTTAACTCTATGAAATTTTGAACTTAATTTCTGTTTCTGTATTTGTACATTTCTGTATTAATTCAACAACTATGTATTGACTGTTTTAGGTGCCTGGGATATAGGTGAAGGAAAAAAATTTTCCTTCATGGAACTTATATTCTAGATTTGTGACAGTGTTAGATTGATAGAAAGATTTTTTTTTTCCCTTAAGAAAAAAAAAAAGAAGGAAGAAAGAGAGTGATGATCAGAGGGTTCAGGTAAAACCTCTTTAAAGAGAAATTGGACTGGGACTTGAGGGATGAATACCAGGTAGGTAGGCATTCAAAACTTTGGGAAGCAAGCTTTCAGGGAAGAAGCAGGGAGTGCAGGCTCTGAGACAGGAATGTGTTTATGGTTGAAGGGGATAAAAAATAAAAAGATCATTGGGGCTAGGACATGGCCAGAGCTTGCATTTAATCTTGAGTGCTTGGACTGTTATTAACAAGGGGTATCTTAATTTGTGAGTGGATTAGATTAAAGTATAAATATAAAAGTTATCTGAAAATATTGGATTGTTAATAAATAATTTTTCATTAACCAAGAAACTTTATTTTAAAGATTTTTATATTTAAAAAGACATTTTGTATTAGTAAAAAGAACCTTGTAACTATTGGAAAATAACAACCCTAGGTTTGAACTTTTGTTCTGACACCTAAGAAGAATGTGATCTCGGGGCCTAAAAGGCACAAAAGCCATTTCAAGCAGTTTCCATTTCTCCTCTAATCTTATAAAATTTCACTTGCTTCTTTAAATAATGTATCTTTCCATTTGCCTTACAAAAGAGAAAGGTTAAATATAACATACAGCAGGATTATTAAATATATACATATGATATAAGCAATGTGTACTAATATATTATAAGACATTTTATAATAATATAATCATAATTAAAATATACTGAACGTAATTTAGGAAATTCCTAAAACAAGTGACATGCTTGTAAAACTTAGTAGACACATGGAACTGAATAAAATGTTCATCTACCTGTTCTCTTTATTCAGAGGGAGCGTATAAAAGGCCAGAATCAGGGTACTCTTTCAAAAATGTGTCTAATGAATTTCATGAAGATGATATTTAATTAGCCCAATTTGCATTGATCCTGCCTATTCAGGCTGATTTCATATTAGACCTGATAAAGTGCTCATAATGTTAATATTTCATACATTTATTAATATTTGTGTGATTATTATTGACTTTATGCTATCAGCATGTCATCCCACAAAACTTATTAAATTGAATTAAAAGAATAAAAACAATTGATTTTTCTCTAGGTCCATTTGCAAATATTTAAAGCTTATACAACCATGCTTATCTCTACAATAGCTGTGAAATTTCATATCATCTTATAAGATTTAAGATTTATAATATATAATTTCAGATTTATAATAGTTTTAAATCTTTAGCTCCAGCTCTAACTTCCTCTTAAAGGCTATATCAAAAATTTTAAATAGTCACCAACAAGTTAACATAATTATTTTCTTCTTTCCCATCCAAATGTGAGTGTTTATTTTAATTATGCTGAGACACTTCCACTATTTGGGAGGATAATGGGATAGATAAATTTTGTTTTATGTTTTATGATCTCTGAGGAAGATGGAGAGGACTGCACTTTACTAGAAATCCTAGATTTTAATTGGTTGAAGAAACTTTGAGTTTTCCCACTTGGGGAATGGCTGAGTATATTCCATGTGTGAGAAGAAAATCTAACCCACAAGAGCAGGCTCTAGCTGATACCAGCAAGATGCTCCCCAATCCCATTTTCTATTCCTAGGTATACAGGATGAATACTACCATCAGCCTTACTTGCTGTTACTTGTGGCCACCCTACTTATGGAGTATTTGCAAATGGAATGTCCACAGAGTTTTGTGTGCCACTTCCAGGCCTGGTCCTGAGAAAATGTCATAAGATCCTTCATGCTTACTTTCTCTTCCATTTCCAGCAGGAACTGAAAGACTCACAGATGATGGAGCCATAGTGTGGGTCCTCAATAACAGCTTAAAGAGGAACTAGGCAGGAGGGTCAAACAACCTGGACTGCCATTTACAGGCATAAGAAATTTATTTTATTTTATTTTGTTTTTTTATTGTGTGTACAAATCAAAATTTTCATAATACATACCAATATTTATAAAATGATATATAAATATATATACATATATGTGCATTTTCTTACATAAATATTATTTTATATATATATATATATTTTTAAAAGGTACTTAGATTACCCAGGCATAAGGAATTAACTATTTATTTTTAAGTCTGTAATTTTTGGGAGGCATATATGTGACAGCAATTTTCTCAAAAATTGAAAGAAAGAGATGAAACGTTAACATAGAAGAAGGCAGGTATGTTGCATATATTTTTCATTTCTGTATCCAGATTATCTGCCATGAGGTTTGATACAGAATTGGTGCTCAATCAAATTGCGTTTGATAGTTTGGCTGACTGACTTATAGTCTGAATACTGACTGTTCAGAAAGGGTAAATTTCATTAATTAAATGTAATCCCATGATACCCTTAATTCATTTCTGATTTAGGTTTAGATATACCCTGAATGATCCTTTATAAGCAACTGTGCATCAATGAAATCAAATACATATAATGTTCTTATTCTGTATTAGTTTTATACTGTAACAAACGATCACAAATTTCAAATAACACAAATTTATTGTCTTATAGTTCTGTTAGTCAGAAGTCTGGCACAGGTCTCACTAGGCTAAAATCAAAGTGTCAGCAGGGCTGAGTTCCTTCTGGAGGCTCTAGAGGTGAACCAGTTTCCTTGCCCTTTCCAATTTCTTAGTGGACACCTACATTCCTTGTATGATGCCCCCCTTCCTTCTCTCTTCAAAGCCAGTAGGAGAAGTCTGAGTCTTTTTCACATTGTGTCACTCTGAACTTTGCCTCCCTCTTTCACTTTTAAGAATGCTTGGGTCCTTATTGGTCCCACATGCATAATCCAGAATAACTTCCCACTTTTAATGTCAGCTAATTAGCAAACTTAATTCCATCTCAACCTTATTTCCCATTTACCATGTAAAATGGCATTTACTGCTCTAGGTATCAGGATATGAATATCTTTTAGGAGACCTCATTCTGCCTAGCACATTTCTTTCAAATATATGACAAATTATTATTTTTAATGAAACTCAAAAAACCCATGATCAAGAACCCTAATAAGGAGCCCCAGATTTCTGCAGAACACATCAGTCTAATTTATTATTTCCGTTTTTGCCTAGACCAACAGAGAAGTAAAAGAGAGGAAATGAAAAAGTTAAAGAGGCAAAGAACTGAAGCTGCTTCATATCCATTTTGAACATATTTGCAGTCACCTTGTATTATGCAGGAGCAGAGGAGTTAATGAATTTTCCATCTCTTCTTGTTTGTTATCTTACTGATATGTCTACTGTATATTTACACACTTAAAACAAAGATAGGCTCCTGCTGGAGGCAGTGGTGTACCTTTGTAAAGCAAAGGATGATTTCGAGATGCTTTTGGTTTCTGTTGTAATGGTCCAGAAGTGACTGGAGTGGCATCAGATTTCACATTCATCCTTGTTCACTCAGAAACCCATTTAGCTCGAGACAAAAGGGACGCATTCTCTTTCATATTGCTGACACTATCTAAAAGCCAAATGATGAAGGATTTTACAGTTTTGGTCTTCAATTCCCCAAATCCCATGTTTATACCATGGTGCTTTTATTGGAGAAACATTGCTGAAATATAACAAAGCTATACTGGATTTTATAGTCACTAACACTTCATGATACAGGGGATTTGAGCTCACAAGGCAGGATCTTTCACATTTTCTCTTCACACTTTTCAGCATTTCCTCAATTCCTCTTCTAATACAAACAAAATTTTAAACTCTTTTAATATTTGTTTAGTTACTTATTAAACTAAATCTTTCAATGACAAAAAAAATTTGGGTGTTTCTGAGAACTCGTTTCCTCTCCTTTGTTCACTTATTATTTGTTTTAGCCCATGCTACCTCATGTTTCTAGTCTTTGCATTATAGTTTTTGTCATGGTCAAGGTCATCTGTTACTTTGTGTGGTAGTTTGAGACTGTATGTACCCCAGAAAAGATAATGTTCTTAGAGCTACTCCATTCCTATGCTTGTGAACCTATTGTCCTTGAGGCCTTTGATGAAATTATTTGATATAAGGGCTTTGCTTAAATTATTTCAGTAAGGCATGACCCAGGGTGGATATTAATCCTCTTACTGGAGTCCTTTATATACAGTTTGAAGACATCGAGAAAAAAGATACGGAACAGAGAAAAACCACCAGAAACTCAGAGAGACGGTCCCAAAACCATGAAGCTTAAATCAGTGGAACTGGGAGGGAAAGATTCACAGGAGTAGAGAGAAGGCCACAGGAGCAGGGAGAAAATTACAGCCAGAGAGAGAAAGCTGGAGGAAGCCAGAAGCAAAAAACTATGAGATTTGCAGGAGAAGATAAAGAAAGTATATGCCACCATTGTGTCCTGCCATGTAACAGAGAAGTCCAGTATTGCTGGTAGCCATTTTCTTCTTTAAGAGAGTGTAGCAGTTTGATATTATTGATGAATTCCAAAAAGAAATATTGGATTATGTTTGTAAACTGGTCTTGTCCTCGGGGCATATTAGAGTGTATTGGATTCAGAGGTTTTACTTTTACTTAATTAAATTACGACTAGGGCTTTGATTGGGCCACATCATTAGGGATTTGAGTACCTGCCCCTTGGTGGGTGGGGACTCACAGATAAAGGACATGGTGAAGGACAGAGTTCTGATGCAGAGTTTTAATGCTGGAGGAGCCTGGACGTGAGGAAGGAGAGAAGGTCCTGGGAAAAGAGACAAGCCACTCACCTGATAGTCTACAGCTGGCCTTGTGGAGAGAAGCAAGCCTGAGCCTGGGGAGAAATAAGCCCTGGAAGAGAGGAACCCAAGAAGTCTGAACTCTTGACAGATGTCGGCAGCCTTCTTGCTCCAACACATGGTAATAAACTTTGGTGAGGGAAGTAACTTATGCTTTATGGCCTGATAACTGTAAGCTTCTACCCCAAAATAAATACCCTTTATAAGAGCCAACAGATTTCTAGTATGTTGCATCAGCACCCCTTTGGCCGACTAATACAGAAAGCTTCACCTGATGCCTTGATTTGGGCATTTTTCGCATCCTCAGATCTGTATGCTTTTAAGTTAGTAAATCTCCATTGTAAAAGCCATCCCATTTCTTGTATATTGCCTTGGCAGCTTTTAGCACACTAAAATAGTTTGAATGTTCCTAGGACAAATGTGAATCTAGATTTAAGGATGGATCAATATTTTGGCTAAAAATGAACTTTTATATTACAATCTTAGCACATTCAGTGTTGTTATCTTAATTGACACTCAGGTTCTAAAAGCAGAAACAAAGGAGTAAGCCAATTGGAGGTGGATGGAGGGATGAATTTAAGCTAGGCACATTTTCTAGGGATATGTGAGACAGTAATTCCTTGAAGGGCAAAAAACTTCCAAATGAGTGAGCTTCAAAATTCAGGAATGGAAAAGTACTGCCTGGCTTCCAGTTGAAGTCCCCTACGTCAGATGATCTCTAAGAACATCATTAGAGCTCACTTGCCAGAATCTCTGTTGGAACATAGAGACCGTTAAGCCTACTGCTGGCAGGAAAAGAGGGGAGGGTGTAGGAATCAATACCAAGTACCAAGAATAACCAAGAAAATGAGCACATTGGTCCTTATCAGAGAACAGAGGCCAGAGGAAAGCCAGTTTTGAATTCCTGTGAAAATTGCAGTGAAGTTTTAAGAATTTCCATGGTTTGCATTACCGAGATGGATATTTTGTATTCCCTTAAATTGACAGTCTCAGACCATTTGTGTGTCTATTTGAGAGTTTCTTCATGTCATGCTGTGCAGAAAACGAAAGTGGGTCTTAATCCAATGATTTACAAAACATTAGTTTCTCAGAATATAGCACTTAGCCCCACTAAGATTTAGTTGGTTAGTCATTTAGAGGCCATTTGTTTTTTATTTTTAGGCATCTGACTGTCAATTTCATAGTGCTTTATTCAGTTTTTAGAAATATATTATAAGAAGTGCTACTCTGGAAGATGACGTCAGGAAGAAAAACTGTTTTTTCCTCTTAATTTTTTTTCTTGCACCATCTTGTAGAGAAATGTGAGCTTAGCTGTTTATCCATATAAAACTGAATTGTCTGCTGTCAAAGTGTTTATAAAAAAGAAAAACTTCAGAAACTAAATAATACAAACTGAAAATTGACACTCAGATCCCATATATTTATACAATATTACATATATATATATATATATATAATATTTGTTCTCTTTCTAAGAGACCACCAGTCTCAGAATCATCTTACTTCAGATCCTCTATGAAAATCTCTATATGAATGTCTGTCTCTTTCCACAAGTTATGCTTCCTAAAAGAGATGAAAATATCACTCTTTACTTTCTTTGTTGTTGTTACATATTAGGGATGAAGAGGATGGAAATAACATGAAAAATAGATTTGAATAAAATGTTAAATCTTGAAATAAATTTTAAATGTTCAAAATTAGGCATATTTTTAAAAAATGTTGAAGGCCTGGAAATATGAGGGGAAGGTGGGAAGGAGATTCAGTGGATTTATAATAAAGGATTTTTTTTCCTGATTTTTAAGAGGAAATTAATTTATCAATTCTCAGAATGAATAGGATAAATGTGAACATGCATGTTTATATATAAGGATAATCATTAGATGGCTAAAATGATATAGCAATTATATCTTAGCACATTCAGTGTTGTTATCTTAATTGACACTCAGGTTCTAAAAGCAGAAACAAAGGAGTAAGCCAATTGGAGGTGGATGGAGGGATGAATTTAAGCTAGGCACATTTTTCTAGGGATATGTGAGACAGTAATTCCTTGAAGGTGGTCATATAATAAATCAGGCTTAGCTTATCACCAGCATTCTAAAAATCAGACCTAGGGAGCAAAACTAGGTCTGGGGACACATGCATGGTTTCTAATATAGCAAATGTTTAGCATACCCTGTCTACTTATACTTTTTATATCAGTGGGATTGGTAGTAATATCATCCTTTTCATTTCTGGTTTTCATTATTTGTATCTTCTCTCTTTTTTTCTTTGTCAATCTTGCTAAACATTTGTCAATTTTGTTGATCTTTTCAAAGAACCAACTTTTCATTTTGTTGATTCAATCTATTGTGGTTTTTTGTTTAGTTTTGTTTTCTATTTCACTTATGTCCCCTCTAATCTTTGTTATTTTCTCCCTTCCACTTGCTTTTTTTTTTTTTTGGTTGTTGTTGTTGTTCTTCTTCTTCTTTTCATTAGGTCTTCCAAGTTTGAGGTAGCTGTCTAATTTGAAGTCTTTCTTCTTTTTTAATGTGAGCATTTCGGCTATAAATTTCTCCCTTCAAGCAATGTCTTTGCTGAATCCCATAAATTTTAGTATGTTGTATTTTCATTTTCATTTTTCTCAAGATATTTCCTAATTTTGCTTCTGATTTCCTCTTTTGCACATTGTTTAAGAGTATTTTGTTTAATTTCCACATATTTGTGAATTTTTCATTTCTCCCTCTTTTATTGATATCTAGTTTTATTCTGTTGTAGTTATAGAAAGTACATTGTATGATTTCAATATTTTTGAATTTATTGAGATTTGTTTTGTGATTCAACATATCGTCTATCCTGAAGAATTACCCATGTGCATTTGAGAAAAATGTGTATTCTTTTTTCTCTGGGTGCAGTATTCTATATATGTCAGTTAGGCCTAGTTGGTTTAGTGTATCATTCAAGTCTTGTACTTTCTTATTCATCTTCTGCCTAGTTGTTCTATCCATTATTGAAAGTATTCTGTTAAAGTCTCCTACTATTAATGTAGAAGCATGAGCTTCTCCCTTCAAATCTATCAGTATTTGATGCATATATTTTGGGGTTCTTCTGTTAAGTGAATATATATATATTTAAATTTATTGAAGTATATCATTCATACCAGAACATACATTAACAATTAGTGTATAGTGAAAGTTATGAACTTACAGAACAAACATGCATAACATCAAACAGGAGTCCCATACATCAACCCACCACCAACACCTTGCATTGTTGTGAAACATTTGTTACAAATTGTGAAAAAATATCATCAAAATTTTACAACTAACTATAGTCCATATCTTACATTTGGTATATTTCTATGTGGTTTGAGATGATATCTCATTGTCGTTTTGATTTGCGTTTTCCTAATAGCTAGTGATATGAAACATTTTTTCCTGTGCTTTTTAGTCATTTGTATTTATTCTTTGGAAAATATCTATTTAAATCTTTTGCCAATTTTTAAATTGGATTGCTTGCCCTTTTACTGTTGATATGTATGATGTCTTTATGTAGAATAGAAATCAAACTCTTATTGGAAATGTAGTTTCCAAATATTTTCTCCCATTGAGTGGGCTGCCTTTTAACTTTCCTGAGGAAAGTCCTTTGAATGATGAAAGTGTTTAAGTTTGAGGAGGTTCCGTTTAGCCATGTTTTCTTTCCTTGCTAGCACTTTCAGTGTAAGGTTTTAAAATGCACCACCTACCACCAGGTCTTGAAAGTATTTTACTACATTTTCTTTTAGGAGCTTTATGGTTCTTGCTTTTATATTTACATCTTTGATTAATTTTAAGGTAATTTTTGTATAAGGTATTAGATAGGAGTCCTCTTTCTTTCTTTTGGATACATATAATCAGTTCTCCCAACCCTACTGTTGAATAGACTGTTCTGCTGCAACCAGAGGGTGGAGGGGTTGGTGGGCTTGTCAAAAATCACTTGACCATACATGTGAGAGTCTGTTTCTGAACTATCATTTCAGTTCCATTGTTCTATGTGTCTATATTTTTGCCCCATGTTGTTTTTGCCACTGTAACTAAACAATATAATTTAAAGTCCAGAAGTGAGAGTCCTCCAACTTCAATATTCCTTTTTAAGATGTTTCTGGCTATTCAGGGCCCCTTACCCTTCCAAATAAATTTAATAATTATGATTTCTATTTGTTTAAAAAATGGAGTTTTCATTGGGATTGCATTGAATCTGTATATCAATTTGGGTAGAATTGACATCTTAATGATATTTAGTCTTCCATTCTATGATCATGGAATGTTCTTCCAATTATTTAGGGTTTTTTAAAATTTTGTTTCTTTTAACAATGCATTGTAGTTTTCTGAATATAAGTGCTTTACATCCCTGGTTAATTTTATTCCTAAATATTTGATTCTGAATATATATTTTAATTATTACATGACAATCTTTCAACCTCCTGTTCTTTACTTAAAGTCTATTATATCTGATATTAGTATAGCCACTCCATCTCTCTTTTGTTTACAACTTGCATGGCTGCCTTTTTTTCCTTCCTTTCATTGTCAACCTACTTTTATCTTTGACTTTATGATGAGTTTCTTACAGGCAGCATATAATTGGGTACTGCTTTTTTTTATCCATTCTGCCATTCTCTGCCTTTTGACTGGAGAATTTATTCCAATTACATTTAAAATCACTACTGTTACTATAGGTCTTTCTTCTGGAATTTTGTTATTTAGCCTCTGTAAGTCTTATACCTTTTTTGTCCCTCACTTCTGTTGGAGCCTACTTTTATATTTATTTGATTTCTTGTGTTGTACCAGATTGAGTGCCTTCTTATTTCTATCTGGATATATTTTTCATCTATTTTCTTTGTGGACATCATATGTTTAAAATGTAACATCCTAAATATATAACAGTAATATTTGATTTGATATCAACTTAACTTCAATAGCATGCACATATACTTTTCCTGTACTTCTCTTTCCCCCATGAATTTTTGTACTTGTAACCACTTTTATCTTTGTATGTTTTATGTCCAAAAACCTATATGTATCATTGCTTTTTATTCATTTGCATTTTAGCTCCTGTAGGAAGCAAGAAGTGAAGTTATATACCAACCAATACATTACAATAATGCTGGCATTTATAATTACCCAGATGGTTACCTTGTTTGCAGGTCTTTATTTCTTTATGATGTTTTGAACCACTGCCTAGTGTGCTTTAATTTCTGTCTGAAGAATTCCCTTTAGTATTACTCGTAGGGCACTCAATCTTATTGAGACTCCCTTGTATGTGACATGTTGCTTTGCTCTTGCAAGTTTCAGAAACTTCTTCTTGTCCTTTGCCTTTGATATAATGATCAATATATAATGGGACATATTTTTCTTCATGTTTATTCTGTCTGGTGTTCTCTGAGATTCCTAGATGTGCTGGCAGACCCTTGTCCCAGACTATGCACCTCTGTAGTTTTTGCACTCCTTATTTGGTCAAGCTGATTTTGCTTGGAGGGCAAATTATGTTAGGAGGGACACACTGGAGAAGATATTTCTAGGTCAGTCTTTCCTAGATAAAATTGGGTTAAGGACCCACAATGGGGGCACAGACCAGCTCAAAATTGCCCTTGAATAGGGTAAGGAAGTGTACCAAAAACTTCTCGCCCAGCTCACCAAAGCTGAAATTTCCTGGCCTGTTAAGCAAATGGAGTCTTTCACCTAAATTTCCCCCACAGCCCTGAGGAATCCGTGAATCTTTAAATTGCCACCTCTTCTTCCTGTGTCCAGGGACAATTGAAACAATGGCTGTTGCTGTCTTTGACCAAGGTAGAGTTGAAACAATGGCTTCCACCTTCCTTGTCCAAGGTGGGTTGAAAACATAGCAGTCCTCAGAGCTGTGACCCAGCCATCTGAATCTGATAATAAAAAGCCATGATCAGTGATCAGTTGTGCATACCTCTGTTCTTAGGGAAGAAGATTTTTATGTCCTTTACTGTCAGCAACATCTAACCAGAGACTTGACCCCAAGGCAGGCTGCCTCAAGAGTGGGGAATAGGTTCCAGTAGCCTGTCACATGGAGAGAGCAATTATAGTTATTTCACATAATTTTTCAGTCTCTTCCTTGTGTTTTTCACTGGATACTGTGCAGTGTTCTTCTGGCCTCTGGTGTTTCAAAATAGTTATTTCAGACAGTTTCTGACTGTTTAATAGTTGTTTTCATGGAAGGACTGAATCTTGGATCTCCGTACTCCACCATCTTCCCCAGAGGTTCCTTGTGATATGTGAAATTTAACTTATAAAACAATGCATTTTGTTGGAAAAAGACCTTGACCAAAAAGGGGAAATACTAAATACAAATGAGTTTTTATGGCTAAAAGATTTCAAAGTGAGTTGGGAGGTCATTTCAGAGGTTATGCTATGCAAGTCTCAAGAGGATCTCATTGACTGCCACATTAAACTGTGCCTCAAGCAGGGGTGCTCCTGAGGGCTCTAAAGCATCTAGACACTATAGGCTGGGCAGGCTCCCATCCTGTCCATGTGTAGTTTACATAATTAAATATTAAAGAGATAACTAAGAATTATTTATGATGCCAAAACTGACACTTTTTCCATGCTGCCATTATGTTATCTGAATAGTTGTTTCTTTCTTTCTGTAATTAAACATTAATTTAATTCTTCATTGTTTATCACATTTACTGTAATTTTACACATCTGTGTTCAACAGAATATCACACACACATTCCTTTATCAGAATTCCATGAAGCTTCTTCTGATGTAGGTTATTAGACCTCACCTAACATCTACTAAATCAGAATCTCTGGACAGAGGCCCAAGGATAGTCTTTTTAACAATATCCTAGGTGATATTGTTAAAAATAAATTTTGAGAACTATTGTTTTCAACCTAGAGTACATATTAGATTTTCTTGCTCAGCTCCACTAAATATAGCTCCATACTACTACTACTTCCAAGAATTTACTTTAGTAATACCAAGTATGTATATTTTTAGAGTTTCCAAATGACTCTGTTGTTTACACTTTAGTATTTAGAGCGCATTGTGAACATCTATCATTAGAAACTCTGCAACATTGAAACATATCTTTTAATGACTTGTTTTGTTAGTTTCCACATTATGAGTCCTATCTTTACAAACCAAAATTTAAAACATCAACAACAAACAAACCTATATTTCCTGGGTAATCTTGCAGTAGATTTAAAACCTATAGACTAAGTCCCACCAATCAGACTTACTCATATAAGATTGAATGAGGAACTGAACAACATATGTTGATATCCTGGCTTGGAGGAGGGATGAGGGAGGAGGCAGACACATTCTAGCATGATCAATAGTAGAGATATTTGTGTGTTTTAACACTCAAAAGTGGCAGAAACCTAGATACCAGTCCCAAGAATCAGCACTGACAAACTACCAGAAGTTGTAGCAGTGGTGTAGCTAATAAAATGTCCCATGATAAGATTTTATGTTCTTTTCTATTTTCCTGTGTAGCTTGCAAACCATGCTCTCTAGAACTCCTTGAAGACTCCAGGAACAGCTTATTTGCATTTAGCTATTTTTTTTTTTTTTTTTACTAAAACTAGTTAAAATGAATTCTACAATTTGCATTTAAGAAACAAGTGTAGGTAGAAATCATTTCATACTCTACCATGGGATTTTGATATTTTGTTGGATTTAGATTAAATTAGCTTTACTGATTCAAAAGAGTTAGGATGAAGAATCTTGGGTAACAACTTCTTTTTATACCTGTTCACAACAGGGAAATAAGATGAAGCAATTATAAATTCTTTAACATTAGATACTAAATATTTAATTCAGGAACTATCTGACAAAGTTAGAATTTTCCAAACACAACTGTTCTCAACTACCATTGTCACAACCTATCATTGTCAAATATCATCAATGGGCAATGTAGGAAAGAAGTGTTCAAAATGCAGAAATGTAAGCAAGATAGAAATGTTTATTGAAGGCTGATTGGCTTCCAGCTCCACTCCATGCCACAACATTTGCAATCTTCAGAAAAATGCATTTATATGGGCAGTTTTTTTATATTCCCATATATGTGTTGCTCACTTGCAGGAGAGGCTAAAAACCTTGGAGATATTATTGACTTAGACTGGAAAGATTATAAAATATCTTGACTATTGAGGTTTAAGAGTAGTCTGCATCAGACACTCCGTGAACCTCAATACTGATATTTATTTCTTAAAACAAATACATTCCTGAATTCCTTATTCTAAAAATTAACACTAGAGTTTCCTTTGGACTTATGTTTCTTTGGGGTTGGTTTTGATACTACATTGCTCATATCTTCCTATTAAAGATAATTTCTATCATAATTAAGTACATGTATGTACAATTGGTGAAATAGGAGGAAATATTAAAATTTATCTTTACACCTTATTTTTCAGGCTTATAAAAGACAGTTGGTGCTGATTGTTGAAGATTGAATCATGCAGCCCACAAAATATATGTTCCTCTTAATTTGAGTTCCTGTGGATGTGAACCCATTTGTAAATAAGACCTATGAAGGTGTTATTTTTAGTTAAGATGTGGCCAAACTGAACGAGGTAAGGCCTTAATCCAAAAAGGCTGAAGTCTTTATAAGCAAAGGAAACTGGGCATGACAGTAGAAGCCAGAAACAAATAAACACAGAAGTTAGCAGACACCCAAGGAGCTTATACAAGACATAAAGAGATCACCATGGGAGAAAGGATTACCAGAACACTGCAGATTCTGGGAGGAGAGCAAGAAGCCCTTACAATACCTCAATATTGGATTTCTAGCCTCCAAAATCCTGAGACAATAAATCCCTGTTGTTTCAGTTAACCCATTGTACAGTATTTGTCATAACAGCCTTAACAAAATGAGGCAATGATGTTTTTCTTCATAATTATTCAAGACTGAGCTTGTAAGGCATAAATATTTTAAACTATTTTACAGAAAATAGTGAAATACATTGAAATGTTTTTTCCTCTATTTCATTAAAATCACAAAGCTATTTTAGAAGACACTTTTAGAGGGAATGGTTAGCATAGGAATTGTGTCAAAGCATATAAAAGCAAACTGAATATATAAAACAAGGGCTAATATTTTAGAAGTATTTAACATATTTTTATTTGTTCATTTTTTTGCCTTTGCTTTTGGGTAGGTTCTGGATAGCAGAAGAGTCTCAACTGTGGCAGGGGAGGATCACTGGTGCAGGGTGTTGGTGATGGGTGTGTGGGGGGGAGTGCACCTGGGGCATGCCTTTATGGCATATGAACATGTTCAAGTGCTCATAGGGCATTGTCTCAGTGGGTGGAGAATCACACAATAACTGAAAGAATATTGAATTCCCTTCATGGAAAGTCCAGCTACATACTCTAATAGAGCAACAAGAATCCCCCAATTATATGAGTAGTGCCTAACTAGTGAATGAGGACAGACCATGATGCCAGGTCTTTGATATTGATGGTTGTACTTATGAACCTTTTCTTGTGAAATTGAAACTTAGCCTAGTATTATATATTTCCTAAGAGTTACTTCCTGAAAGCCTCCTTGTTGCTCAAATGTGGCCTCTAAGATAAACTCAGTATATAAACCCATTACCTTCCCCCCAGCATGGGACATGACTCCTGGGGATGAATCTCCCTGGCACTGAAGGATTATTATCAAGCACCAATTAAATATGGAAAAAGGCCTTGACCAAAAGGAGGAAATATTAAATACAAATGAATTTTATGGCTAAGAGCTTTCAAAGTGTGTTGGGAGCTCATTCCAGTGGTTACGCTTATGTACATCTCAACAGGACCTCACTGACTGCCACAGTAAATAGTCCCTCAAAATTATATTGTGATTCACAAAAATATATTATTAGGTCAACTAAGAAATAGTGGATATTGTGGCAGGTACAATGTGTTATAGACCAAGAATATACATCTAAATATGGAAAATAAGCCTTATACCACCACTCCGTATTGGCTTAACCAGAACCCAGGAAATGCTCCCCTAATTGAAAAACAGAACTCAGAATTTAATGCATGACTTTTTTATAAACCTAATATTTCTCTAATAAAAAATAAATAAAAAATGTGTATACAGAAGACAAGTTCACTAAAGTGTATCATCTCAATGATTTTCAAGTAGTATCTCTCTTGTCTATTAGATTTTCCTGGCTAAGAATTAGAAATCTACAAAATTTTAATTTACTTGCATTAACCTTTCAAATTATCTCATTCCATATATTCCTGACAAGTTGGAAACTGTTTTATTCCACTTAGACTCTTGCTTTCACCTTAAAATAGATTAAGGCACTTGCTTTTTGTCCATCCAAACATGGCAAATTCTGCCATCACCCAAGCTTCAAGGAATTGTAGAGCTCACACAGGCAATTTCAGTGGTTATAGGTTGAGAAAATTATGTAGAGTTTACAAGTTTTGTACACGGCAAGATGTTTGGCATTTGTGTTTCACAAATTCTTGCAAATATTATTAACCTAAATATACTCTTTTCTTTTGAATTTAGACTCAGCCACATTTAAAAACCATCTAATAAGTACCATCTAAACCAACTATTTAACCATGTTGTTTTAGTGCATGCTGATGACTCTTAAATACCATCAAATATGATAATATTGAAAGACATAAAACTGGAGGAAATCATCAAGGGAAATAATGGTATTTGGAAAGAAAAGTGTTCAAAGTACTGAATCCTATCACATTACAATCTCAGTAAGTCAGGGAGATGATGAGAAAACAGCAAAGGAAACTCAGTGAAGATTGTTTGTCAATGCGGTAGAAGAAAAATCAGGAGAATGAATTGTATTGGAAGTTAGTGGGAAAAAATGTTTCAGAGAGGATTGAGCGATTAACTGCCTCATGCCCTACTGCAAAGTCAAATAAAATGGAGGTAATTGGTGACATTAAATAGAGCAATTTTAACTGAATAGGTGAAGGCAAAATATCTGAAATGGTTATAAGAGAACAGGGAGAGAAAAATTAGAGACAAACACTTTAAAGAATTTTGCCATAAAAGAAAGGAGACAAGTGTTGGTAGCGCTTGGAGGAAGTAATGCCAAGAAAGAAGTTTTGTATTGTTGTTTTAAAAAGGGAAAAAATTAAAGGATATTTTCATGCACGTGAAAAACACGCAGTAGAAAAGAGAGAGAAGATAATTTCTGGATACTGTCTTAAAGTAAGTGATTGAGGGTGAGCTTTGGTTCACTGAAGGCAGGATTAACACGAGTTAGGGAAAAAGACAAGACAGAGCAATGCTTATTATAGAAAGGGTAGCAATTTCTATAAGTTGGTAGATGTGTACTTGAAGTTTTGGAAAATTATCTCCTGAATGTTTCAGTAAAGTATGAGGCCAGTTCATCACATGTGAATGAGTATGAGGAAATGTAGGAGATTTGAATAGAATCAAAAGGGCATAAAATAGTCTACTGGGAAAGTGGGAAAGGGAAATCCAGTATGATTGTTGGACATTCTACTGGTGTTAGCGGTTCAGTATTTAATATGAACCCAATTAGCATATTCTTGTTCATGGGTACAGATGCAGAGCAGGAAAAGAGTTTGATTTGAACATGGTTATGACTTTACTAAATGAGAATGCTAGAAGAATACGGGGTCAAGGAATTGAGTAAGTATGTGCAGAAATTAATGAATAAAAAAATCATGCAAGATAAAGAAGGAAGTATGGACATGGAAGAAATGAGAAACACAGTAAATATACAGTAATATCAATAGAAGTACTGTCAAAAACAGTTTTTTAGATTTTGGAGTTCTGTGAGAGTGAAGAAAAAATATAGGAGATGGTGTCATAAAATTGAATGTTCAATTTAAATTGAAATTTTGTTTAATATAGTAGGTTGAAGTAGGGTAGAGGACGAATCATTGAAGAAGAGGAGATTATGGGCCATAGATATTGACTCATGGATAGTTAAAGCCCCCAGTTCTATTACAGGAGTAGTATTAGAGGGAAGGCAGGAGAGATCAGGGGGTAAAATCTTAAAGGAGTAGATGGATATGGATATGGAAGATGAGAGAGGAAAAAGAGTAAAGTGAGTGGGTTAGTTTGTGACATGAGATTTCAGGTTGGGGAGATATAAGGAGAATAGAAGCGTGGCTTAGAAGTGACAAAGAAGATTAAGGCATCCACCTATTCCAACTCCGAGCCTGGTGTCATAGGAGAAATTAGACCCTATGTGGCACAGCTTCAGTTTGCATAGTGTCTACAGGGGGAAACTAGGTTCCATTTAGTACTAGAAGATAGAGAGAATACTCTGAAGAGAGATTGGAGCTATAGGGAATTTGGAGATGTTGGAATGTGAGATCTAGAAGGCAGAGGTAGTTTGTAAAAGAAGTGACACTGGTATCAAAATATCTTGACTCTTACTCTAATACTATAGGAATTTTAGTTTATTCTTTATTATCATAAATTAATCTGAGATGTTTTGTTTTTATTTGTCTGCTTTGTAGGTAAACCTTAAAATAAACAAATTCTTTTCATTAATACTTTTCATTATATTATAGTCATATAGTTAAAGAAATGTATACTTGCTTTACTTATCATAAAATAGATAAAATGATGTATGTTTGGCAAATCAATTTAAAATATTGAAATTCTGAAAATTCACATGGAAATGAAAAATGGAGAATGAAATATGAAACCTTCATGCCAAGTGGTGTGAAATCTTCCCCCTCTATGGTTACTTCAAGCTCTGGCAGTGTGAAAATACCTTGTCTTCTTAAAGTAGAGAGCCTGGTACCACGGCCACCATTTTTGCTATAAGTAATACATGCTGCCTCACTTGCAGTGATTGAGGTATCAAGATGAATTCTCCCTATAATCATGGGAACAGTACATCATGGAAATCTTTAAGACAGTCAATTGGTATTATTATCACAGGAAGTATCAGAGACACCCTATTTCCAAAGATAGAAACTTCAGCGCCAACCTTGTCTCCTGATGTCTCCTCATCTGCACATATAGCCATTCAATTATTAATCCTTAACTCTTCTATATCTCTTGAATCTGGCTTTTCCTTTCCATTTCCACAGTCTGTGCCCTAGTTCAGGCCTTTATTATCTCTTCCCTGGAACTTTTCAACAGTATCCTTTATAGATAAGTATCTTTCCAACTAATCTTTTGTTCACTCCAGTCCTTATTCCATGCAGCAGTAGAGTTATCTTCTAAGAAAACTACTTTGGTGCATGCTGATATCTGTTTTCTTGGAACTCATGTTGAACTTGTACTCAGGATTGTACAAGTGAGGCTAATTGCTAAATAAATATACAATGCTTCCTGAATTTAGTTTTATTCATCTCAAGGGCTCAGTTCACTTGTTTTTTCCTTTTTCAGTTTTGCTCACAATTTTCAAAGCTATGGCTAATAAAGTGTAGGTACTTAACACAGAGTTGGTTGATTAATTTATCAAAGGCAAGATTTCAGCATTTTGAGAGAACATAAGAATTCTGGGTTTTTGTTGTTGTTGTTGTTGTTGTTTTGGGCAGCATTTTCCTTTATCTAGTTTTGCAAAAGTCTGTGCTTTTATTATTGTGGAAGATCCCACAGACATTTTCTAGGTTTTTGCCAATATTTTTTATTTATATAATTTATGAGATAGAAGTATAGAACACTAGCTACCATGAGAATTCCTGGAGGGGAACCTAGCTGAATAGACTATAAATAACTGAATAGTACAGCTCAGTGCTGTAATCAGTATTCATATATATGTATATTAATGAAAAGGATGTGTTTCAAGATTTATTTTCTGAATCTTGGATAAGTTTTATCATCTCACCCAGCCTCTAGCATATTATTCAAAAAGAAGTAATCATTAATTAGGGCTTTGTATAGATGTATTGATTCAGGACTCTGAATAGGAGGGAATTACAGAACATTTTTGCATCCAGGTGAAATAGCATTATGTTTTGCTCTTTTACAAAAATAAGTCATAATAGAATATGATATTTTTAATAAATTTAGAGGTATATTCATATTGGGCATTGATTGTTATCCTTGTGATCTATACTGGCAAGAACTGCAGACTGATGTACTGAGTTTACATAAAGTAGCAGATATATGGTTTGGATACCAGTATAGCAAAAAGAAACAAGCTATTTTTAAAATGAATTATTTTTCTCCATAGCTGTTTAAGTTTTAGTTAATTTACATAACATGGCTTAAGATGATCAGAGCAAGCTTCGATTAAATATATAACCTACTTATTAAAACAAAATGAAATTTTTAAACTCTCTAAGATTAAATCTTACATTTCACCCTGCTTCTTTCATGATATTAAACACTATCAGAAAACAGTTTAATATCAACATGCTGTACTTAAGTGCCATGAGGCTGGCAGAAGACGCTTCAGACTGTGAATCCCAGAGCCTACATCTGCCTTTGACCCTCATAGTGACGCTGAAGAAAGGAAGAACAAATTACATTCATAAAAGGAAGTAAAACACAAGCATGGGTTGTATCCAGACCAGCAAGCCTCCAGTCCAGACCTCTCTCCACATGATGGCTTCCAGTCTTTTAAACCTTCTTGGACTGGACAAAGTGAGCCCTGCTGTGTGGTGATGCTTACAAAGTCAGTGGACTTGCCTAGGTTGATAAAGGTATCAGTGTTGATGTAGTGGAATTTGAGCCAGTTGGGCAGCAGCTTGGAAAGTTGCTGAATATGCTTATCCTTTTTCCCAGGACTCTTGGAGATTGAATAGTTGCCCACCATTCAGCAGGTCACCTCCCTGATCAGCACTGGCTTCCTCTCAACACAAAAATGCATCCACTACTTCTGCTCTGGGCACCCAGTAATCTGCACCAGGTGCTTCTGGGCCACCTGGGACTGGATGTGCTGGAGCAGAACCTGAAACACACAATTTGGGGCACTGAGTGGAGCAGCAGGCAGGGTGGCTTGTGGTGCCAGGTTGGGACCCTGGAGCTGGTGATTTCAGCCAAGAGCATGGTGAGGTCACTCAAGTTCTCCTTCATCTTGGGTAACATCATGCTACAGGTACAGGCCAGAGATTCCTGGGCAGTGATGGCTTTTGCTGTGTTGGTTGGCTGAGGAAACTTTTCTACATTGAACCATGGTACCAGTGGGTTAACTGAACCTCAGACATTGCTATTGGAAGGTAGAGAGTGGTTCAGGAAGTCCAGGTAAACCTTATGATGCTCCTCAAGGCAATCTACCAAATCCTGACTGAAGACATGTAGTCAATGAAGAAAATGCAAAGCCATGACCTGGGGGTCACTCCAGCAGCCCTCCAGTCCATCAGCCACTGGATGGGACACTGGTAATTAACTTCTTGATGTCCTACTTGGAGGTGGGGATGTTGCACTCCTTGCATATAATTATAATCATGAAGGTTAGCAGGGAAAAATGTAAGATTATATCTAATATGTATATTAAATTTACTTTAGAGATTTTCTTGCTTCCAGTAACTGTATTAATAAATGTATTATGGAAAAGGAGTTAAATGGAAATTGCTAGAGAAGGATTACTTAGATTCATTTTAGAGCTCCTTGTTCAGGAAGATCACATGGTAAAGTAAAAATAAGGCAAAAAACAACAACAAAGAAAAACAAATAATACTATTCTCTCCAAAATAAGCTCTTTGTGTAATGTCCAACAAGATGACTTCTCTGAAATGATTTCTTTCTAAAATTAATATTGACTATTGACTTGTTGTAATGCAAGTTGGCTCTTTTAAGAATGTTCGGTTCTGCCAAAAGCAAAGAAAACTAATGAAATAGATAAAATTCATAGGAAATATTAAACATAGATGGGAATCAAGCTAATAGCATATAACAGATTTCACTTATGGATATATTAAAAGTATAGATAATGAAAAATCAAGTAGCTTGAGAGAAGGGAGAGAAATATTAAGTTAGTATTCAGCAAGACAGACTAAAAAGAATAAATATCAGGTATGACAGGACAACAAGAATGTAACTTTTAGATAGAAAGAGATGGAATGAACACATTATAAGGTTCTGGGCTACTAGGTATGCCATTCTTTGATAGGCTACCTATTTATGACACCCAGTATAGTTTCATTCTGGTCCTAAATTTACTCTGCTCAGAAAACACACACACATACACACACACACACAACTCTTTATCGGGCTAATTGGCACATTACAACTGTGGCTGTGTATCTTTTCCATACAGTACCTTCTATTTGTGGGTACTCATGCTCAAATATCAACCATAATCCTATTAAAACATCATCAGCAAGAAAAACTGAAATATTATAGAAAGATAGTGAATAAAAAATTTGCACAACTTTGTATTTTGGGTCCATACACTTGGACCCTATACTAAGTCTGTTCATATAACCCATCTATTCCCCAGGACTTCTTACTGGCTATTTTACATTGAATTAATTAACCACGTAACTTGAACATTTTAGTTTGGTCTATATTTTTCTGTTTGCTGACCTCTGGGATAGCTTATTTGGAGGCCAACCATTACATCAAAGTAATTTTCCATGTGACGGTTATCATATATAAAATGCCTAGCACGAGTGGCCAACAGTTGAAGCTCAATAAATTATTGCACTTAGGATAATTCTCGAGACTTAGCATCGTAAATTCATACTTCATCTACAGCAGTGGTTCTTAATCTAGAGCAAATTTGCTGCCCAGGGAATATTTGGCAGTGTCTGGAGATATTTTTGACTGTCACAGGTGAGGTGATGCTACTCGTATATAGTGGGTAGAGATAAGGGATGCTGCTAAACATCTTATAATGCACAGGACAGTCCATCAGCACAAAGAATATAGAAGTCAAATGTCAATATTGGCATAGTTAAGAAACTCTGATCTGGAATTATCATGTTCAGCTTCCTATGAAAAATTTTGAAATCAGTCTAGACAGAAACTCATATTTTAATGTATCATTCTATTTCAAGAAATGTACATAATACAAAAAATAATCTGCCTTAACAATTACCCACATCACCATCTAATATGTAAAGGTACTAAATGCTATAATGAAAATACTTCACAAAAAATAAACTTACTACTTATTGTGAAAAACACAAGAAAACTGATTAGTCCTCTGCTCTCAAACATTTTATTAAATATTGTGAGCTATGGCTCGGAAAAATCTTCCTTATTTATGATACTTTTGAAAATATCATATGTAAGGATTTCCTAAGAGTGAGTTAGAAACATTACTGCCTTCTGTAAAGCCAGATATCTTCCAAGGTTTGCAGTTTAGCTGTTATCCTGATTGGCCAAAGGTAATCTAAAAAGCAAGATTTAATAGGGACTTAAAAATACCAGTCAGACATAATTCAGCTTCAGATAAGATTTTTGTCCTTATAAGCAAATTTTTCTTCCCAATACTTAAAGATAAAGAATAGCGTGAGGAAGAAAGTCTAATTGATCCTTGATTGTGTATTAGGATTAGACAATTTAAACGGGGAGTGTGTTGTCTCAGCACCTTTTTAATTTGGCATTTCATACTTTATTTCCCATTACTTTTATTATGTTTATGCTGCATATTTAGAAAATCAACATCCTTTGACAATAATGTGTACATTGGAGCAGGGGAGTCAACCAAAAAATAAAAACGGTTTCTCAGATAGAAGAGAGGAGGAAATATTAGAGGTCATACAGCAAAATCGAAGGTCTGATTTCCCGTTTGTCTTCTGTGGAAACCTGCCCCTGCCAGCACACAGAATGAGCTAATACATCTGGTTTTTTAGCGTCTAGATAGACAGAGGCCACATGTGAAATGAGAGGGCCAAATAGAAGAGTTTGTGGAGGATCAAGTGAATGGAGAGATACCCAAGCTCTCTCCTATGGCAAATACTTCATACAATGTGCCAATAATCTAGCTTTTCCTACACCTGAATGTATAGAACACAAAGTGACTAACGATATTTAATAAAAGGCAGTATTTTCTAGGTAAAAATAATGAGTGGACTTCATGACACTAATACTGTTTAAGGAATTAATACTTGGTAAATTGTCTATACTTCAGAGATGAGGTAAGGAAAGATCAAATATACAAATTACCTAAAGCCCTCCTATGGTGAATAACATAATCAGCCTTTAAACCCTACTTTGCCTCCTACTCAAGACGGAGCCTATTCTCACGCCTGCTCTCTGTGGGGGCTTCATTCCCAAACTGGTTCATGCCAAATTTCACTTCCATTTTACTGCTCTCTTCTCTCTATCAGCTCTTAACAGGTTTTAAAGATATAAATTAAGTAGTTCTAATGTGTATACTACAGCTCAGCCAGGAATGATTTCTGCCTTTTCTGAATTATGAAAGCATCTTATAATGAACACATACATATGATAAACATCCCTAAAAACTTTAAATAAGCTATATTTACATTTTATTCCTCACTAGATTGCCTACTCCCCAGCAAGAATCAGGTTTTATACTATGTAACCTTCAAAGACTTTATTTCTGGTATTAAGATTCTCTACAATATAGTGTAACTGACATTCCATCAAGATTGTTGTGGATTAACTGAGACTAATATATGTGAATGCTCTTGTCCGGATGTTTGCTACATAGTTGGGTCAAAGATGGATGATAAAACATGTATGAGAATACAACAAATGTTTATGTGTCCAAATATAAAAGACAGACAATGGAAGTAAGAACAGGAGGAAAAGATGGAGCATTAGGAGACATTCCTTGGTAGAACTGGAAGAAAATGAGGGAGGGAGAGAGAAAGAAGGAGAAAGAGAGACAGAGACATGGGTGGAGAGAGAGAGAGAAAGAGAGAGAGAAAGAGAGAGACATATCTTGTTTTACCATTCAAGTAGGAAATATTTTTATCCCTTTAAATTGGAAAGAGGAAAGGTAGCAAAAAGTAACTGATTATTTTTCTCCGGGCAAAAAAGCACTTTCTTATTGATATTCCCCTTCACAAGGAAACAAGTGACTTGGTGGAGTTTTCTGCTTTTCTTGACTCAGAGAAAATGTTAGTAAATGAGATACCAAGATGGCTACAACAGTGGCAAAAGATTTCAGTGAAAATCAAGAGAGAAAGTGGTGGCACAAGGAACAGCAGTGTTGCAGGCTCAAGGTGACTCAAATGGTTATTGCAATCATTAGCTGTGCTGACCACTAAAGAAAAATTTGGGGAGTCTGCCAGGATATTTGTGGATAAAAATAATGGAACTCAGAGTAGCTTTGGTTCCAGAAATTACTCCTTTGAGTTTGGCCAAATAATACATTACTTGGGGATGACTCACATCTTGTTGACTGTCCTTCCTCAGGCTGATAGCCAAGAAAGCATCTGTACTGTACATAAGTTAGAGCTACACATTCATAATTATCTCTAAATTATCTTCCGCATATGTGAGTGGTTTGAAAGCTTCTAATGTTTTCTTGCTGCATACTTATCTTTCTTTTTTTTCCCTTAACCTCTGTGTTTTTGGATTACAGAGAGGAATATTTCAATATAGCATTAGAAACTCATTTCTTTAAGCCTTGAATATTAGTCAATATCAAGAAGTGTGCTCCTTTCATTGTATTCTACTGTAGAGGTACTTAATACAATTTAACTATTTTGTAGGAGTAGTTAAAGGGAGATATAAAAGCATCATCAATTCTATTTTTTAACTTTCACCCAAAATTAGAATGGTTTGGCTCTCTGGAATGTTGAGGTTCTATGGAAAAGGCATATGATGATGGCTCATGGGTTTAAAAAAAAGTTGTGCTATACTTTGAAGTTTCTTGAAGATGGGTATACAGGGCTATATTCACATATGAATCTCCTTTTGAACCCCGAACTGGGACAAGCATATATAAATTCTCAGTAAATATTTGCTGTGTTAAATCAAAGTTAAGTGCTGGATTTACTGTGACATTACCCTAGAGGAAAAATTCCTGGAAAATGATTGAAACTAAGTCACAATTTTGGAGTCCAGCTTAATCTGATTAAATGTTGAGGTAGCCTTAAGATAAACATGCAAAGTGACATTGTTCTAATTAATGGTCTTAAGGACCATAAATATATTTGGTATAAACCAAATAAGTATAGCTAATATATATTTTCCAATTTTTTAAATCAATGAATGAAAAAAACCAGTATTTATAACATATGCAATGTATAGAGAAAATCAATCCAAAGCACTCATTCGTACACAGATATTGAAGTAGTACATTGCTATTACTTTGAAGTTATTCTTTTTTCCCACGTCAGACATATCACTTATTAGATTTTATTTATAGCCTCCCATACATCCATCTTTGTTTAGAATTACGTGTTCTTCAACATATTATAAGTGGAAACATATTGTACAAATGCTTTTTGACTTGCTTTTGTTCATTTCCTTCTTTTCTTGGCTCAGTATTTCACATTTGAGACCCATCCATTGATTTTATACTTGTAGTTTGATGATTAATATCCTAGCTCTTTGATATTTTATTTTATAAATATTTTACAAATTATCCATTCAGTACAGGTACAAGAGCTTGAAGCAACAGTGGAAAGGTGAACAAAAGATTCAATCCCAACTATTTTCTTATAAAATGAGAGCTCAGAATATACTAAAGATCACAGGCAATGGCTTGAGGCTGTGGCTTTGGAAACAGTGACAGTCATGTTGTCACTCATTCTCAAGCTAAAAATGCTCTAAATATTGATGAAATAATGTGTAGGCATAATTATGTTGATCCAAACAAAGATGATAACAAAGGGGAGCCCCCCCCCAAAAAAAAACAGACTATCCTTTGTTCAGGAGACCTTCAACCTGAGAGTCCTATGGAAATAACAAGGGCAGGGCTTAATAAGGAAAAGAGACTGGACTTTCTGCTCATCTAAAAAGGAAATTGTGGGATATCCAAGATGGCAGTATAAGGAATGGCAAGCTGCACTCCTCCTCCATAAACTGCAATAAGGATATAGAGTAAGGAAAACCAAGTGTCAAAGAGGACTAACACAAAACAAAACCAATAGAACCCTAGAGTAGAAGGAGAAGCTAACCAACTGAATAAGTCCATCAAGAAAAATAGGTGTCTAGACACCAGCAAAAATATTACAAGCCATACTAAGAAACAAGAAGACATGGTCCAGTCTAATGAACAAACTAAAAAGCAGGAGGGGGTGCAGAATGTGGAATAACTAATCAAGGATGTCAAAACAAATATCATGAATCAACTTAGTGCAGTGAAGAAATAGATAAAGACAATTAAGAAGACACTGGGGAAACATACAGAAGAAATAAATAAAATAAATATTAAGAAGACACTGGGGAAACATACATAAGAAATAAATTAAATAAATAAAAAGAAAACAGACCTGTTGGTGATGAAAGGCACAATGTAAGAAATAAAAAATATGCTGGAAGCACATAACAGCAGATTTGAGCAGGTAGAGGAAAGAATGAATGATGTTGAAGTTAAAACATATGAATTCACACAGAGAGTAGAACAGATAGAAAAATAGAAAAAAAATCATCAGGGATTCAGGGAATTGAATGACAACACAAAATGCATAAATGTAGGCATTATAGGCATCCCAGAATGAGAAAGGAAGAGCCAGGGCAGAAGGAGTGTTTGAGGAAATAATGGTTGAAAATTTCCCAACTCTTATGAGGGATATGGATGTACATGGCCAGGAAGTGCAGCACACTCCAAACAGTATAAATCCTAACAAGACTAACCTAAGGCACATACTTATGAAATTGCCAAATGCCTAAGAAAAAGACAGAATTCTGAAAGCAGCAAGAGAAAAGAGAGTCATCATTTATAAAGGGAAGCTCTCTAAGTTTAAGTGCTGATTTCTCATCTGAAACCATGGAAGCAAGAAGACAGTGATAAGACATAGGTAGGGTGCTAAAAGAAAAATAACTACTAGCCAAAAATTCTGTATCCAGCAAAACTGGCATTCAAAAATTAAGGAGAGTTCAAAATATTCACAGATAAAGATAAATTGAGAGCGTTTGTCAGCAAGCGTCTTTCCCTTCAAGTAATACTAAAGGGAGATTTTTAGGTTGATTAGAAAATCAGGAGAGATAGGGTTGGAAGAGAGTGTAGAAAGCAAGATTATTAGTAAGAGTAACTAAAAGGTTGAAAAGATGAATAAAAACAAAATATGACCCACATAAGCCTAAAGAAAAAATGGCTAATATAAGTACTCCCTTGACAGTAATAGCATTGAATGTTAATATATTCAACACTCCTATCACAAGACACAGATTGGCAGAATGGATAAGGAAATATGATCCATCTACATGATGTCTACAAGAAATTCACCTTAGACCCAGGGATGCAAGGAGGTTGCAAGTGAAAGATTGGAAAATTATTTTATGCACAAACAATAACCAAAAATGGGCAGAAGTAGCTAATAGACTCCAAATATAAAACTATTGTAAGAGACAAAGAAAGACACTATATATTAATAAAAGGGGTAATCTTTCAAGAAGAAAGAACAATCAAATATGGATGCACCTACCCAGGGTGTCTCAAACTACATGAAGCAAGCAATGACAAAACTAAGGGGAGAAATCATAGTGGGAGACTTAAATACACTATTATCATCATTAGAACATCTTTACAGAGGGTTAAAAAAGAAATGAAGACCTTGAATAATACATTAGAAACTAGATCTAATAGAAATATAGAACATTATAACAAAATTCAGCAGGATATACATTCCTCTCAAGTACTTATGGATCATTCTCCAAGATAGACATCATGCTAGGTCACAGAAAAAGTCTCAATGGATTTAGAAAGATTGATATTATAAAAAGTAAGTCTCCTTGGGAGCAGATGTGTCTCAAGCGGTTGAGTGCCCACTTCCACAGAAATGGAGTGAGGTGGAGGTCTGTAGTTGAAAATAAAACTATGGGAATATTCTTCTGGCAAAAATGGCAAGGGAAGGTCACTGGTGCAGGGTGTTAGTGGTGGGGGGATCAGTGGGAAAGGGTGTACCTGGGGCATGCTTCTATGGAATATGAAATTGTTCATCTTGTAATACAGTGTTATTTTAATGGGTGGAGACACATACAATAAATAAAATTTTAAACTCCCTTCTGCAGAGCCCTGGTTCATTCTAAAATAGAGGGGCAAGAATCTTTCAAATACATAGGAAGTGTCTAATAGACCAAGCTCTCAATCCCTCAATATTAATGCATATAGCTATGAACCTTTTTCTTGCAAAATTGAAACTTACCTTAATAATCACTACTGCCTAAGATTTACCTCTTGAAAAACGTCTTTGTAACTCAAATGTAGCCCTTCTCTAAGTCAAACTCAGCAAATAAACATACTACCTTCCCCTTGGCATGGGACATGATTCCTGGGGATATGCCTTCCTGGCACTGAGGGATTAATACCAAGCATCAATCAGTGATGCATTTGGAAAAAGACCTTGAACAGAAGGTGGAAGCATCAAATACAAAAGTTTTATGGCTAAGAGATTTCAGAATGAGTCAGTAGGTCATTCCAGAAGTTACATTTATGCATGTCTCAGACAGACATCACTAAGTGCCACTGTGAACAGTCTCAAATAGGGATGATCCTGAGGTCTCTAAAGCCATCTGGACACTATAGGCAAGGCACACAATTCCTTGAAATCATCACCCCGTCCGTCAATGGGCCTTATTTTGAATTATATGACAACCTATTTCCCCAATGTAACAGTTAAACTCATTTATAATTTTGCCACACATGATTCTTCTACTCCTTTTATTTATTTGGACCTATAATTAACACTATACCCATTAAATAAATGTCTCAGAGACTTAAATCTTTGGTCTGTTCCTATGCCAGTTGAGCCCTGAATCTTAGCAGAGTTGCAGCCAACACCTACTCTACAGTTTCTCAGACTTGTTCAGGAAAACTAACAAAATGATGATGATGGAGAACCCCCATTCCAAAAAAAAAACAAAACAGAGAGTATATCCAACTGCATGGAAAACAGTTCCTTTCATCTGCCCCCTAAGATATAAGTCCCCTCTCACTCTGAAGTGGAGCGGCCTTCTCCATGCCCAAATCCTCAAGGTTGAAGAATGAACAAACATAAGGAGGGAATGCAGACATGGACAAACTAAACTTATTAGTATTGTAGCAATGGTGAACATGTAGCAATGATATAAAGATAGTGGTTACCAGAGGTTCTGGGGGGCGGGGGAGGGAATAATAGGTGTACAATAGGACATATTAGGGCATTGGAATTAAGTGTATACAACAATGTACACTATAGACCTTGGTTAATAGCAATGCTTTGATGTTTATTAAATCAATTCCATACAATTGTAAGATGTTATTAATAGGGGTAGATTTGGGAGGGGGAGGTCATGAGCTATATGGGAACCCTTAATACTTTCATTGTAACTTTTCTGTAACCTAACACATTTCTACAATGGTTTATTATATTAAAAAAGGACCTTGCATATTATATTGTGAGAAAGTAATCCCCAAATTCTAAAGATGGTTTCCCAGAAGAATATAAAAATAGATATTACTGCTTTTTATTACATCCCATATTATTCCTAAAATGATTTAAGTTGATGATGTCAGAAGAAGTATTTCAGAACTAAAGCTAGTCTATGAATTAGGTTCCAAGTAAAGAGTGACAGTAGAGAAAGAGCAGGAGTGGAGAGACGTTGACTCCAATTTATAGTTGTCAGATAGCAGGTGTAGAACAAAGGGAGATGGCAAAATGACACAATATGGCTTTACCACAGATGGTAACTGTGATTGACTATATACATTTATTTGCATGGTCCATTTGCCTTTTTGTTCTATGCAGTACATTTGAAGTCATTGGTCCCTTTTATCAGAGCTGACAAATCACTGACAAGTCACTATTTCATGTTTGTAACAGATAACAAATCAGTATTTACAGTGTGATTTTTACTGCTTTTTTGCCTCATACATTTAATCAGCTAAATTTATATCTCTAACAATTTCTTTTTCAATAAAATTTTATTGAAGTGTATCAATTATACATGAACATACATAAACAATAAGTGTACATAGTTAAGGCTCTGAAGTTACAAAACAAACATGCATATCATCATGCAGGGCTCCAATACATCACCCCACCACCAACACTTTGCATTGTTGTGAAACATTTGTTACAAACTATGAAAGCGCGTCATCAGAATATTACTACTAACTATAGCCCATATCTTACATTTGGTGTATTTCCCCCAACCCACCCGATTATTAACACCCTGTATTATTATTGTTTATTTGTTATAGTTCAAGAGAGAAATTCTTATAATTGTTCTGTGAACCACAGTCCATCTTCCACCACTGGATTCCCTGTGTTATACAATCCCATGCTTTGTGTAATACATTCAACATGTCTCATTTTCCTCACAAGTAGTGCTGTCATCACCTCATCAATTTTAGAATGTTTTCATTACTCCAAAAGGAAAAAAATCCCATACCCTTCTCCCCTATTGTTGTCCTTTAGAATTGATATATCTTTTTTTCCATTGCTGCAAAAAGTTTACTAACTATAATACATATATTACATTGTTTGCAATTTCCCATGTATCACCATATTCTTAACACTTTGTAAAAGAAGAATATTCTTTTATTTATACTATTAATCACAATCTTCATCTACCACTGAAATCAATTATACCTTCTCTAGATGATTATCATGCTTCCTTTCAATTGTCATTTATGTCCACAGACTACCCATTTCAGCCACAATCACATTTATAAGTCAGTGGTGTTAGTTATACTCACTAAAATGTGTTAAGTCTAAACTTAGACCAAATAGTAATTTTTCTTTGTATAATTGTGGAAAGCAGGAAAAGTTGTCATGAGCATGACAAAATGTTGAATGTACCCCCTCTCTTCTAATTTTCCCTTACATCCAGAAAGTCTCTAAATTAGATTTACTTTAATGGGTTTATTCCAAAAGCACATTTCAAAGGTATACTATTATGAAGAAAAGGAATTGGAATAGATAGCTAAGTGTTCTCCTTCCACATTAGCTAACATAGTCATATTACATTACTGTACATATGTCATAACTTATTTAACAGAATTTTTAATAAGACATTATCTTTTTTAAAGGGTAATTGGAAAAAATCAGGAATCTAAGAAAACACATATAATTTTTAGATGTATTTCAGTTATCTATTGCTGTGTAACTAACCACCTCAATACTTAGTGACTAAAACAATAACCATTTTGCTCTCTTACAACTCTAGACATTAAATGGGCTCAGAAGGGACTTGCTTGGGTCTTTTATGCAGTTTTGGTCAGATGGCAGCTGGGGCTGAGGTCATCCAGAGGATCCAATGGGATTCTGGGCCCTTGGACTACTGGCTTCTCTACCTTTTTATGAGCATCAGGGACTCTCTACCTCTTCATGATAACGACCTGACTTACATGATAACTCAGAGATCAAAAGAGCATGAAATAGAAGTTGCTAGGCCATATTTACATACAGAAGCAAAACTACAGTCGCTTTCACCACCTTCTATTGTTTAATGTAATTCATAGTGCTATCCCACATTTTTGGGGGGAGGGGATACACAATGAAGTGAATGCCAGGAAGTGTGGTTCATTGGGGGCCATTTTCAGAAACTAGCTACCGTAGTAGTCCTACAAGACTCCTTTAAATTAACAGAGGCAAGAAGGATTGAACGAATTGAAAGGAGGAAAAGAAATAGCATATGGTTTAAGAAGTAAGACAATTAGCTACACATATGTGATTGCTTTGCCTGCACATAATCCATTCCTCTTGCAGTTCAGTGTATTCTAATTTATCATGAAATATCATATGTTCCATGTCAAAGCAATTTTCCACTGACTTCTCCCTGGTAATTGTTTTCATGGAAATATTGCTGCTGAACATATTCCCTTTTTCTGAGTCATGAAGCTAATGTGATAGGATAACATTGAATCTACCATCTCTATCTGGTGTAAATGCTGAATCAAAAACATATGGATTTTATTTTCAAGACATATATTTCTATATACAGTCCACCAAAGAGAGGTCACATCTTTAGCTTAAGTTTAGATAAGATTTCTTTATCTATTCAGCATGTTGTACTCACAACAAACCAATAACAATAACAACAAACATTATCCATTCTTGAGTTCTTTTCTGGACAAGGTGAGTGAAAATGTTTTGGGTACAGATAATTTTACAGATCCTTGAGCTGTTTCACAGCTTTCTCCCTATAGTAAAAAATTCTGAATCTAGTTAACATGTACTCAGATTTCTCACACATAATTTAAAATGTAAAATTGCCTTAGTTCTCATTCAGAATGTCTTAATTTTTGTAGCAAACTATTAATTTTGCTGTCTTTTCGATAGGTTTTTAAATAAAAGTTTAGTTAAAAGGTGATTCTTTGGAAATGAACGATATAGTATAAAATAGGAGACCATCTGCATCGCAACAAGAAATGATGGTTATGTCAAAAGTTGCAAAATTTTTGATAGTGTGGATATTAATTGGGAAAATTTCAACTTGCAAGTGTTGCCCTCCAGGAAGGAAGTAAATAGAAGGATATAATTTACATGCCATACAATTCATGTTTCAAAGTATGAAATTTAATAATTTTAGTACATTCACAGGGAAGTAAGACCATCACCAGGATCACATTTTAGGACATTTTCACCCCTTCTGAGAGAAACCCGTAGTAGTCAATCTCCTTTTCTTCCTCTACCACCTGCAGTGCTAAGTAACCACGAAAATAGATTCATCTATTTTGGAAATTTCAAATAAGTGGAATCATAGGTCATCATTTGTGACTGAATTCTTTCACTTAGCATAAAATTTTCAGACTGTCCATGTTGTAACATGTGCCAATACATTATCCATTTTAATTGCTGAATAATACTCAATTTTGTGGTTGTATAACATTTTATTTATGCATTTATAAATTGATGAACATTTGTATCATTTCCAGTTTTTAGCTGTTATGATTAATGCTGCTATGACATCCATATATAAGTTTTTTTGTGTGGAAAGATTTTTTCAGTTTTTTGGAAATGTTCATAGGAGAAGAATCATTAGGTCATTTAGTAACCATATATTTAATTTTTTGTACAACCTGGATACAAGTACCTTGTCATATATATGGTTTGAAAAACTTTATCTAATTCTCTGGTATGGTGGTTTGGAACAGTGTGTACCCCAGAAAATCATATTCTTAAAGTTAATCCATTTCTGGGGGTATAAAACTATTTTAAGTGGGACCTTTTCATGAGGTTACTTCAGTAGAGGCATGGCCCAGGGTAAGTTGGATCCTTTTATAAGAGAATGAAATTCAGACAAAGAGAGAGAAAGATGCAGAAGCAAGAGGCTGACAGCTGCAAAACCTAGAAGAGAAGCAAAACAGCAGCAGATGATGCCACCCTGTCCCTTGCCATGTGGCAGAGGACCATGGATCACTACCAGAAGTCTTTGGGAAGAAAGCATGACCTTTGATGATGCCTAGATTTGGATATCCTCACAGCTTCAAACTGTCAGCTAATAAATTACTATAGTTAAAAGACAACTCATTTCATGTTAACTGCTTTGAGCAGCCTAAGAAATGAAAACATGTGGGTTGTCTATGAATTTTTTCATGGAATTATTTGTAGCACAAAACTTTTTGGAGGGTACATATTCCAATTTTTCTTTCTTTTTCATTTTTCACATGTGCTTTCCATGCTCTTAATAAACTATTGGCTAACCCAAGGTCATGAACGTTTACTCCAATATTTCTTCTAAGAAATGTATAGTTTTATCTCTTACCTTTAGCTCTGTGGTCTATTTTGTGTTAATTTTGTATCTGGTGTAAAGTAACATACACTTTAATTCTTTTGCATATTGATACCCCATGTCTTAGCACCAATTGATGAAAAGAATATTCTTTCTTCATTGAATTGCATTACCAACCATGTTAAAATTCAATTGACAATAAATGAAAGGGCCTAATTCTAGACTCTTAATTCTATTCCATTAACCTATATGTGTATACTTATACCACTACTACACACTCTTGATTACCTGTCGTTTTATAATAAGTTTTGACATTGGAGCTCTGAATCTTGCAACTTGGTTCTTTTTAAGATTGTTTTTGATATTTTGGGTCCCTTGTATTTTCATGTGCATTTCAAAATCAGTTGTCAAATTTTGGTAGGAAAAGTCATTTGAGATTTTAATAAGGATTGTGATGATTCTGTAGATCAATTTGGTGAATATTGTTCACAATAATGTGATAGCATCAACTCTATTCATTTCCACACTTCTCCACACTTTTACAATAAACCTTATTGAAAATTCTACATATGTTAAGCATCAGCTCCCATTCTCAACCCACATTCTATCTCCTAGGAACCTATACTGTAAAGTATAGCTCCATAAGTTTATTCATAGTTTTTAGTTTATATTAGTGAGACCATACAATATTTTTCCTTTTGTATCTGGCTTATTTCACTCAACATAATATCTTCAAGATTCAACAAACAAAATTTTCAAATACATCCCAATTTAATTTCTTCTTACAGTTGAATATTTTTCCATTGTATATATGTACAACATTTTGTTTATCCATTCATCAGTTGATGGACACTTAGGCTGGTTCCATATATTAGCAATAGTGAATAATGCTGTTATGAACATAGGAGTGCAAATATCAGTTTGCATCCTTGCATTCAGTTCTCCTGATTATATTCCTAGTAATGGGATTGCTGGACCATAGAGCAGCTCTATACTCAGCTTCTTGAGGTACCACAAAACTGTCATCCACAGAAGCTAAACCATTCTACATTCCCCAAAACAACAAAAGAGTGTTCCTATTTCCCCACATCTTCTCCAGCATTGAAGTTTTCTGCTATTTTAAGTAATGGCCATTCCATAAGTTATGAAATGGTATCTCATTGTAGTTTTGATCTGCATTTCACTAACAGCTAGTGATGTTGAATATTTTTCATGTGCTTTTTGGCCATTAGTATTTCCTCTTTGGGGAAATTTCTATTTAAGGCTTCTGCCTATTTTTAATTAGGTTGCTATTCTTTTTATCATTCTGTTGTATAATCTTTTTCTATAACATGGATATCAATCTCTTACAAGATATGTGGTTTCCAAATATTTCTCCCTTTGAGTAGACTGCCTTTTTCACTTTCTCAACAAAGTCTTTTGAAGAATAAAGGTATTTAATTTTGAGCAAGTCCAATTTATCTATTTTTTCATTCTTTGATTTGGGTGTAAGCTTTAAGAAAGGTCCGCCTACCACAAGTTCTTGAAAATGTTTCCCTACATTTTCTTCTAGGAGTTTTATGGTTGTAGCTGTTATATTTAAGTCCTTGCTCCATTTTGAGTTAATTTTTGTATAAGGTGTGAGAAAGTGGTCTTCTTTCTTCTTTTGGATATGGATATCCAGTTCTCCCAGCACTATTTGTTGAATAGACTGCTCTGGCCAAGCTGGGTGGACTTGACAGTCTTGTCAAACATCACTTGACCATAAATGTGAGGGTCCTTGATTCATTTACATTGATCAATATATCAATCTATTTTTATGCCAGTACCATTCTGTTTTTTCAACTCTAGCTAAGTAATATGATTTAAAGTCAGGAAGTGAGAGTTCTCCAACTTTGTTCCATTTTAAAGAAATCTTTGTCTATTTGAGGCCCACTACCCTGCCAAATAAATTTGATAATTGGCTTTTGATTTCTGCAAAAAAGACCATTTGGATTTTTATTGGGATTGTGTTGAATCTGTAAATCAGATAATGATATTTAATGATATTTATTTTTCCAATCCATGAACACTGATTGTTGTTCTATTTATTTAGGTCTTCTTTGGTTTCTTATAGCAATATTTTGTAATTTTCTGAATACAGATCCTTTATGTCTTGGGTTGAGTTTATTCCTAAATATTTGATTATTTAATTCACTATTATGATTGATTTTCTTTCTGACTTCCGTCTCAGGTTGCTTGTCGGTAGTGTATAGAAGTGCTACTGATTTTTGTATATAAATCTTGTATCCTTTTACTTTAGTTTAATTTTTTATTAGTTCTTGTTGCTTTGTTGTAGAAATTTTGGGATTTTCTAGATATGGGATCATATAATCAGTGAATAGTGAAAGTTTTACTTCTTTTCTCATTTGACTGAATTTTCTTTCTTTACCACACCTATTTGCCCCAGCTAGAGCTTCTAGCACAATACTGAATAACAGTAGTGAGAGTGGACATTCTAGTCTTGTTCCTGATCTCAGCAGGAAAGCTTTCTGTCTTTCACCATGGAATACATTGCTAGCTGTGGGGTTTTCATATATGTATTTTACCATGTTGAGAAAGCTTTCTACTATTCCTATTCTTGGAAATATTTTTATCAAGAAAGATGCTGATTTTTGTCAAATACCTTTTCTGTGTCAATCTAGAGGATATTGTTATTTTTCTTCTTCAAATTCTTAATGAGGTTTATTACATAAATTTGATTTTCTTGTCATGAGCCACCCTTGCATGTCTGTGGTAAAATCCACTTGATCATGGTGTATAATTTTTTAATGTTCTTTTGGAATCAGTTTGCAAGTATTTTGTAGAGGATTTTTACATCTATATTCATTAAAGAAATTGGTTTGTAATTTTTTTTGTGTGTAATATCTTTATCTGGTTTTGGTATTGGGTGATATTGACTTCATAGAATGAGTGTGATAGTGTATCTTCTTGTTCAATTTTTTGGAAGAGCTTGAGCAAGATTAGTATTAGAGGATCTTTGAATGATTAGTAATATTCACTTGCAAAGTAATCTGGTCTTGGGCTTTTCATTGTTGGGACATTTTTTATGACAGTTTTAATCTCTTTATTCATGATTGGTTTGTTGAGGTCTTTATTCCTCCTTGGGTTAGCATAATTTGTGTGTTTCTAAGAATTTAGCCATTTTGTTTCCATGTCTAGTTTTTGGCATACAGTTTTTCAGAGTATTCTCTTATGCTCTCTCCTATTTCTGTTTGGTCAGTGGTAAAGTCCTCCTTTTATTTCTGATGTTATTCATCTGCATCTGCTCTCTTTTCATCTTTGTCAATCCAGCTAAGGGTTAGTCATTTTTTTTTAATCTCAAAGAACAAAATTTTGGTTTTGTTAATTCTTTCTATTGTCTTTTGTTTGTTTATTTTGTTTTGTTTTTGTTGTTCTCAATTTCACTTATTTCTACTCTGATCCTTATTTCTTTCCATCAGCTTGGTTTGGGATTAGTTTGCTGTTTTTTTCCTAGTTCCTACAGGTGTGCAGTTAGGACTTCAATTTTAGCCCTTTCTTTTACTTTTTTTTTAATGTAAGCACTGAGGGATATAAATTTTGCACTCATCACTGCTTATGCTGGTTCTTAAAATTTTGATAGGTTTTGTTCTTACTTTCATTTGTCTCAAGATATTTATTTTTTCATGGAATTTCTTTTTTGAGCCAATGAATATTTAAGAGTGTGTTGTTTAATCTCTACATATTTGTGCTTTTCACTTGTGTTGATCACTACAAAGAAACTTGTTTTATTCGTATTTCTTTATTTTTATATTTTCTTTTTCATTACTTTCTAATATAGTCTATAATTTACTTCTTTCTGCTTTCTTTCATTTTATTTTATTATGCTTTTTCTAGCATCTTTAAGTGAAAAACGAGATTACTGATTTATGCTCTTTCTTCTTTTTTAATGTGGACATTTATAATTATAAATTTCCCCTAAATACTGCTTAACTACATCACAGACATTTTGTATGCTATGTTATCATTTTCATTCATATCAAAATATTTTTCTTAAATGTCTTTTGATTTTTAAAAAATCAATCATTATTTAGGGATATATTATCTAATTTAAACATATTTGTGAATTTCCAAAATTCCTACTTGTATTTCTATCTAATTTAATTTTGCTGTGATTTGAAAACATACTTTGAATGAATTCAATCTTTTAAAATTTATTTTAGGGCCTAGTATATTGTCTGTTCTGAAAAATGTTCAATGTGTGCTTCAGAAAAATATGTATGTAGCTGCTGTTGGGTTCTGTGTTCTATGGATATTTATTAGGTTTTGTTTGCTTATAGTCTTTTAAATTCTTGATGTTCTTCTACCTAATTGTTGTATGCATTATTTTAAGTGCAGTATTGATCTCTTGCAATATTATGTTTACTTGTCTACTTCTCCCATAAATTGTTAGGTTTTCCTTCTGCATTTTGAGCCTTGTTTTATGCATATATGTTTATAATTATTATATATTCCGTGTGGATTTATCTGTTTATTATTTTGAAATCTCTCTTCATCTGTAGTAATATTTTGTGTTTTAATATTAACTTTTCCTGAAAGTATGGACACTCTACTTCTGTTATAATTGTTGACTGCTTAGTATATATTTTAAAATTCTTTTACTTAAAATATATTAGTATCTTTAAATTTCATGTATTTGGATCATGTCTTTTTATCCAATCTGACAGTCTCTTACTTTTCATTGGATTCTTTAGTCCATTCACATATAACGTTATTTATTATCAACAACATTGTATTTATACTGTCATTTTATTTTGTGTTTTTCATGTCTTGTATATTTTTGTTTCTCTCTACCTTCTTTATTTTTTTTATTTTTTTATTTCTTTTTTTGTTTTTCTACCTTCTTTATTGACTGTGTTCCAGTGAAATATACTTTACTCCTCTGTAGTTCCATTGCATACTTACTAGTTTCATACTTATTATGTCTATATATGTTACAAACTCAACAAATCATTATTACAACTATTACTTCATGTAATTGAACACATTTTAAAGAAACTGAGATAAGATAGGAAAGCAAGTATATATTTATAGTGTTTGTTATGTTAACATTATCATTTATCTTTCCTGATTCTTTTCATTCTTTTCTGTGGATTTCAGGTACCATCTAGCGTCATTTCCTTACTCCAATGCAATATTGCTCCCACCCCCTGCCTTTGTGTGTTTATTGTCAAATCTACTTCATTTCTCAATTCTATTTGCCCATAATTATAATTATGTACATATTGTTTTATGCTATTTCTTTTTTAATCAGTCAAGAATAGAAAAGAGTAAAACCATGTAATTACACAGTCCTTTGTACTTATCTACATAATTATCTTTACTCCAGCTCTTTGTTTCTTGTTTGTAACTTTGAATTGCTGTCTGGTTTCACTTGCTTTCACTGTGTAAAAGTTCCTTTAGTCTTTCTAGTAAGGCACATTTGCTAGCAGTTTTCTTTAATTTTTGTTGTCTGGGGATATCTTTATTTGCTGTCATTATTAAGTGACATTTTTGTCATTCATAACTTTCCTGGTTAACAGTTTTTACTTTCAGTATTTTAAAAATTTTACCTACTTCCTTCCTGGCTATAGAGTTTTTGTTGCTGTGTAAATCATCTAGGTCATCTCCTATATGAGTCAGTTTTCTTTTGCTGTGGTGCATTGGAATGTAAATATCTTTGCATTATTCTTACCTGGAATATTTTTAGCATCTTGAATGTGTAGGTTTAAGTTTTTCTTCATATTTGAAAAGATCCCAGACATTATTTCTTCAAACATGTTTTCTGCTCCTTTTTATTTCTCCTCTAATTCTGGTATTTCCATTCTACTTACATTTTTTTGTGCTTAATGTTATACAACATTTATTTTAGGCTGTGTTATATATCAAATTGTATCCCCCAAAAAGATAGATCATCTAAATATTAACCCATTTGGAAACAGAATCTTTGAAGATGTTATTAGTTTAGATGAGACCAAACTAGATTAGGGTGGCCCCGTATATATAATGTGATGGGTGTCCTTAAAGCAGAAGAAATTTTGCAACAGTCAGTAGGAGAAAGAGAGAGATGACCATGTGATGGAGGCAGAGATTGAGTTATGCTGCCAGAAGCTAAGGAATGCCATGGATTATTTGCGACACATGAGAAACCAGGAGAGATATGAAAACAATTTTTCCCTGTAAGAGGAAACATGGTTCTGCTGATTTGGGACTTCAAGCCTTCAGAACTGTGAGATGACAAAATCATGCTCTTTAAGCCAACAAACCTATGATATGCTATTATAGAAACCCTGACAACCTAAAACAGGTTATGTTTGTTTTTCTTCATTATCTTCTCTCTGTTTTTCAGGTTGCATAATCTCAAGTATGCTGATTCTTTCTACTGCCACCTCAAATCTACTTTGTATTCCCTTGTGTGATTTTTTTATTTTGGTTATTTTAACTTCGAAATGTATAATTTCTATTGGTTTATTTTCAATAATACTTATGTCTTCACTAATATTTTATATTTGTATAAAACCTTCTTCCCTTATGTCTTTGAAAATATATAAAATGCCTTCTTTGAAGTCTTTGTGTGCTAAGTTCCCCATCTGGTCCTATCAAAGCCAGTTTCAATTGCCTATTTTCTTTTTCCTGTGCATAGGTCAAATTTTCCTATGTTTAAAATAAGTCTTGTAAAGGTTTATTGAAATCTGTACATTTTATACCATAAATTGTAGAACTCTGGGTATTGATTTGTCCACTGATGTTTTGCTGTTATTGTTTGCTTAGAAATTTGCCCAGCGTAATTGTTCAAAGTGTAATGTTTCTGCTGTGTGCAGTCATTGTTGTCCTCACTCATATTTCCACCCCACCCCCCTTATATTTTCGCCTAGCTATCTAAGTGTAACCCCTAAGTCACCATAAGACACTCATTGGTCAAAGGTTGTGGTTAAGCACCTTTCCAGTTTAGTTTTGCTCTTTTATAAATTGGAACTGTGCTTGGAGGCTGTCATCACATTTCAGAGAATTTGCATTTTTTATCCCACATTAAGCCAGGGGTGAGTAGCTTGGACATTCCCTCTGATTACTCCTAAGCAGATGCAGTCTTTAGCATGCTCACAGTGTTCCTGGTTGCAATGATTAATGTGAATTTTTAAGAGCCTATCTACCCAGGAATTGTTGTTTGGTAAGTATAGCTTATTGTTCAGTAAGTATTTATCCAGAGATTGTATTTAATACTCTCATGCCATTGAGGCTTCTATCACGTGTTGGTGGGTCTTTGCACAGTTTTTGGAATGTTCCAAGTTTGACCCATTTCTTCCTATGATTTGTCCTGAGTGTATGCAGCCTAACTTATGTGCACAGATTTCCTGACCCCTAAAGATATCTTTGAACAGAGATAGGCTCTTCTTGGCTTTCTCATTACTTGATTCTATTAAATTTCTGCATGCTGTACTATTTTGCTTATGTGGTGGTTTGAAGCTGTATATACCCCAGAAAAACATGTTCTTAAATTTAACCCATCCCTGTTCATGTGAACTCATTGTAAATATGACCTTTTGATGAGGCTACTTAAGTTAAGAAGGTATAGCCCACCTAAATCAGAATGGGTCTTAATCCTATTACTGGAGTCCTTAAGCAAAGTGGAATTCAAACAGACAGAGAGAAACCCACAGAAGAAAGAAGCTGAAATCAATGGAACTTGGAGAGAAGGGGGAGACAAGGAGACACTACCATGAGTCTTGTCACGTGACAGAAAAGCCAAGTATCATCAGCAGCCAGCTCTTGAATGCCAGTCTTTCAGAAAAAAGCATAGCCTTGATGACATCTTAAATTGTACTTCCATTTAGTCTCAAAATTTTAAGCTAATAAATTTCCATTGTTTAACCCAACCTGTTTCATAGTATTTGCTTAAGCAGCCTAAGAAACTAAAACAGCATGTATCAGAAGTACCAGCCTTCTCTTAACTGGTCTCACAAGGATCTGCATTGTTTTCCATTATGCTTCTAGTTCTCTACTCTCTCTTCCAGATGTATTGATGTCCTAATACCTAGAACCTGTGTATATGTTAGTTTACCTGGTAAAAGGAAATGAAGGTTGAAGATAGATTTAAAGTTTTTAATCAGCTAACCTTAAAATAGGGAAATGATCATGGATTAACTGGGTCTTCCCAATTTAAAGGCAAGGGTTTTTAAATATGGAAAAGGTAAGCAGAATTGTCTGTCCTAGAGTAATATTATGTAATAAAGACTCATCTGGCCACTGCTGAATTTGAAGATGAAAGGGTGTCATGAGCCAAGGAATATGGGAAAATTATGAAAACTGAAAAAGACAAGAAAACATATTCTTCCCTATATTCTCCACTAAGTAATGCAGCTTCAACCAAAACCTTGATTTTAGCACCCTGCAACTCATTTCAAGCTTTTAACCACTAGAACTGTTAGACAGCTCTCACTGTCTTTTGTGGTAATTTGTTATAGCACCAATAAGAATTAAATATGCCCTCCATATCTTGCAAAAACCTATTCATTTTGAAAAAAAAAAACTGACAAAGTCAGAAATCCCAAACAGAATTAGCCGATGTTTCTTAACTAAGGGGAAAGTCAGTGTAATAAGTCGACATGTTAATGTAGGAAAGTGTGGGAGGTGGGAGGAGTGCGGCCTATGGGAATCCGCTATATTTTTTATGTGACATTTATGTAATATAGTTTCTTTAAAATAAATATTTTTTTAAAAAGTGTTGATTATCAGGGTTAGGCATGTTCTTCAACTTTTATATGTCTGTTTCTGGCACACAGACCAAAATCTCAGCTAATTTGTTTAATTTAGGCATATGGGGAAAGCAATGATCTTAAATGCCACATCACTTACTGAATTCTTGAAAGAAATATTTAGGGAGAATGCTAACTCTTCATTTGCTATAATCTAATAATTTTGCAAATGTCTGACATAAAATGAAAACAATTAAATTGAATATGTAAAGGAGACACAAATAACAGGAAGGAAGCTAGAACTGAAAGAAACAATCATTTCTAATTATATCTTGAAACAAAATCTAGGTGAAACCTGAGAGCTACTGATAAAAATTTTTTTTTAATAAAAATTCCAATATATATATTTAAATTTTATTACTATTTTTCTTAAGGAAAATTTGTCATTTTTATAAGAAATGTAAAAGCAGTATTTTAAGGAAAATATTACAGTTTACTTCATATCCTTCAAACATATAAATTCTTCCCAAATACATAAGTTGTTGGTGACTTACCTGAAGAAAATAAACGCAATATAATCACATCAGTTGGAATCATTGAACCTAGCAATGATGCTGAGCATAGGCAGGCAGTGGACAGACTCTATGGAAAAGTTATGACATATGATCTTGAGGGAAACTAAAAACAACCCTCATTCAGATCATAGCTCAGTCATTTACAAGAATGGCCATGTTAAATTGATTTAATCACTGTCTACACTAAGGTTTGGTCTGGACTTTCTCCTTGATATATTTACTATGAAACACTGCTACAATGAAGGTGATATACTGATTAAGAATATAATATTTAAAATGATATTTCATTTCACATCTCCTGTTCTCAGTTTTATAGACTATAATCCACTTAGGTCATGGAATTAGAGCTATAAGGTATATTGCTATTCTATTAGCACCAATTTCACCGCTGGGACAGGTTTTATTAATTTTTCATCTTTCCTATTCCGGAAACAACAACAATAGAAGGACACATTATTATTGAAAGTTATTTTGCCATCAGTTTGTCATCCATTAAATCTGAAATATTGTTCTGAGAATTAGTTCTGTTCTTTTTTTGCCACTTACTTGCCTGAACTTAGATTAAAATAACTTTTTGTTTTTTTCCTTAAATTTTCTGAGACTCCTGCTTCACCTTTATATTTGTCTTTGGTTATGTATTCTTTTTTTTCAAAATTTGTATATTTATTTCAACTTTAAAAAATAAAGTAGACAATAAGCAGTTTAACAAATTATAGAAGCATTTCTTTTAAAAATCCCGTCCAGGCACACTTATTTTATTTAATCATAAAACAAACTCAATTGTTTCTCCAGTGTTCCAAAAGATGAATAAATGAGCACTGATTGGCTAAATGACATGACCAAGGTCTCATTGTTAGTGAAGAAAATGAAAAAAAAAATGCTTGACCATATTCACATTTCATAAGACTAAATCCCATATACTTTCATCTTACCCTTAGCTTTGATATAGTACCTTCTTTGCCTTTGCGAACAGTATTACTTTGAGCTGTAGTTTATAAGTTACATTAGTTGTATTTCTCATGTGTCACCATATTCTTAACACCTTGTAATAGAGAAATATTCTTGTATTTGTATTATTAACCACAATCCTCATATAGCATCAAAATAACTAGGTTACATAATCCCTAGGTTATTTTCTAGGTCTCTTTCAATTAATACTAACCTCCATAAACTACCTCATTCAGTCACAATCACATTTATAAATTAGCAGTATTAGTTATATTCATTATAATGTGTTACCATCAACTCTATCCATTTCCACATATTTACAATCAACCTTATTAAACACTAGGTACATTCAGCATCAGTTCCCCCTTCTAAACCCACATTTCTATAGCTGTCTTTTTAATGACCACAGTAAATATGCAAATTTTCCACAGATTCTTCAAAATCAATTCAGTGGTGAACCTTAATTTTTCTAGGTTGTATTATTTTTTGTCCAATGTATTATAATTTCCACTTATGATCATCTTGAAACTCTTTTTTTTGTTTCTTTCTCCTTCTTCAAACTCTTGTAAAACCAGATGTCTTTTTTTTTGTATTTTTATTTGGTTCCATCCAAGGACTCTTCATCTACTCTTGATAAGTAGAGAAGAGAGAAACACTCTGCATTTTTCCTTCTGTTGAAGTATCTATCTGATTGCCTGAAGTGCAAAGTCATTGTAGTGGTTGCACTGAGGATGTGATCATCTTTCATGATGCAGTTTAGGGGTTACCTAATTCTGAAAATTTTATACAACTCTAGTCCCTCTTCCCTTCACCTAAATAAGTCAACTGACCTACTTATGTATTCTTAAAAAAATTTATGGAAACTATTATACAAGCATATCTACACTGCATTTCTTTTCTATTTTTTCTTTTTAATTAAATTTTTTCTTATTTTTAAAGAAACTTTAGATTATATAAATGTTACATAAAATATAGGGTATTCCCATATGTCTCACTCTCTTCCTTCCACACATTCTCACATTAACAGCATCCTTCATTTGTGTAGCACATTTGTTATAACTGATGAACACATATTGAAGCATTGCTATTAACTGTGGACTATAGTTTACATTATAGTTTACATTCTGCCCTGCACAATTTTGTAGGTTATAACAAAATATATAATGACTTGTATCTGTCATTGCAATATAATGCAGGACAATTCCAATGTCCCAAAAATGCCCCCATATTGCATCTATTCTTCCCTCTCCCTCCCCTCAGAAACTCTGGTGGCCATGGCCTTTATATCAATGATACAAGTGTTTCCATTGCTAGAATACTAGTAAGTCTATAGCAGAATAATAATAAGTCTACTTTAGTCCATTGCTCATTTCCCAATCTTGAGGCTTACACAGCATTTTAGTTGGCTTGTTATTGATTTCCTTCTCCACATTACTGTTATCTCCTTTAAGGTATGACTTTGATGAATCAATTAATTGAGGTATATAATTGAGAGATATGTTAAAAGTAGACATAGTAGAACTTGAAAATTGATTGCATGTGGTATGAGAATAAAAGGGAGAATAGAGGACCATTCATAGATTTCTGAAATCAATGAACAGGTGGAAATTAGGCCATGAACTAAAATATTAAATACAGGTGGAATATTTCTTTAAAAGTGTATTCATGTAAAATATTTCAACTGGTCTTTATAATAACATGAGCTATAGGCATATTGTTGTCATTTACAAACAACATTTTATAGTAACAAATTTAAGGTTTAAATAGTTTAAATAAATTGCCTAAAGTCACAAACGTCAAGGGTTGTAAACCTAGAAGCAGTTCTCTTTTCTGCTGCTTTCACAAAACCAATTGCTTTCCTTTCCAAGACTAATGTTTTCAAGATACATGGGTTGTTTATATTTCAGTTTTGTGTTTCTAATGCCTAGGATGTGCCTGTCACAAAGGACTAACAGAATATAGGTTGAATTGATCAATTGTTAAACACTGCAGTTATGCTTTTTAAATCATATGCCAACTATCACAAGAGCACCCTATTTCTTCAGACACCCAAGGTGTCCCAAAGGCTTTCTATGTAAAACTAAATAGGCTTTATCACACATTAATCATCAACATAAAAATGAATGAATAACTTTAAAACATTGTCAGAAGCCTTTGTTTCTTTAAGTTCAAGAAACTGAATTTAGAAAGAATGAAAAAAAAAGACCTGCAAATTGACAGCCTTTCTGCCCAGAAGCAGTTTGGTCCATGTTTGTTTTGATGGCTCAGAATCTTTATTTCAAAGTTAAGTCAAGAAAGTCAGTAAATTGTCAGGAAAAGCAGAGCAAAGCTATTCCTGTTAATCCAGCTTTAAGAAATCATATTCAATATGTGTTCACAAATTGTAACAAATGTACCACACTAATGAAGGATGTTGCTAAGGTGGGAAAGTGTGGGAGGGGAGGAAGTGGGACATATGGGAATGCTTTGTATTTTTTTATGTAACATTTATGTAATCTAAAGCTTGTTTAAAAATAAAAAAATAATTAATAAAAAATAAAAAAAAATTATGATAGCTATTAAACCTAAAAAAAAAATCATATTCAAAACAAAAGCTCATTCAGTAATCTAGGACAGGGAATGGCAATCTACATTCCACAAGCCAAACCCAGCCCTCTGCATGTTTTATGTGATACAAAATAAGAATACTTTTTATATTTTAAATAGATAAAAAACTCAAAAGAATAAGGATATTTTGTGACAATTACATCAAATTCAAAAATCTTTGCCCATAAATAAAGTCATATTGAAACGTATCCTGGCAACTTCGTTTACATATTGCCTACATCTCCTTCCACATCAGCAAAGTTCAATAGCTGCAACTGCAACCTTGAGGCCCATGAAGCCTAAAGTATTTATTATCTGACCCTTTACAGAAACATTTTTCTAAACCCCAGCCTCGAATAAGGGTCACACTTTTATAGTAATATACTTTTACAATCTTAACAGGCAGGATATCCCCTTTCTTGTGTCAAGCAAACAGGAAACCAATTAATAATTTGTTGCTTTGATCAAGAAAGACCTTAGAGAGTTTAAGGAATGTACATCATGAGCTTGGAAAAATATAATGATGTATTATTACCTCAAAAGAGGTCTGACAGAAATAGACATATTGTACTTTTTACTCTTATTGCACTAACAATGCTAGGAAAAATTGACAAATTCTTGTTTGGGTCTGTGATTGATGTCTTGATATTGACTTGCTTTCTTCAGATATGTTCATTTTATTTTATTTTTCTTTATCACACTTTAGTATAATGGGAATCATGTTGCAAGGCTTGTTAAATGACAAAGTAGTAGATTATACAAACTGTGATGGTGATTCAGTAAGTTTGACGGAGTGCTCAAGAATCTTTTTAACAAGCATGCCGAATGATTACAATGAAATAGTCTTTAGAGCCACATTGGGAAGCTATTCCGTACACATCTTAAAATGACATTATGGATTCCTGAAACTAAAACTGGCTCAACCGATTAGATTTCCAAAATGTCTAATTCTCCCTTTGCTGTTCTAGCTCTTGAGAGAGTGATTTCTCTATATTTGAATTTTGGGCTAGGATGATATAAAAACAAAAATTGTGGAAGAAGTATAATATTGTAATAATGAAAGAGAGAATGTTAAAACAGCATATTAACTACCACCTCGCATCCCCATCTGAATACCAATTAAGAAATAAATAAAATCAGAACACAGGTTATTTTACAGGTAATTACTTTGACATTATTTTCTCTTCCCCTCCCCTTCCCTCCTCTCCCCTCTCCTCTCCTCTCTTCTTTTCTCTTCTCTTCTCTTCATTTCTCTTGCCTTCTTTTCTTGTCTTCTATAGAGCATACCCAATCACTAACTCAGAAGCTCCTGCCCTTGCAACTATAATCTTATTGCATGTATTTTTTTATTTTATTTTAATCTTACAAGCTTTATTTCTTTAATTTTAAAAAATCTTTAGACTACATACAGGTTACATAAAAAACATAGGGGATTCCCATATACCCCACCTCCTGACAAGCTAATTTTATTTCCACCTTTCTTGGGATTTTGCTATTATTTTCCATTGTCTTATTTTCAGACTTTATTTCTTATTTCAGAAATATATGCTTTCCTTAATTCTTTATTTTTATATTTTCCACCACATTTCTTTAAGATGAATATGGTAAAAGTTGTTAGGAAATGACCCTACAGTTGGAATAAATAAGAAATCTGATATTTGGATATTCTGTGCTATTTTTCTTCACATGATTAAAGCCCACATTATATATCTCCTATAAGCCTAGTATTATAGAATTGGATATGAAACCTAGAACAGCTGAATCTGACACAGCCTTCTTACAAGCCAACTCTTGAAGGACATGAGCTGGTAATGTCGCAAGACGAAAGAACACACCTGCCATTTATTCAGGCATAAGCTGTATTGGGAATTATGGACAGGAGAGAATCTTTAATGATGGCCGGTCAAAGAATAAATGAAGTTAGCGCTCCGCAAAGAGACAGGAAAAATGAGGGTTGCTATAAGGGGTCTCAGAACAGGGACATTCCATAAGGTATGAGAACAGAGCTCCTGCTAGAGTCACGTGAAGCATACACATGGAGTGTTGTGATATTTTCACTATGCTCGAAGGAAGGACGTTTACCATGGATGTTTACTGCTTTGGAATGATTATAGTTTGTGATAACATCTATGCATTCTCAGGAGGGCTGTTAATCTTTAATTTATGCCAAGGTCATGCAGGTGGCTCTGTGCTGAAGACTTAGGAGGGGCCCCTGGGTCCCCACAATCCACCCCCAAGTAGCGGTCTACATTGACCATAGGACAAGCATTGCATCCACATGCCACAGCAACAGTATAAAAGACAACAGAATAATAGGAGTAATATATACATGGCGTTGAGCATTAATCAGGGCACAAGTCCCAACTTGTGATGCAGTAGGAATATCTAAAGCCATCCTATTTTGTAAAACTGCTTTTGTAGTTGGGTAGTTTCTTTGTTTAGTAAGGAAATTGCTACTTTGAAGTCATTAAGGGCTTGAGCAGTATGATTGGTTAAAGCCCTTATGTGTTTTTCAGTGGCGATTGCAATTTCACCTGGCACAAAAACTCGTCCATGGGTAGAAGCACCACGGGGTGCACTTTACTCTATATCTAGCCTTGATTGTAAAATTACACAACTCAGGGGGTAACTACCCCACATCAGGGATTTCTTCTTGTCATTCCATGCAGACAGGAGTGATGTGATCTTTGGTGACAGACTCAGCTCTTAATTCGCCTAAACCATCCTATACAGCATATCCTAATAAAGACCTGGGCTTTTTCACCTGTTCCACTACAAAGGAAAAAATATAATTACAAGTGTCAGTAAATCTCAGACTTAAATGAGAAGGTCTTTTTCCAAACTTGTCGTTGGGTCATATTCTGCCATGCCAGCAAAGTGTTCCATGCTGTCCAATGTGCAGAACTTTCAAACTGGACCTCACGACTAGCGTCTTTGGTGGGATTTATTCTGACCACCTGCCTTCCCTGCTTCCTATACCAACCTGGCTCAGGTCCCCTCTCAGAGAGTTCACATTTTATTGTTAACCGGTAGCTGAAGGGCAGTGGTCATTCTTCTGTAGCTGCTTCCTGCTGGTTAGGGGCAGAAGACCTTGCCTGATGAGGTGTGAAATTCTGGCTATTCTACTGAGGTTGAGGGAAGATAAGTCCAGCACCATGGTTGGAACAGGATGAAATCCCTGCATGACTAATACCTTGTTATGGAAGGCATTGATTCTGGAAGAAATAAACTTGGTTAGAATTTTGAAGATACATGGTCTTACTAAACGAAAATGGTGGTACACAGCCCCAAAAAGGGTCCAGTTGTGACATGGGAATGAGAAAGACCACGTGCCTCCAGAGGCTACATCCTCCCGAAGCTGATGGGCTTGATCTCATAAGTTTCAAATGCTGTCTAGGAAACTGCCACTTTTAGTTCCCACAGCTGTAGTTATGCCTGGGACAGCTAGGCGAGGTATGAGGAGACGCACTGCCCTAGACATAAACACACAAAGGCAATATAGGCCACAACAAGATAAGCATATGGCAAGCAAAATAAAGACAATACTTAAGAGAGCCACTGTTTTATCTTATAGGCACTTTCATTAATTACTTAGAAAATGAATTAAGTTTACCAAGACTTTTAAATTGTTCAATATTCCTCTGCATATGATATAGAATAGAAGAGATAATATCATATTCATCAAGTATATAGGTACAACATTAATACTAATCAATGCAAAAGTTCCTCTTTGAGCTACAGTTAATAGATCTAAGTTCCAGGTTTGCAATACTATACATGTTGTCTCTCCATGGGAGCAGGTCATAATGCCGACTGTGTCTGAGTTCTAATCACATCACTCTGGTAATTGTTGCTCCACTTGGTATATCCTTCACACAGCCAGCATGCAGCAGCATCATTGGCGCTTGGAGGGAAGATCCAATGTTTCACCAGCCTGGTACATAGCACCCTTCAGCACTAAGAAGCCAAGCCAGTTTGAAGGCAATATCCACTGTACATCTGGCCATATTGAGGCATTGCTGGGTGCTACAGGAGTCCAAAAGCACATCAAGCTCAGAAGCATAACCAGAGATGTGGTAGATAGCTTTATTTTTCAGGGATCAGTGACCAAGCTAGCCATTAAATCAAATGGAGAGACACCACACTGAGTATTTGGGCCTGGTTTGAATGCACAAGAGAGTTTGACGATATTGAAATCTATCTTTTACTTTTCATACACTTTATAAATACTTCCAATGCAGTTTATAACATATCAAATGAACTTAACTATTTTAGTACTTTACTTTTTACTTTTACACCTTTACCGTGATTATGTTAACAGGTATTTTACTTTAGCAGTATAGAAAAAACTACTTTCTCCATTATTTTATGAAAACCTAAGATTCCCAAAGGAATCAAGATTATCTTCCCCCTATCACCACTTTAATATGCTGACTGATGTGGTCTCTGACAGTTTTCTCTATTACAAAGTTACTTTCTGTTATCAATATCAATTTAGGTTTCTATTTAATAATGGCTTCCTGGAATCAGCCTTAAGTTTTAGATAATGCTTTTTTAAAAACTTCTTATAATTAGCCATAATGTACTTTTTGTTATCAATATCAATTCAGGTTTCTATATAAGAATTGCTTTCTGGAATTAGCCATTTAAATACTTCAGTTTAGAAGATGCTTTTACAAACTTTCTGTAACCAACCATAACCACATAAACTAGTTACTTCATCTCAAGACAAATTTCACCTTTATAAAACACATTCCCATACTTAATGCTACCTTCTACAATACCTTATACAACTTTCTATATTCATTCAAGCCTTGTCTTACATGTTTCCACCCTGATTTTATGAAAACCAGCCATCTTATCTTAGGACAAAATACATTCCCTTAAACAAACTTATCAAACTTTAGTCAACATTGACTTTGAATTCACTTCCACAAACCTTTTACTTCTTTCTCTATCTGTTTAAGTCATATTCCTCTTTCTGTTTTGTGAAGAAAAAAAAAAAACAACTATTCATTTCAATTTAGACAAAAAACATTTTTAAGAGGTTTGTCATAGTTTCATCAGCCAAAAACTTACAATTTTCATGTTGAAGTTTTAACATATATAATACTAATTTATTAGTATCTTATAAACCTAGGGAGATTACACTGAAGCCAAATAAAATTGAAACCATTATAGCTTATGCAAGAAATGTTCTTTTTTCTTCCTTCCTCCATAGGAGACCCAAACCTCTTTTTTTCTTTAATAAAATTCTAAAAATTTGTGAATAACCTGTAAAGCATACTGATTGTCAGGTTCTGGAATATATTATAATTGTTTAATTTGTTTTAATCATAATTTAGAAAAGATCTTTCAATAGCTTTCAAGGACTTTTTTCTTTACTTACTGAAATTTGGCCATTGGATTATTACTGTCATATCAAAAGCTATTAAAATTTTATTTGGGAATTACAGGACAGACTATACAAAACAAGGTTTATTCTGTAATATCTCCTCTGTCCCTATCATTTTAATTTCCATGCCTATTAGAATTCTAGGCTTAACTTACATCTCCCCTATCTTCCCATACCCAGCCCAACCCCTTAGTTTCCTTACCCAGCTTTACTGGAATTCAGTCAAGGTTAGAAGACCCTGGGAGTAGATAGTCTATAGAAAGATTATAGAAGAATTCAGGATAAACTTCTTAGTTTCTTTATTCAGATTTTATGTGACTTTTTATCCTGTTTGGTTTTTCTAATTTGGACTCCAGGAGTATTCATTCACCAGTATAAGTGCTTATTTAATTTTTGACCATTTAAATACAGCTTTTTTTAATTTATTTTTTTACCGGGAGGTCCCGGGGATCGAACCCAGGTCCCTCCATATGGCAGACGGATGCCCAACCATTTGAGCCACATCCGCCCCCGACAGCTTTTTAAAGAATTTTCATTAGTTAATTCTATATTACCATCTGGAGGTATGGAAATATACACTGAACAAATAGACAAACACAAAAATATTTAAGACACACCAACATAAACTCACTAATGTGACTCATAATTCTCACTCTTCAGTATGGCTGTGTCTAAGCTCTCCATAATTTCACATCTCTGATTTTTACTCTTTTAAGATTTCCTCTGGAATCAATGTTGCCTATAATATGCAAACTCATTCTTGGAAACACTTTTATTAGTAACCAGCAACCAGTTAGGAACACTTGAGCAATATAAATGCAGTTAAGCACTAATTTAGCAGTTTAGACAGACAGATATTTAACACTTATATATTCTGGATTACTCTTCGGGAGTACACTTAGACTCGAAGTTCAGGAGTAAGCTATTGATTCAAAACAGAAATTTCATTTTAACATCTTGACAAAAATTTTGATCAGAATAAAATGTAACTAAAACTTAAAACATTGTCAAAGTAACATCCCATTTAAACTCTTTGACAGTTTACATAAGTATTATGGGTTTTCAGTTTTGTAATATATTTTTAATTGCAGGATTACAAAAACTGCTAGCATTTTATTTTCTCCATTTTTTTTTTAGGTGTCTGGTTCAAAGTTATTAAACTTAATAGCACCAACTTTATTAATGTGGCTATCCAGATCTAATTAGAATTAACATGTAAACAGAACAGAGAACATTAATGCTGCTAAGTTTTCCTACTTCTCTAGCAGCTAAACTAATTCTTATCAGCCCCCACTAGCCCACAGACACACCATCCAAGTGGCAAGGGTTTTGCGGAGTTGCTGCTGGAAAGTTTTCCTTATCTTAGTTAAATGCTACTCCCATCAGCATTTTAGGGGCATCCCTGTAATCACGTGGAGTTCCAACAGTCAAGCAAGTGGGTGACCCCATATTCTCTCAGCGGTCTCCACTCGTCCAGGACGGCAACCACCATCATTATAGGTCAACCGGGATTCCCTCCATGGACTCTCTTTTCCCTGAGCTCATGCCTGCTACTGACGGTGGTCCTTCAGTCTCCTGGCTGTGGCTTGCCAACTGTTACAACCCAACTCCTGATGGGCACTAGTTGCTGAGGCCGTGAGACCAAAGAATACACCTGCCATAAGCTTTACTGGGACTCAGAGATAGGACAGAATTTTTGATGGTGGCTGGTCAAAGAATGAATAAAGTTAGCACTCCGCAAAGATACAGGAGAAATGAGGGGTTATATAAGGGGTCTCAGGACAATAACATTTCATAGGGGTGATAATGAGTATATTCCATAGGGTATGAGAACAGAGTTCCTGCTATGGTCACGTGAAGCATACACATGGGGTTTGGTGATGTTTTCACTACACTTGGAAGGACATTTACCAAGGATGCTTACTTTTTTGGGAAGATAGTTTATGATACCATCTACATATTGTCTTCCCTCTGGGAAGGGTTCTTAACCTTCAACTTATGCCTAAGTCACACAGGCAGCTTTTTGCTGAGGTCTTGGAGAGGGGGCCTGGGTCCCCACAGCCTGAATCCTAACAGATTCAGGTGACTTCTTCCAGGATAGAACAAACCTAACTTAAGTATTGTTTACAAATGACTATGTGATATCCTATTTATGTTATAAATTTTTATGGCCTTACTATATTAATTGTTAATTCTTTTATTCTGGGACAGAAATACCTATGTATGCACACAAAACAAGATACAAACAAACTTTTTTGCACAAATTCTGATTTAACCTCAAGTAAGATTGAATTATTATAGGTATTTTTATTCCTGATCATAAAAATTAATGTATTTGCATATTTATGTAAATTTATGGTAATGAAATCACAATTATAGATCCACCCAGAAGAACACGACTAAATTCCAACATTTCAGCTTCAAAGATGCCATATTTTATAAACATAATTGTATTTATCTATGACAACTGAATCTTTAAATAGATTTCTTCTATACACATTTTTAATAGTCAAATATTAAGACTTTTTAAAAAATGAAAAACTTATATATTCACTCATTTTTATACCACCCTATTAATTTATTATCTTTCTAATCCTTGTTCCTTTCCAATCTCTCCCTCAGTCAGAGCGACAAATTCCTTCATCCTTCAAATTTCCAGTTAAGTTCCCTCCAGTGAGATCTTTTTATATTATTCTAGATCTAATTATGTTTTTTTGCTATTCCATACCTCCATTGAATCCATTGCAAAAACAGCCACGGTTGCAGTTATCATATGCATTGTAATTGCTGGGTTCTATGTCTGAAAAATTTTATTAATTTGAAACTAGTTATTTAATCTTTATATTTCCGTAGATGAACACAACAAAAAGGACAAAATAACCAGTATAGAAATGAATGAGTGATACTAATAGATTAGTTGAGTATAATGATGATATAATTTAATACAGAATGAAATAAAACCTCTTTATAAGAAGAAATAAATTGTTTAGAAATTTGGACAGAGGACATAATAGGATAAGGTAAAAAGAAAAATCCAGCAGGACATACTTATCTACTATATTCACAAACATCTACACAACAAAGCCATTTGATATAATAAAAGAATTCCAGCCAAGAACTGGAAAAAATAATTTGGTTAGACAACCTTGACATAAAAGGTACTTATTCAAGGTGCCAAACCAGAATGTCAGATGAATCCATAGCATGACTTGCCAAATGAGTATGAACTATACAAGCCATGTACTGTAGTGGAAAGAGTATTAAAGTAGAATCTGTGTCTCAAGTACAGCACAGAGCCAGATGAAACTAGTGGATTCATCAGCATCCACTGTCTTACTGAGCGTTTTATCATTATTTCCTGTGGAAATTATTTTTCTCTACTGCTATGATGACTTAGGGGAGTCAGAAAAGGAGCTGTCCAGAAACAAGATATCAGCATGTGTGCTCTAATTACTTTTCCTTTATACTACATAAGAACATCACCCTCAAGTAGCAGGAAATTGAAAATGACTAAATCATTCTGTATTATTTCACAGACATAATTTGAGATCTTACTAATAATAACACTGTGATATAAATTATTGATACTGATAGTTCCTCAATGTAAAAATCAGTGACCTTAATTTTTATCTGTTTCCTTTATGTTCATGATGAATAAAGGCTGAAATAGAAATGAAAGCTGTAGCTTCTGGTTTTACTGAAATAGACTTCATTCTTGGATTTCTAGGTCCTTGACACAGATAACAATGGCAATCTAGGAGTAGTAAAGAAAATGTAAAAGAGAATGCTCACGGCTACATAGAGGAAGAGTCCAAGAGAATGGCAATATTAACCTTTCAGATATATAAATTATCCCACTCATCTGCAAAAGAAACCACTATTCTCTGTCCTGCATTAAGCAGCTAGGAATAATGGTTCTTATAATGAGTAAAGATTCAAGATATAACTCTTTTTTTTCAGTGAAGTTGTTATTCATTGATTTCTGGCCAATCAAATGGCTGCAGGTTCTGGTTGACATACACTTAAAGTTTTGTTCATAATTATGAAACTTTCTCATATTTTACAGTGATTTGTCAGCCTCTGAATATTTCCATATAATTTATATGAAATTATCAAACTGGAAATGAATAAGAATTTCTTTTTCCATTGATGTAATTTATTTCATTGAGTTAGAATACAGAATTATTCTGTTGTCCAAGTTAATTCAATATAAAACATTTGAAGACCGCATAAGTTATTTCTTTAATTTTAACCAAATAGAATTTCATCATTAAACTATATAAATCCATTAATCTAAATGCACATATGAAAATATGCTGAGTATTTCAAAGTCCCAGGCACTGGGCCAAATATTTGCTTCCTCGCTTAATCCCTCCATCAATTATTTAAATTCAGTATCATTACAACATGAAAGAGACTGAGGCTTTGAAAAATTAAATCACTTGCCCCAGGTTGTACAGCTACTGAGTGTAAAACCTAGCATTTGTACCTTTAATGTTCTTTAAGTGCCTGAACACTTAAGAGACACTATACTGCCAAGCCACATAAAAGCGACAGCTCACTAAGAATTTTCTGTTTCAAAATTTGTCATGAAACCATTGCAAGCTGGACCACTCTTTGGGAAGACCTCCGTTACTTGCTTTCATAAAGTTTCCACTTCCCCTTTTCTCAGAAAATACGTCTCCTTATATTTCTTAATAAGAGACTTGCTTCACCAAGAAGCAAGTTTCTTGTTTTCTGTTTGTTTGTTTTCCTTTTCTTAGAATCAGCTAAATCCAGTTACAACTCACCCCAGCCACCACTCTCACACATGCAGATGGAATAGAAAAAACACTGAAGGGGGAAGTAAAAGGAGCAGAAACAACTGGAAAAAGAAACACTGGACTCTAAGAGAAAGCAAGAGGTCTGACAAAGTTTTGTCACAGCCCAATCCTCAAAGAAAGCAGCCAGTCAGTAGATAGGCCCCAGTCCAGTGTTGCCTTACAGAGGGCGTGTCCTGTGTCCCAAATTAGCTTTAAAAAGCCCATGCTCCTCTAAGCTTTCTGCTCCTGTCACATTACTTTGCGCTTTCTAATAAACTCTTTCTCCCTGTGAAAACCCAGTATCATTGAATTGGTCTATCATAGGCATGAGGCAGTCAGTGCACTTGTTCTGCAATGGTCATTCAGAAGATAAGACATAAAAATATTACCCTAATGAGTAGCATTCTGTATATGCAAATATATTTATAGAATTCAGTCTTAAATCTATTCACAATGTTTTGTAAAATGTCACTTGCAAAGATAACCTATAATTATAAAATATACAAGTTAGGAATTACTGAATATTTAATATTGATACAAAATATTCAATATACTCTCTTAATTCTAAGATTCAATTCCCTTTAAATGGATTCTCATTCATTCACTAGAGAACCTAGTAAATTCATGAAATTAAGGGAAAAAAAAAAGGTTTGACCAAGAGAAAACAAGTAACTGGGATAAAATGCTAGATTATTTCAAAAGTACTAGAAAGACTATAGAACCTAAACAGATTGCATTTGCTTAGTTTTTGGTAAGCTTTGTCCACAAATGCATAAGGAACATCTGAAAGAGCTGATGATCTTTAGCTTTTACTCTACTATTAGATTGATGATTACAATTGAACTGCAAATCTAAATATAAAAAGTTGTTTTTATTGCCTGATGTTGCTGAGTCAGTGACTTTTTCATGCAGCCTAATAATATTACCAAATATCCTAAAACAAAAAGAGAGGCTCTAAATTTTCAAATCTTTATGAAAGTTTCATTATTTTCTAACACCTCAACAGACACATGAACTCTGAGAGTCATATACCTCTAATAGGTTTTCTCTAACAGCATCTCTGACACTAGGGGATTTTTAGTGAATTTATCACACAAAATTGCTAATAAAGACCAATTGCAAGGCTCAATACCAGTGTTATTCCTAAGAAAGAATAACTCTCATACCACAAAAAATGTATATGCAACCCATTTGCAGAAATGAACTTATATACTGGGTAAAAATAATATTTAAAACTCTGCCTCTAATGCCTTCTTTTATTTTTTTAACAATTTATTGAAGTATATCATTCATACATGAACATACATAAACTATAAGTGTTCAGTAAACATCATGATCTTACAAAACAAGCATGCATAACATCATACAAGGCTCCCATACATCACCCCCCCCACAAACATCCTTCATTGTTGTGAAATATTTGTTAACAAATCATGAAAGAGCATTGTCAAAGTATTACTACTAACTATGGTCTGAATCTTCCTCCCCTATACACGTTTTTAAAGGATTTATTTACTTATTTACTTTTATCGATTTTTATGCCCCCCACCACCCGTTTTTGCCATTTCTTTGTCCAGGGGCAACTCTGTGTCCTTTTCCTGCCTGCTCTTCTCATCCTCCTCCTCCTGTCCTCACTGGGATTCAATCCTCGGAACCTCAAATGTGGGAGAAAGGCATGCTACTACTGCCAGTGCCACCTTAGTTCCCGGTTTTTCGGTGCATCTCGTCTTGGCTCTCCCTTGTGTCACTCTCCTGTTACATCATAATCTTGCTGCATGGTTTGAGGGGCCTGGCAGCGCACCCACACATAGGGCCTATAGGCTCACTGGCTTGCAGGGCCTGGGAGCACCCCTACACGGGGCCTGGTGACTCACACGTCTTCTATATTTTTCTTTTTTTACATTTTTACCAGGAAGTCCAGGGGTTGAACCCTAGTCCCTCCATATAGGAGATGGACGCCGAACCACCTGAGCCATATTCGTCCCCCTGCTATATCTCTTAAGGTTGACCAAATATACCTAAAGTTACAGTCTTTTCCCATACAGGATGGTCAATAATAAATCAGGCTTAGTTTATCACTAGCATTCTAAAAACCAGACCTACGGAGAAAAACTAGGTCTGGGGACACATGCATGGTTTCTAATATAGCAAATGTTTAGCCTACCTTGATTATAACAAAATCAAGACAGCAAGAATATTCGTAGTCTAATGCCCTTTCAATTCTGAAGTAACATGACTTGAAACATTTTTGGGATAGTGTTGTACATTCAATTCTCAGACTAGACTTTTAGAGTCATTCAGATATGGCTTCAAATCTCAGCTTCTTCAGGTATTAATTCTTCAGTCTAGAACAAGGTAAATTGAGCACCTAAAGTTGGATATAGCATCTTATGTACCTAGCTATATTTTCTCAAAAATATATGATGATAGCAAGGGCTCAGATAATTGTTGAATGAATCCAAGAACAAGGAAAAACCACAACTGTCTTGGAGACGATTAACAGAGATCAAGTATAGGAAAAAAGTAGCCCAATGTATGGCAATTGAAAATAATCACTAGATATTAGTTTCTTTTCTTTTATCACTTCTTCCCTTTGTCATAAATACTCTTGAGATATATGAGGATACTTTGAATGATTCATATCTGTAATTGTACTCCTTTGGGCTTTTTAAAAATTTGAGTCTGGTCTTGAGTGATTTGGAAGATTGTCAAAAAAGGTGTTTTTGGAATGAGTTAGAGGAACCTTCATTTGGTACATGGCATTTGGTTCTGGATATATTTTTCTTAGGAAATCTTGCCATGTAAAAAAATATTAATGAAAAGTTTGGGTATTTTTGGTTATGGAAAATTTTAGCAATATATCTTTTACTTATCTAACCCTTACATATTTCCTTCTCTCATTAATAATTATATTTAGAACACTTCTGGTGAGAGGTATCAATAACCTCTTTCAAGCAAACATTAAAAATAATGGGAACTTATTATAGTAAACAAATGAAAATTCAATTTTTACAAGATAGGTAAATCAATGTAATTGCAGACCAATTCTTTCTCTTTATTTCCCAGCTCAGCAGCTATGTCATGGAAAACCCCCACCTTATATGTGAGAGATATCATCTTAATATTTACCAAGACTGTAGCAGTTTGATATTGTTTATGAATTCCAAAAATAGATATTGGCTTATGTTTGTGAACTGGTGTTTTCCTCTGGACATATTAGATTATACTGGATTCAGAAGTTTCACTTTTACTTGATTAAATAATGATTAAGGTTTTGATTGGGCCATGACGGTAAGATGCTGAATCCCTGCCCCCTTGGGCGGGCAGAGACTCACAGAAAAACCACACAGCAGAGAAGGGAGGTTGGAGTTTTGATATTGGAGCTCTGGGAAGTAAACACACAGAAGAAGATAAGTGAGGCCCTGGGAAGAGACACGAGCAGAGTCCCTGGGAAGAGTCCCTGGGAAGAGACACGAGCCATTCGCCTGGTAGTTTACAGCTGGCCTTGTGGAGATAGAACAGCATCTGAGTGAGAGAGAGAGACGAGACTTATCCCAGCCTGCAGCTGAGATTGGAAGAAGGTGGGACCACAGAGCCTTAGGAGAAGTAGGAAGACTGAACCCTCGCAGACATCGCCTGCCATCTTGAGTCAACATGTGGCAACAGACTCTGGGTGAGAAAGTACCTCTTATGGTACCTTGAGTTGAGCTCTTTAGGGCCTTGTGACTGTAAGCTTCTACCCCAAATAAATATCCTTTATAAAAACTAACTTGTTTCTGGTATTTTGAATCAGCACCTCTTTGGCTGACTAATACAAAGACTAAATGCTCCTGTGATTAAATCTAGCAGAAGGGAGAGATTAAATAAAATTGCCATAAGTCTAATTGGTCTTTTTACCAGGGGATGAGGGTAATTTATTTATATTATGCCTATCAGTAACATTTCTGAGAATACGGGATTGATGATCAATCTCACTGAAACACTACATGGCTGGAAAATTTCATCTACTGTAATGAAAAAGGAGGCAGTCAATAAATATCAACCCTAGTACACCTCTTTGTTGACTGTATTAGTCAGGGTTCTCTAGGGAAACAGACCTAACAAGATTTATCAGTAAATATTATTATGAGATTTTATAAAATTCTGTGACATGAACATGGGGGTTCATGACTCCAAATTCTGTAGAGCAGGCTGCAAGCCACGAACTCTGACAAAGGCCCTCAATGACCCAGGAGAAGATGGCTGTCTGAATTAGAGATGGAAATTATCTCTCTGAATGCCGAAATCATTTTATCTTTTAAGGCCTTCAACTGTTTGGATGAGGAGATTGCTAAAGATAATCTCCTCACTTGATTGTAGATATAATCATCCATAGATGTAATCGCTCACTGATAATTTAAATCCATGAAATGTCCTTGCAGTACAATTAGCCTAGTGTATGCTTATCCAAACAACTGGGCACCATTACGTGGTCTAGGGGACACATTAGCCTAACCACACAATCAACCCAATATACAAACAAACAATTCTCTCTTTCCATAAATGCCTTTAAAAAATATTTCCAAGGCTAAATTAACCTCTTCTTACAAACTAACAAAGGTTGATCTGTTATTGCATTCAATTTCATAACCAGTGTTTCATTGCCAGACTGCTATGACAAATACCATGCAATGGATTGTCATACATAGAGGAATGTATTTGTTCTTGGGTTGGAAGGCTAGAATCCCAAGCTCAAGTTGTCTGCAAGGCAATGCTTTCTTTCCAAAGACTGCAGCATTCAGGTACTGGCTTGCTGCTGTCTTGGGTTTCCTTGGCCTGCATCGCTGACTCCTGTCACATGGCAGTCTCTCTCTCCTTGTGTGTAGTCTTTTAGTTTGCTAAATTCTGGCTTCTGGCTCCTCTTCAAGGCTTTCTCTGAGTTCTGGCTTCCAGTTTCTTCTGTTTAAAAGGCCTACAGTAATTTGGATAAGAACCAGCCTAATTCAGTTGGGCCACCCCTTAATTAAAAATAACATCTTTATAATGTCTTATTTACAGTGGATCACACCCACAAGGGTGTGAATTAACATGTTTTGGTGGAGTTTATAATTCAGTGTATGCAGTCTGCCTTCTGGACACTAAAAGACATGCTCTTCAAACATGCAAAATATATTCAACCCATCCCAATATCCAAATATCCTTAAGTCATTTTAGTGACAACTCTAAGTATGAAGTTGCAACAAAATTAATTATGAGTGTGGTCCATCCTGGAGCAAAATTCCTTTTGCCTGTGGACCTATGAAACATAGAAAAGAAGTTATATGCTTACAAAATATAATGGTGGAACAGGCATAGGGTAGACATTCCCATTCCAGAAGGGAGAAATTGGGAGGAAACTCTGTCACAGGTCCCATGAAAATCTGAAACCCAGGAGGGCAAACTTCATTAGATTTCATGGTCTGAGAATCCTCTTTGAGTGGATGCTTTCTACATTGTACTTGGTTGAGTAGCAGCACTCCTTCACCAAGTGCTTGGGCAGCAGGTATCTCCCCAAACAATGGGGCTCAGGACCCACTTTTCTTTGAGCACTGGAGTAGTGGCCACACTATATGCAAACCAGGGTGTAGACCCCACATTTTGGCTTATAGGCAACCAGCCAACTGTTAGGACACTTTCTAGCCCTTCAAGCTACAGTATAGAATCCATAATTTCAGTTTAGTGGGCCCATATCAATAATTTCAGCCAGATCCAAACTGTTGTTCCTTCCAACATTATCCCACATCCTTAATATCCATTTCCACACATAATCCCCTGATTTCTGTCTGTATAAATTGGAAAAATAATGCATGTTATTTGAAGGTGTATTGTACTTCCTCATGAGCCATATTTGTACCTCACTTTTTGGGGCCTGTTAAGACATTAATCTAGTTATATATCTCTTCAAGTCATACTTTTCTGATTACTTCTTTGACTCTGCTGCCCATTATGATAACCAAACCCACCTTGTCTTTGGCAACACAGGATGCAGTCATGCCCATTGCATTTAAGGATTCAGGTTCAGTGGCAGTAGTTCCCACAGTAATATCTGACCCACAGAGCAGAGTAACTACAGAGCTATTCAAGGATGATGAGGCTGTTCTCACATAGTTTTTATTCACAGTCATAGTGAAAGCTGTGTCCTCTGGCACTACTAGTGTTCTGAGTATAGCAAGGAGCTTTATAAAATAACAGCTTCCCACTAAACTGAGAGGGATACATCAGACCAAAGTACAAGTTGGACAAGCCCAGCTTTGCCAATAAATGTGCATTTATTAGTGGGATTACATGGGGTCTTCCTCCTCAGAGAAGGAGGAGATACTACACTTCCCAGCTCAATTGTCTGCACCTACCAAGTTGGTGTGTCTTTTATAGTGGCATAAATATAACTCTAAAAAATGGCAGCACTTTGCTCACGATGTCGTAGGAGGTGTGGGAGGTGGGCAACATGGGAATCCCAGTGGGATCCCTGTAATATTTTGGGTAATCTAAGCACCTCTTAAAATATATGTATATATATATATATATATGTATTGTGAGAATTTTGATTTTTACCCATAATAAAAAATAAATAAATAAAATAAATAAAATAAAAAATAAAAAAAAAATAGAAGAAATGGGAAAAAAAAAGTTACATACATTTAAAGATGTTTATCAAGGCATGCAGGGGTGTACATGACTTCTGTAGAATGCCTTAATTATGATCAAAGAAGAAGATGTTTGTGTTGTTTACGCAAGGAGGGAAAAGTCAGACAGTTATAGTTTCACTGACTTTAAGAGGTATTTATACTCGGGCAATTGCTTCCTAAGGCATGTCTTGTTATTGGCTGAATCTAGCTTACAGTTTAATTTAAGGAAAAGGCAGCAAGAGTTGGGGGATACTCAGTTACCTATGACACAATCGACCCCACTCTTACAATCTTTCTGCTACCTCTTCCACATAGATCCCTGAGCATCAAGACTGGTGATAAATCTTAAAGTATTGGGATAGCAGACCACAGCTACAATACAAACAACAACAGGAGAAACAAATAACAAGTACAGTGAGATTCTAAAAGTAAAGTTTAACTCCAATGTGAGGGCAGGCTAGTAAGCCAGGAGGAAAAAGAGTCCATAAGACCTAGAGGTCCAATATGGTAAATGGAGTTTTGTAGGTCATTTAAAGTTTCAGTAACACTAGTATGTAAGCACAATATGTGGTACCAATCATCGCACAGGTGCCTTTTTGTGCAGCAGTGAGAATATCTAAAACCATTTGATTTTGTAAGACCACTTTTCTCATTTGGGCTGTTTCTTCATTTAAGAGACTTTTGCCATGCTTAGTGCAACTAAGGGCTTCGGCAGTAAAATTTGCTAGGCCCGTAACTTGTGTTAGTGCATTTACAGCATCAGCTATGGGAAGGAAAATGTTAAGGGGCCATTCCCACCAGGAAAGAGAGCATATTAGTCTAAAACTAAAAAGATCATGTAAAGCTGGACGATTCTGGAGAATACTGGGTAAAGCCTTATGAATGTGCCCTAGTAAGAATGGATAACCTATAGTACATGTCCTTGTCCAATTATGAGGAAGATATGGTCATAAGTCTGTCCCACATATCCAATCTCCTCCTGGCAGAGCTATGTAAACTCCATGGTGAACGGACCCATTTTGCCATCAAGTCAATTCAGTCTGCCAGACAGTGATGACTCGGTTGCACATTTGTGATGGTAACTGTTCCATGTGACAGTGGGATTCTTGGTCAGAGGTGCTGGTCTGTTCAATATAAAGTGGGCTTCAGGAGTGTAAAAATCCATATTTAGCAACTATTCAAGTCAACTGTAATATATATATGACTTTGCATTTTGTCCCCCATTCCTTCCAGTTCTTTCCCCTTCCCCAAATTCCTGAGTAGTTAAAAGGGCAAGCCTCAGGAACTGGTCATGAACTGGTGACAGATCAACAGATCCTGTTCTAAAGTGCTTAACTTGTTTTTTGGGAAGCCTGCCGTGGTATTTGTTTTCCCCAAACTGCCTAATCACCCCTATACCATTGTATAACTTCCACCTTGCTGAAAACATCTCTTGCTTTAGAATCTGTTTACCTTTGGGTTCTTGAGTCAACTTCCCTTCCCTTCCAGCTGCACATAGACATGCCCCATAAGAGACCCTTCTTCTCTGGCTGTAAGAGTGGGTGTCAAGCCTGGGAAGTGCTATCTCTCCTCCCACCACAAGGACTAGACCATGGCTAGGCTCAGAACCATCTCATCTTCTCACCCCCAAGGATGAGGACCCTATGTAAGCCCCTTAAATAAATGCTTATTATTCTCTAAGCTAGACTTGTCCAAGTCTTTCTTTGGTCTGACATATCCTTATCCCTGTTGCTTTTCACAGCTCCTTGACACACTTGGGATAGAGGCCATCCCAAACTAATATGAAAGATGGACAAGTCATATTGATTTGTTCCCTGACGATAGAAGAGACATAGTGAACAGAGGCAGAATAATTATAAGCATCAGTAAACTCTTGGAGTTGCCACCTAAAAAGGGAGGCTCTTATTTGCAGTCTTTAGCCAATTACTCCAATTTGTTAAAGATAAGGGAAAGATATTCCAGGGGATACTGGAGCTGCTGGATACTGGCATGTATCCACACACCCAACAGTCCAATTGATTGTGGGTTATTGCCACAGTGGCAGCCCAGTCAAGGAAGATGTTAGATGAAGTTGCATGAATCAGGAAGAGAAGCCTAAGGGCACAAGTACTAATGTTTAATAGGTACCTAAAAAGGAAGGTCTTCTCCAGAGAGTAAAATGACAGTGGAATGTACTCCCATAGGCCCTAGGACATTTGCTGAGAGTGGATGAGATCTTGGCTTACAATACCACACATGTTGACCCTCCGTTGGAGCAGGCTGTATTGCCAGTTGTGTTTCTTTAAGTTCTATCCACATCACTGTGGCAATTATTGCCCCTGTTAGTATGCCTTTCTTGCAGCTGACATATTGTAGTACCATCAATCCTCGTGAAAACAGGGAGGCTGGCTCCAGTGTTCGACAGGTCTATTGCATAGTGCCCTCAGGTACTGTGAAACAGAGCCAGTCTAGAGGTAATATCCACTGTAGGTCTAAAGAGACTGTGCCAAAACTGGCAGTAAAGCCAGAGGAGTCTTCAGCAGCAGTGTGTGTCCATCCACTTTTGGGGCATGGCCAGGTCAGGTAGCAGATAGCTTTATTGTTTTAGAGGCCATATTTTCTGGCCATGCCAATAACTCAAATGGAGAGACAGCATGTGCAGTAGTTGGGGCCTGGTTTAAATAAATGAGAGGGTCCATTAACACCAAGGTCCAACCTCGCACTATGTGGTTTTTCTGTGAGTTGCCGTATTTGTTGTTTTAGTAAGTCATTTTTCCTCTTTATCAATCCCAGCCCTGTGGTGTTACAGGACAGGGGAAAACACCCATCAATATCTTGTTCTTTAGCCTACTGTTGTACATCATATCTGGTAAAATGTGTTCCTTGGTCACTATCTGTGCAATGGGATATCCAATTTATCCCTTTTTTGGTGTTTTAGGTAGCCTGCTTTACCAGAAAGTCTTCTAGGGGGCCTGTGCTAGTATGCATACAGGTAAGCACATAGCATTTTATCAACACTGATGGGCAAGGGTCTATATAACCTATTTGCCAGTTCTGTAAGGCTGTGTTGGATCTGTGAACATGACCACTGCTGTGAGGCATCATTCATGATCAAAACCAAGAACAGGCCTCACATCATGTATAGTATGACCAGGTCAGAATATTTGATAAGAATGCCTGGCCATGTGCCACTCAGTGGCAGCTCCTCTATGGCCATTCTTTCTTTGTAACCACAGGGCTGCTTTTTCAGCAGGTGTAGAGCAGATCAGACAAATGAGAGCTAAAGCATCTGACTTTTGGTTCCTGGGCAGGGAGGTTTTTTTGATGTTCAGGGACATGATAAACTGTCAGGGATGCCTCCAGGACTTGAGGGCAATTATAAATCTCTTGCCATAGGGTAGGAACACCATAACAGGTGTCCCATAACTTTCCAGTCACCTTTATGCCATTGATTTATGCATAAGGTGAGACCTCAATATAGAGACCAGCTGTCAATGCAAAGGGTGATGGGTCATGTTTCTCTAGTAATTACCATCCATGCAGTCCTTAATTCAGCCCATTGTCTTCTCTTTCCAAAACCCAAATCCAGGCAGATGCTATCAGTTTGCATCAGTATGGCTATAGCTACCCAATTTTGAGTATTTCCCTTGATAGACCCATCAGTGTAGCAAGCATTTTCAGGAATTGGGAGATTTCTCTCATGTACTATGGGTAGGATGGAGGCAGGAGCCCCTATTTGTGGGGAGCCATCTGGTTCCTTGAATAATGTAGGTCCCAGGACTTGTTGAAGACCTGAGAGTGGTAGATGGTATTACTCTGCTCTGATTCAGATAAACATGCCACTTCTGTAAAGTCTGCAACTGGGCCACTCTTGACTGACTAGCCCTTTTATCCAACATTTTATGATATAGGCTGTTTTTAGTTACAGTCTGAGCCTCTGTGATAGACTCAACTTATTAGAGGACTTTATATACAGACAACAGTTGTTGTCCTGTAACAGTGTATTTAGTCTCTTCTCCCTTTCCACATCTGTGACCAAAATACTATGGGCATTGTGATTGAAGGTTGGTTTTGCCATAGACCCCAACTCAAACCTTCAGAGTAATGTAGTTACTTCTAATATATAAAGGCATATGGACAGGGAAGAATAAAGGACCTTGACCTGTGAAACCAGGATCTTGGCTTGCTTGAATACCTTTTGCTCTTTATCTCTCCAGTCCCAAGTTTTCCTCATCTTATGAGGGTGTGTAAAGGTTTGAGGACATGGGATAAATGTGGTATAAATATCCTCCAGTAACCTAGGAGTCCTATGAAAACTTGCAACTGTTTAACTGTGATAGGAACAGGTGGTTATAAAACATTTTTATTATTTTATCTGGAATGTTGCAGGTCTTACCCAACCAGGTGATGCCCAAGAATTGTATTGCTATCCCAGGCCCCTGAATCTTGTTGAGATTGACTTCCCATCCTCTAGCTTTTAACCCATTAAGCACAATAACCATAACTGTATTTCTAAGTCTGCAAAAGAATCAGAGGTTAAATTAAAAAGCGTCAATATAATGAACTAAGGTAACACATGATGGCAAGACAATTGTTGAAAGTTCTCTGTTCACTATCTCATGATAGATGGTGAAACTATGCAAACATCCTTGGGGTAAAACTGTGAAGGTTCATTATTGGCTTCCCCATGTAAAAGCAAGTTGATCTTGGGATTGCAAGTCTAAAGGAAAGTTGAAGAAAGCATTTGCAAGATCTAATACTGCATGAGCAGTTCTCAGTTTAGCACTTAGCTGATCAAGCAATATTAGGAACTGCCACATGTATTGATGGAAGAACTTTATTTACTTCTGTGTAGTCCACTGTCATTCCCCAAGTCTCATCTGGCTTTTTCACTGGCCATTTGGGGCTATTGAAAGGACTTTGGTCTGGTTGTATAATTTTTACTCTAGCCAATTCTTTGACAGTGTCAGTCATTTCCTAATGTCTGCCTGGCAAGCGGTATTGTTTTACATGCACCGTGTGCCACAGCAGAGGTAGAACAACCAGTTTCTATTTAGTACAACCTCATAAAGCAGCTTTGACCACTTGCACCTGTAGGCAGACTTCCCCAACAGTGGTATGCAAAATGTGGCACCTTGAGGATGTTTTCTTCTTGGGGGACATATATACTACATGTTCCCAGGGGGGGATAGGTGCCTACCCAGTGAATAATATGTGTCCAACTTACTCCTATGGCACAGTTCCCATAGCCCTCTACAATGACCCAGTGTCCTGTATCTACTAATGCCCCATGTTTTTTTGTTTGTTATGGGGTGTCCAATAAATAATGAGTTCCACATGTGGCCTCTGGTCACCTTGTGAAGCTCAGATATTTAGGCAACCTTAGTCTCCCTGTAAGAGAAAAGGTTCTGCTATGATCAGGCCCTGTGAAAATCTGATCATAAATAACTTCTGTCATTCTTAATTCCCACAGCATGGCATGAACTTCCTCTATAGTTCTCTACCCAGGGGATGGGTTCAGAAGTTCTTCCAGTGTCATTCAAATATCTCAACAGTCATGAAAAAATGTGTCCTTGTAAATTATGGAATTTTTGTCTTAAGGTGGGATTGGTGGTGATATTACTAAGTTTATCTGCTTCCCCAGTGGTTCGGCTGATCCCACCAGCCCCACTGTCCTATAATCTTACCATCCAGGTTGTTAGGGATTTCCGAGGTTGGTGCTAGAGAGTCTTTTCCAATTCAATCAATTCTCTAGAATAATATTCTCTAACAATCATTGTTTTTTAATAGGCCCACCGTTTAGCTCTCCTGCTAGTGCTGGGTATTGTACCAGGGATTTCGCTTTCCTCTGTATAAGGGACCAAACCTGGCAATTTGGGGTCTCTTCTTCAATAATTTCTGCATCAATATCACTATCCTCATCTTCTGAAGGGTTCCATGCTTTTGGATTCCAATCTTTTCTAGCCAATGTAGCCTGAACCCTTGGTCATGTTTGTTTATAACTTCCTACTTTTAAGAAAGGACAGTCCAGTGTTTCCATGTCTTACTCTTTTTTATCTAGCTGTTCCAAGAGTCCTTTCACTAAAGCACAGGTAGAAGTCTGCATATGTTTTTCTAGTTGTAATTCCTCCTGCAACCTGTGAATTTCTCAGTCTTTCTTTACACAGTCTGCTGTAGCTGACCATACTTCCCATAACAATGGATGGCTGACTGCTGTGGCAGTGCACTTAATATCTTTGTTCAATTTATAATCTTTTGTTCTTGGAATACACACTCTAATCCTTATTATGTTTGGGAGGCATCACTATACTCACACAGAGGTCTGCAACAATCTAGCAATTGGTCAACCCTTTCCCACATAGAAAGGAAAAGTTGGTGGAAGATAAAGAAATTCGTTTTGTGTGCATATACAATCATATTCATAACAAAACAAGGAAGAAAGATTCATGATCACTACAGTCCTCATTTCTGTAACTGGTCATGTGGTCAAAGTTCATATTTATCACTACCTTCTTTCACTACCCATTCCATGTCCCCATTATCCTCAACAAGCACTTTAGCTGGCCATGGTTCTTTGCCTGGTGGGGTGACCCAAACTTTCATTCCTGAAGATTCTGGGCCATTGTTAGTCCTGCTTGGATTGCGTTGTTGCAATTTTCTATTGACTTTAATTACAGGGTATGGTAGTACCAGGAGACGCCCTACAGAATCTCCTGTATTCCAGGCAAACTTTTCTTTACCCTCATTATATAGATGCAGTCCTATTTCCCCTTGATAGTCAGGATCAATCACCCCAGCCAGTATAGTAATTCCCTTCTTTGCCTGTTGATTCAGAGGTAAGAGGAGCTCAAAGAAGCCATGTGGCAGTCTTAACTTCCAGTTCAATGGAATCATTGTTGTGTTTCCAATTATTGACATTTGTTTCAAATTTCCTCAAGGCAGAGTTTAAAATAGAGGCAAATTCTAGGAAAATGAAGTATGAAGGGTTGAGCAAGGAACAAAGATGTAAGGTTTAAAAACAGAAATTAAATATGTCTAATTCTAGACTCAGAATTATAAATACCTCTGGAATTCATTTGAAATTGACAAAACAGAAATCTATTCAGCTTTTCTGGAGGTTCTGTTGTCAAATACAGTACAGTTTTGGTTCAGAATATGATGGCCGAACCCCTGAAAGCTTAAAAAAGAAGTAGCCCAAGAAAAAGTAAGACTGGTGGACCACAGTGACATTTTGGGTCTTCTGGAATTAATATCACTTCTGAGCTAGTGTCTAATAATCCCTGAAATGTCTGATCATTTCCTTTTCCCCAATGCACAGATACTCTGGTAAATGGCTGTAGGTCTCCTTGGGAAAGGTGGGTATAAGATTAACAGCATAAATTTTTGTCAGTTGAACAGGATCCTTCCCTAAGGGGACCTGGCCTTTTCCTCATTCAAAGGATTTTGGGTTTGTAAACTGTATCAACGCTGGAAATTGATTCTCTGCATCTGTAATTTGAGTTAGGGTTTTGTTCACTCAACATAGAACTCTTCTGCTTATACAGATACAGAAGAAATTTAGTAGATTTCCCATATATTTCACTTCTTGGCACCCCATGATGTATTAGCCAATGCCATAACTTTATGCAACTCAGACTATTTTGAGTGCTCCTTTTAATCTGCCTTTCCTTGTGATAACCAAGCCCACTTTGTCTTTGGTGACTAACTGCTGATTCTTGATCTTTCCCAGCCCCAGATAAGATCATGTCCATAATATTTAAGGATTCTAATTCCATTACAGCCCTCCCTACAGTAATATCTGGAATACAGAGAAGAACAACCACAAAGCTCTTCAGGGAGGATGGAGTTAGTCGTATAAATTTATTCTCCACAATCCTGGTTAAAGGTGTGTCCTCTGGAATTTCCTGGGTTAGATGGGCAGGTCCTATTGGTAAATCCATTCTAGCATTATAATTTCTCTAAGCCTTTGAATTCCTTCTTCTACTGTATAGCAGGGCATCACAACCTCAGACATGCTAGGCCACCTTTTGGTCCATTCCAGTCAGCCACTTGAACAAACTGTTGAACAAACAATGTTGAATCCAGAATTTCTGCTTAGTTTATCCATATCAATAAATTCAGCATGATCCAACTTTATATTCCTTCCACCATTATCCCATATCCTTAGTATCCATTCCTACACATATTTCCATTATTTCTGTCTATATAAGGTGGTAAACTCATGCAGTTCTTTCAGAGTATACTATATTTCCTTTCTGAATGCTGAAATCACTTCCCCTTTTAAGGCATCCAACTGATTGCTTAAAATGTCACTCAATGCTGATGGCAATCTCCCTAGTTGATGCAGATGTAATCAGCCATCTATGCAGTAAACTCACTGATGACTAAAGCCCATAATTGCCTTTGAATTACAATTAGCTCAATATTTGTTTAACCAAACAACTGGGCACAATTACCTGGCTGAGTTGACACATAAGCCTAACCATAACAAATGGGATCATTGTGAAATTGTCCCCTAACCTGATACAGTGGTAAGACACTTCAACCTTGTCACATCCTAATGGCACAGAGAACAGATCATTTTTCTTTGAGACAAGAAGGATTGAAAAATGCCAAATGTAAATTGCAAATTCTTAATTTTCATGAAAATAAAATGCACTGGTATCAGACAGGCAACCATCTGTAAGAGGATGGTCAATCAAGCTTCACATGATCATGAAGTATTAAAAATGGGTGCCAGTAAATAGTCAAATCTACAGACTAGATTATTATTAACATATTATATCATTGTATGACGTTTATGCAGAAAAAATTAAATTCCCATAGGAAAATGGCAGAATATGATGTTAGATGCCAGATATAATCTTGTCTTTGCAATAAGCTCTATCCCCCACAAAAAGTTAGAACAAGTTCTTAGCAAACAAGGTGAAAGATCAAGCTACAAGTTATGAAATCACTATAAACTCCAAGTAGTATGGAGTAAACCAGCATAGAAATATATAAGAACATACTCTACAACTAATCTCTGTGAAATTCCCAGTGTAAAATCTCCATGACAGCTAGGAAAATATTTCATTTTTTTCAGCACCAAACCATGGAAAGCTGTGACATTTTGGTTAGCCTATGGATAAATGAGTAAATAAGTTAATAAAGGAGTTTCTAGGGGCATCATCTAATGTAGTTACATTCATGAGTTTAGCATATATCAGACCCAGCCCTGTCCAAAGGAATTTTCTCTCATGTACATAATGTTTTATATTCTGAGCAGTCCAAAATGGTACATTCTTGCCACATGTGGCTCTTAACCACTTGAAATATGGCCAGTGCAGTTGTGGAACAGATTTTAAATTTTAATTTAATTAATACAAATGTAAATTTAAATAGGCATTTGTGGATATTTGTGTTGGGCTACTTCTATTTCTTGGACAGGTGATGAATATAGAGCTATTTAATTAAGATACCCATCTTATCAGGACCCAAATAACATTTATTCTAAGGCAAATGTGCTCTTTCAATTACAATAAGTTCACTTTTTTACTAAAAATATATTGAACCCATCCATTTTGCCAAGTAGGGTGTGATGAGTTCCAAGACCCTCTGAAGCCTAATGAAAGAGAAGATAATGGGATATAGTTTTTCTTTATGTTCATAGAATCCATTCAGGACATTAGTACCTAATTTTTGTCTATATATTTACCATCAAGACTTTTTAAAATGTCCCAATCTTTCTTTCCAACCTCTTTCTAATTATTCTGGCAAAACTCCTTATAATGTAGGTAAATCTCACTTTTCTACTTAAAGGTTCTTCCATCAGCTATACTCAATCCATATCTTTTTCTTCTTATTATTATTTGTGACAGTTTGAGTTATTTTTGTGAATCCCAAAAAGAGAATGATTATTTTTGTAAACTAATCTATCCCTCTGGATGTGATAACTTTGATTGTATTAAATTCATTGAAGGGCCTCTGATTAACTTTACCTGATAAAATAAATTTAGGGCCTCTGATTGGTCTATGATAGTAAGGCACAACTCAGGTTGAGTTACTGCCCCCTTGGTGGGTATAATATATGGAAACACAGAGAAAGACTGACTGAGATATAGACACTGGAAGAGAGAGAGCTCTGTCAGTTTTGATTCCAGGGCCCCAGGGAGAGATGAGCCATTTGCTAGATAGGTTGCTGCTGACCATAGGAAGAGAGTCAAGGCTGATACTGAAGGCCAGAAAGAAATTAGCCCTATGCCAGGAGAGAGAGGAAGCTATGAGAGACAAGCCCTATGCCAGTCTGCAGCTGAAAGAAAGGAAGCCCCAAGGAGAAGGCTGAATCCTTACAGAGATCAAAGAACATCTTGCTTCAACACGTGCAACTGACTTTGGTGAGAAAGCAACTTTGAATTGGACTCTTTAAGACCTTTTAACTGTAAGACTTACCC
>JAKSZT010052319.1:1282102-1308172 GCA_026826555.1 Tolypeutes matacus | reverse complement strand
AACTTTGAATTGGACTCTTTAAGACCTTTTAACTGTAAGACTTACCCCAAATAAATACCTCTTATATAAGCCAAAGGATTTCTTGCACTTAGCATCAGCACCCCTTTGGCAGACTAATACCTTCTTCTCCTTCTCCTTCTCCTTCTCCTTCTCCTTCTCCTTCTCCTTCTCCTTCTCCTTCTTCTTCTCCTTCTCCTTCTCCTTCTCCTTCTCCTTCTCCTTCTCCTTCTCCTTCTCCTTCTCCTCCTCCTCCTTCTCCTTCTCCTTCTCCTTCTCCTTCTCCTTCTCCTTCTCCTTCTCCTTCCCCTTCCCCTTCCCCTTCCCCTTCCCCTTCTCCTTCCCCTTCCCCTTCCCCTTCCCCTTTTCCTTCTCCTTCTTCCTCCTCTTCTTCATCTTCATATTCTTTGTCTTCTTCCTCCTCCTCCCGTTCTTCATCTTCTGTTTTCTCCTCTCCTTCTTCCTCCTCCATATTCCTCTTTTTCTTTTTCTTTTTCTTCTTCTCCTTGTTCTTCCATTTAATGTCTTCTTCTCCTTCTCCTTTTCCTTTTTCTTCTTCCTGCAAACTTATTTCCTATTTTACACTCAATGAAAAATCTTCTTATTTTGCAACTTTTTCCTATCACCATCCAAACTAAGCATGATTAAGAAAAATCAATCATTCTTCCTTTTAAATTTCATAAGTTTTTACACATCTGTATTAAATAATTTATAATAAACATGAATTGCACTTACTTATTCATGAATGAATCTTTTCTTTCTCTTGTGAGATCATTAAGGCTTAGTTTAATGACTTTTTGAAATGGATTTCTCTAAGAAAGAGGAAAGAGAATGTAACAAATATTTATTGGGTTGGTACTCTGAACCAGTTATTTAACATAGTTATTGAATTTAATCCTTATCAAATTATATTAGAAGAATATTATTATTCCTGTTCTCTGGATGATAGAACTGAGGCTTAGAGAAAATTAGAAAATTAACCAAGGGATCACAGTTGATAAATGTTTGAATTTCCATTCATACACATTTTTCTGATACTAGCATCATCATTCTGTTACATTGTTAGTAATACCAGGATGCTTGCTTGTAACCCTTTCCCTTTGGGACCTAGATGTACTATGGGGAAGGGCATTCTCTTCCAGTCAAGCTTAGCATGGTTGAATTACTCCATGATTCCTGTCAGCATATTCATAGATGAAGTTTTATTCTGTCTCTATCAGAGAAGGAAATATAATTTATGGAGATCTTATAAATGAGCCTTTACCTGTATTAAAGTATTTTCTTAACCATATTCAAGTCCACAGGACTCATCGAGCCACTATATTTTTATAAGCCATAATGAAAAACTGAAGCTGAATGCAAGAAACTGCCTTTCTCAGGCTCCTTAAAATGATAGTGTCATTCTAAAATCTACCAAATCACAGGATTATGCTATAAAATTCAGCAGAACCCTGATACTTCCAGACAGCCAGTATGGAATATAATTTCTTCCAAATCTTCCTATCTGGCATCAATACATTAGAAACCATAAATTATCAAGATCTTTCAGGGCAGTGAGGGGAAACGTGAATGTTTTCGTTTTTCTGTTGTTTATAACATAATTCCAGGAGTCTTAAACAAACCCAAGAAAACATCTAAAATAGCTCCAGATCTTTATTTTCTTATGTCAGGTAGTTCTACTAAGAAGCAATGGGCTATACTGGAATTTTCTGTCTTGAGTTAAGTCTAACGTTTGGACAAAGCAAAAAAGAAAGAGTATCCAAGTCATTGTTTTTTCTACCTGTCAGCTCAGGTCACTTCAAATATGATTGTAAGGACTCTGTCACCTTTACTGCTTCCTAAAAATGTAACACAAGAACTTAACACCCATATTTTAAGGGATGAAAGTGGGAGTTCTGTAATTGTTCACCCTTACTTCAAACGCAAGGAATTTTGCCTGCCCCCAGATCTTAGAGTCATATTGCCATTCTTATTTATAAAATCAACATGTTGAATAGCAACTAACTTCAAAAGTGAGTTAATCTTCTTCTTTTATCATTCTTACTCTTATCTATTGCAAGTTAGTTAAATCTGAAGATGAAACTGGGTTTCCATATGTCTTAATTCTACACTGTGGACCTTGTCTTAATAATCCTCCTGCTATTGGGAATATTTGCAGAAATGACATTTAGATTGGCTTATTTGGGCATATGTGTGGGATAAGGCAGGGAACAGTAAGGATGGAATAATGAAAACTAGGTGTCCTTATGTACTCTAACTTAATTTCTGCCTTTTTTTAAAATAGAGGCTTTGTCATATTTTGCAAAATTATTCAGGAATCAGATATTAAGACAAGCATTCTACCACCTCCAACCTGCCCAGTAAAATATCATTGTATTGTGTCATTTACACCCTCTACAGTTTCCTCTGTAAAATTCCAATTTCTAAGTTATCAATATCTTCCTACTAGTTGATTATTATATGAGCTCTTTTATTTTGTGGGGATCATATTTGATCATTGAGTTCCAGAAATTTTATATACATTATGACCACGTTTTTCTTGATAGTTATAAAAAGATTATGAAGACCACCAATGTATTTAAGTCAAGAATAGCCACAACAAATGCAAATAAGTGATTTGCAGAAATGCAGGTGAATGTTAATCCAATAGAATTAGGTTTGGACATGAAAGGTGAAAATAAAACAAAAATTATTATACATATAAATATTATAAATATCTGTTATTTCTCCTTTCTCACTTTAGCCATCCCTGAATGGGCTGTAATATGTACTTGCTTATATTATTGCAATGGCTTTATACCTGAATACCTATATATCAGGACTCCACTCACTTCCAATTTTTACATCTTTTGACAGATTAATCTTTATAGAATTAATTTTTTCATACACTTTTAAAATTCTGTATGAATATAAATTTTCTTCTGACTCATTGTCAAAGACCTTAGTTATCAGACTATAACAAATTTATATCCAGTAATATCAAATATGAAAGTTGGGCCCATAACCTGGTATCCTCAACAATACTCTCAACTGAACCTCATGGTTCTTTTCATGCACAAAGGAATGGGCATTCATGATGTGCAGGATAGGCTAAAGGACAGAGGGAATAGGAGGAAAATACATTGTTTTGTTGATTTGTTTGTTTCATCATTTGATGAAACGTTTCCAATTATATTTCATGATAGAGAACTATGGCTTTTTCACTGAATCAAAGGGATTTACTGAAAATTCTTGTAGGATACAATCCTCAGTGTATGTTATGGTCCAGGTTGTGTGTGTGTCTGTGTGAATAAACATTTGTAACAAGCCTTGTGCAATTATATAATGGGTTATTGGCAAGATGATTGTCTCCCAAACTTAAGAAACATATTGTAATACACTGCCTGTCAATTCCTGAATATATAAAAACTGATTCTTCCGTCTATTCTCTATCTCTTTTAATGGAATTTCCTCAGCCTCCCTTACTAGCAGCTTCATATATAAACCTTGCTTCATCTTATTAATAATTTTACCTTATCAACCAAATTTTGTTCTAATCCATACCTTTCTTTCTATTTGTATGGCTACTAATTAATGTTTCTTACTTGTTAATGGATTATGGCAATAACCTAAGTGGCAACATGCCTCAAAAGTCTATCTTTGGGCCCAGGAGGGGCAAGATGGTGGCTGACTAAGGCATTCCAAGAGTCAGCTGGTCCTACAGGGCAGTTAGTAATCTAAACAGAGCTATTTAAAGCACCTGTTTGGGTGGCCCAGGAGACAGAAGAGCATCCTGCAACATCCTTGAAAGAATGGAAGGAAGAGACTACCCATCTGCAGTGAGGATTCATGAGTTAAGCACTCCATGCCACAGAGGCTGGTGTCCATCTTACACTGGCAGTGCAAGCCAACTCAGGAGCTATTCTGTGGCTGGAGTTGGAAGCTCCAGTTCTCAAAAATGGGGAAGGAAGAGACCTTTGGGCACTGACTTCAGCTACTAATTAGTAAATTTGGCTTGCTAAAATATAGTCCTAAGAATGGCTAAAGTTTGAACTTGTCCAATTCTGAAAGAGGCCGGTAGCTGCCATTTAACTCTATCTGGGGCTGATTGAAAAACACAGTGCTGGTAGGGCAGGCTTCTTTCCGCCTAGGTCAGATTGCAGCTCTGGTCTAGACCCCAGCCCCACGTCTGACAGCAAAGAAAGTGGGGGGCTTGCACAGGTGCTTTAGGCCAGCACAGACTGAATAGTCAGACACCTGAGACTCCATACCCACACCCCAATAAGATAGGAGAGGACCTGTGTTTCCTTGGCTTCTGGGAAACTGCAGGTAATTTCAGCCTACATGAACTGGTCTGTTGAGTGCCTTTGATTCTATCTCAATCCCTGCCCCCCCCTATAAGATAAGAGTGGACTGGCATTCCCTTAGCCTCTTCACAGCAAATGCAGGTGCTTTTAGCCTGCAAGAACTCAACTGTTGGGTACCTGTGGCTCCACCACACCCCTAATAGGGCAAGAGGGGCCTGGTGTTTTCCCAGACTCTCTGGGTAACTTCAGGTACTTTTGGCCCACATAGACTGAATATTGGACACCTGTAGCCCCATCCCCACCTCCAAGGTAGGATGGAAGGGGCACTGTGTTTCCACAACCTTTCTTAACAATGGCAGGTACTTTTGGCCTATAAGGATGGAACTGTTGGGTGCCTGTGGATCCCCACCCCTTAAAGAACAGAAGGGACAGTACTCCCTCAGGCTCTCAGGGCAACTGCAGGCACATTTGACCCAAAAGCGTTATATTCTTGGGCACTCCAAAGGGTTCATCCACACCCCTGGTGGGGGCATGGTAGTGCCATGACAGTTTACCTGGGTAACTATGGTCATTTTGGACCTAAATGGCATAGATTGCTGCCCAACCTGCAGCTCCATCCTTGCCCCAGGCAGGGGAAGAAGGGGCATGAAGCTTCATCAATCTCTCTGGGAAATTACAGATGGTCTTGGCCTGAACCACTTGGATTATTACATATGGATGTTATTCTGTTCCTACCCCTGGCAGAGGAGAAAGGTGGGAGAAGCTTCATTAGTTCCTGGTGCAATGAGTGCAGCTTCAGCATCCACAGCTTACAGTACCATCTATATCCTTGGCTCCCACTACAAAACCATCAAGGGAGAAAGGGCAAGAAAGCCTAAACTAAAGAGAGAAACTGCATCCAGAATAAATACATTTAGTAAGCTGAATGCCAAGACACCAACAAAAGATTATAATCCATACCAAGAAACAGGAATATATGACCCAGTTTAAGGAAAAATATAAGCCTCCAGGTGACATAAAGAAGTTGAGACAACTAATCATAGATGTTCAAACAAATGTCCTTAATAAATTCAATGAGATGTCTAAAGAGATTAAGGATAATAAGAAGAAACTGGGTGAGAACAAAGAATTTGAAAGCATACATAGAGAAATAGCAGATTTTATGGGAATGAAAGGTGCAATAAATGAAATAAAAAATACACTGGAGGCATAAAACAGCAGATTTGAGTAGAGAGAAGAAAGGATTGGTGAGCTTCAAGACATAGCCTTTGTAAGCAAACATACAATAGAACAGATGAAGAAAAGAATGGAAAAAATTGAATAGGGTCTCAGGGAATTAAGGATGGCAAGAGTTGTGCAAACATACACCTTAGGTGTCCCAACAGGAGAAGAGAACAAAAAAGGGGCAGGAGGAATATTTGAAGAAATAATGGTGAAAATTTCCAACCCTATTGAAGGATATAGATATCAGTATCCAAGAAGCACAACATTCTCCCATCTAAATAAATCTGAATAGAACAGCTCTGAGAAACATACTAATCAGAATGTCATATGCCAAAGACAAAGAGAGAATTCTGAGAGCACCAAGAGAAAAATGATGCATAATATAAATGGTATACCGAATAATATTAAGTGCCATATTCTAATCAGAATCCATGGGGGCAAGAGAACAGTAATAAGATATATTTATGATAAAGCAAAAGAAAAACTGCCAGCCAAGAATCTGATATCTGGCAAGATTTCTTTCAAAAATAGGGGCAAATTTAGAATATTCACAGATAAACAGAAATTGAGAGACTTTGTAACAAAGAGACTGTTTTTTCCAGGAAATACTAAAGGGAGTGCAACAGTCTGAAAAGAAAAGACAGAGAGAGAGCCCTGGAAGAGTCAAGAAATGAAGAGTATATCAGTAAAAATAACTAAAAGCATAGAAAAGAGGTGAAAATAAAATATCACAGATAAAACCTAAAGGTCAAGATGGGTGAAATAAGAACTGCCTTTTCAATAATAATGTTGAATGCTAATGGATTAAAAACTCCCTAATCAAAAGACACAGACTGGTGGAATAGAAAAAAAAAAAAATGAGCCATCTATATGTTGTCTACAAAAGACTCACCTTAAACCAATAAATTGAAAGTGAAAGGCTGGAAAATATATTCTATGCATGCAGTAACCAAAAAAAAAAAAAAAAAAAGAAAAGAAAAGTAGAGTAGCTATACTTATATAGGATGAAATAGACTTTAAAAGCAAATCTATCATTAGAGGCAAGAAAGGACATTATATATTAATAAAATGAACTATTCATCAGGATGAAATAGCAATCATAAAACTATATTCATCTAACAGGATACTTCAGATTAGAAGAACATTCCATGCTCATGAATTAGAAAACTAAATCTCATTAAGATGTCAATCCTACACAAATTAATATACAGATTCAATGCAATCCTGATAAAAATTCCACCAGCATTTTTTTTAAACAAATGGAAAACACAATTATCAAATTTATTTGGAAGGGCAATGGTCTCTGATTAACCAGAAACTTCTTAAAAAGGAAATACAGCATGGTATGAGCACAAAGATAGACACATAGACCAACTGAACTGAATTGATGGTTCAGAAAAAGACCCTCACATCTATGGCCAAATGATTTTTGACAAGCCCGTCAAATCCACCCTGCTGTGTAAGAACAGTCTATTCAACAAATGGTGCTGGGAGAACTGAATATCCATACCCAAAAGAAAGAAAGAGGAACCCTATCTCACACCTTATACAAAAATTAACTCAAAATGATCACAAAACTAAATATAAAAGCTCAACCACAAAGATCCTAGAAGAAAATGTAGGAAAATATCTTCAGGACCTGGTGGTATGCGGTGGAATCTTAAACCCTACACTGAAAGCATGAGCAATGAAAGAAAATATGGATAAATGGGACCTCCTCAAACTTAAACACTTTTGTCATTCAAAGGCCTTTAGTCAGGAAGGTGAAAAGGCAGCCCACTTAATGGGAGAAAATATTGGTAACCATATGTCCAGTATGGGTTTGATATCCATCCTATATAAAGAGATCAACAACTCAACAATAAAAGAGCAAGCAACACAATTTAAAAATGGGCAAAATATTTAAATAGACCTTTCTCCAAAGAAGAAATACAAATAATCAAAAAACACATGAAAAAATGTTCAATATCATTAGACATTAGGGGAATGTAAATCAAAACGACAATGAGATATCACCTCAAACCACACAGAATGGAAAATTTTTTTTTAAAAAAGAAAACAAGTTCTGGAGAGGATGTGGAGAAATAGGAACACTCCTTCACTGTTGGTGGAAATGTAAAATGGTGCGTCCTCTGTGGATGACAGTTTGGTGGCTCCTTAGGAAGCTAAATATAGATTTCCATATGATCCAGCAACACCTCTACTAGGAATATAGCCAAAAGAACAGAAAACCATGATATGAATAGACATCTGCACACCAACATTCATAGTAGCATTATTCATAATTGCCAAAAGATGGGAACAACACAAGTGTCCATCAACCAATGAATCAATAAACAAAATGTGGTATATACTTATGATGGAATACTATGGTACTGTAAGAAGAAATGAAATTGGGACACAGAAGCTAACATGGATGAATCTTGAAGACATTACACTAATTGAAATAAACCAGACACAAAGAGACAAATATTGCATGGTCTCACTAATATGAAGTAACTATGAGGAATAAACACAACGGAGTTAAAACCTAGACTATAAGTTAATAGGAGATAAGTGGAGGGCTGCAATAGAGTATTGATTCATAAAGTATTTAGAAGAGTTAATTAACTGGACCATGAAGTGTGGAAGTGGATAGAGTTGACGGTAACACATTATAGTTAGAAGCAGCTGGTTTATAAATGGGGTTGTGGCTGGAAAAGGTCATGTAGACATGTAAATTTCAATTGAAAGAATGCTAGAGAATAATCTAGGAACTGAATAATACAGTGAACCCAGAGGTGGATGAGAATTGTGGTTAAAGTATATATGCAAGAATGTTTTCTGTGAACTAGAACGGATATACATAACTATTGCAGAGTGGTGAGAATGTGGAGAAGCATGGGAAAAATACAGTTTATATAACCTATGGACTAGAGTTAACAGCAGTACTGTAATATTCTTGCATCAAAGCCAAAGATGTACTGTGTTAGTAATAGGGGGGTATGGAAACAACATGCCAAATGCACGCTATGGACCATAGTTAGTGCTAACAGTCTGATCATATTATCTCATAAACTGTATCAAATGTTCCACAACAGTGTGGTGTGTTGGTGAAGGAATGTTGTATGGGATTTCCACACATGTGCATAATTGTTTTGTAAGTTCACATCTTCTTTATTAAAAATATAATTTAAAAAGCGTATCTTCACACCAAAGAATCAATGCTATAGTCCCTTGTTTCTTTTACCCAAATGCAAATAAACCTTATTATTGCTCTCCTTTAAACAAAACAAACATAAAATAATCTAATAAGATAAACAAAATATCCACTAGATAATCTCTAAGTAAATATGACTTAAAAGTTCCCTCATGACGTGACCAAAACAAAATTGGCATTCTAATCAAATAAGTCTGGCACCCGATTTCCCTGCTTACGTACTAAAGTCAAATTCTACATGTTGTTGTGGGTATTCAGATATATTTTAAGCAATAAATGTTAGTTTCTCATTACCCCTTCTTCCTTTTCTTCTTTGTCTAAGTCGGTCCTACTTCCTAGAAAGTCACACCTCCATTTACCGTTTATGGATGACTTCCAAATTTATTCAAAATTAGTTTTTGTTATTATTTCCTTACTTCTTTGCATTTTTGTCAATACAGTTATTCGTGTTCTAATAGTATGTTAAATAGGATGTTTGTGAAACATCCTAGAAAGAGCTGCACAGTTAAGCTCTAAATAATCCATGAATTGTGATAGTGTTGCTTTGTAGAAAAAAAGTTTTATAATACAGATTCATAAAAATGTGTAATTCATATTCTATCCAAGTAATTTAATTGTATATACATTTTTTTAATAATACAAAGGAGTCCTCTGTGATTGTAGAATAAATGACAGGTGAACATGCTGAAGAAATTAGAAAATATTAATATGGCATTCAAATTTACAAACCAAATGACTAAGACAATATACTATCCAGTGCCACTCTGGTTTGGCAGGAAGGGTTCAACTCTACCTCATGTGAGAGAAGTTAATTGTTATTTCTTAAAATTTTAAAAGCCATATTTTTCCCTAAAAGGAAACAAAATTTTTTGAATCTACATTGGCCTTCTATTTTTCTTCTCAATTATTTAATTAAAAATCAATTTTAATTTTGTATGTGGTTTCCTTACATTTGTTCAAGTATTATTTTTTTCAAACAAGAAACAGTTATTTTTTTAATTTTTAATTTTATATATTTTTAAATGATACTTAGATTACATAAATGTTACATAAAAATTATAAGGATTCCCATATGACCCACCTGCACACCTCCCACAACCTCCCACATAAACATGCTTCATTAGTGTGGCACATCACCTGCAATGGTAAACACATCCTGGGGCTTTGCCATTAAGCATGGACCATAGTTCACATTGTAGACCACACTCTCTCCCACACAGTTCTGCATGTTATATGATGATATAAAGTGGCCTATATCTGTCGCTGCAATGTCACTCAGGATAATTCCCAAGTCCCGAAAAAGCCCCTGTATTACAACTGCTTTTCCCTCTCCCTGCCCCCAAAGCATCCAGTGACCACTGGCTCCACATTTATGCTGAAATTTCTTCCATTGCTTGAATCACAATACATCTATAACAGAATACCAGTAAGTCCATTCTAGTCCATAGTTCTTCCCTCAATCCTGAGGAATCTGGGATGGTGATGTCCACTCCACCTCCAAGTGAGAGGGGGCTTATATTCCATGGATAAGATGGATAGGATTATCCTGCCTGCAGCTGCAGACACTCTCCATTCCCTGGGATGGCCATTGTCCATCATCATCTCCCTGCCAGGTGTCCTGGGTGAGTCCATTGAGTTGTAGAGTAGGAGTTGCAGCTCCACTGAGATTCAGGCCCCAGCTGGTACATGGACAGCCCACAGACTCCAGTCTCTGGAAGTACACCTACAAACTCCAGCACCATACATAGGTTTGAATAGAAGGGACAGATGGATCATGTGCAGGGAAGACATATTTGAGTCCAACTTTGTCAGTCTCAGGAACACAGATTCCAAAGTAGGGCCCCCTGATAAGGCACCAAATTCCAGAGCTATCCACCTTGATATAGGACTGGGTGTCTCCAGAGCCCTCAGGAGTCCCTCTGTTTGGGGTGATATCCACATTGGAAGCCTATGAGGTCCTACTGAGATGTGTATAAGTGTTACTTCTGGGATGACCTCCTGACTCAGTTTGAAGTCTCTTAGCCATATGAACTCATTTGTCTTTACCTTTTCCCCCTTTTATTTGAGGTCTTTTTCCAGTCGTATTGCCCATTGGCACCTATTATTAATATCTCATTGGCAGGGAGGCTCATCCCTGGGAGTCATGTCCCATCCTGGGAGGAAGGTAATGCATTCAAATGCTGAGTTTGGCTTAGAGAGAGGCCACATTTGAGCAACAAGGAGGGCTCTCAGGAGGCAACCCTTAGGCACCCCATAACAATAGGCTATGTTTCAATTTCATGAGCAAAGACTCATAAGACTCATCAATAACAAGAGCCCATCAGTGGAACATCCTACTTTGCCAGACACTGCCCCTGCACTTGGGGGACTGTTGCCTCTCCCTTGGAGAATGTGGCAGAGCTCTCCAGGATGGGAATTCAGTATTCTTTCATTTATTGAGTGATTCTCTACCCACTGTGACTAGGTCCCGTGAGCATTTGAACAATTTTATATACCTGTTTTGTATTTTTAAGTGAACTTCCTCCTATGCACTCCCCACCCCTGACAACCCCCACCAATGATCCTCTCTCACACCAGTTGTAACCCTTCTGTGACCCAAAGCTTCTTTAAAGATGAAGCCAATAAGATAACCAAATACAATTAATAGGAAAATGAAATAACAATGGTAAATTTAAATATGAGATAAAATACATGAAAATTAAAAAAAAATTAAAAATTAAATTAAATTAAGGGATTGGGATATTCAAAAAATGGGAAAAATTAAAAAAAATTTTTTTTTGACATTTTGCTTTTTATCACTGCAATATCTGGTATCCAGTCTCTACCTTGGCACCTTCCCCCTCTCACTCCACAGTGTCTCACTATTTTTCATTTAATTTTCAAAGGAGTTTTAGGTCACAGCAAAGTCACACACAAAATACCTACCCCCCCTTTCCTTACCCCATATTAAAACCTTTTGTATGTGTATGGTAGTAGTTATAAATGATATACAGATAGTGAAACATAGCTACTATACATTGTCAATGGTTTACAGTATGGTTTACATTTTAGACCATACACTTTTATAAATTTTGATGATATTTACCATGTCCTGTGTCCATCAATGTAAGGTAATAAAAAACATTTCCACTGACCACTAAATACCCCCTGTTTGATCTATTCTGTTCCTCCTTCACCATTTCCCCGGGGCCCATGATGACCCCCTGGCTTGACTCATTGGATGACAAGATTCATAGTTATATGCAACAAGAGGTCTTGACACACTGGTTTGTCTTCTCCTATTAGGAACCACCCTTGCTCTTAAGAGACACCAATCTGTCTATTTCTGAGCAAATTGGTCCTCCCAAAGATGGGAGTCCAACTCCTTCCCACTCATTGTGTAGGTCTCTGCTCACTGACACAACACATTATGACAGGATGAAAACACACACTCCCTAGAAGCCTGCTGCAGATGCGCCCTGTCCTGAATGCCCCCCAAACCAACACCCTAAACCAGTGACACTTCCTTGTCATATTGCCATAAGAGCATTCCCATCTCTGTAATTTCAACCTCATACGCACAAATACCAAATGTTCACCTGGTCCCTTTCCCATCTTTTCCCCCAGTATCCTGGGTATTCTAACCTAAACTTCCCAATCCAACCACCTGCCAACCCTGCACCAACAAAACCAATAATATCACTACCCACGTGTCCTATCCCTTCAATAAGCAACTACAGTCTATCACTTTATCATAGATTACATCCATATGGGTGAGGGGCTCACAACTTTCTCTTCCCTTTCTTGTAAACCTATCTTTCAGACAATAGTTCTCAGAGAATGCTCAATATCTTTAATTCATGTCAGTGAGGTTATGTACTGTTCATCCTTCAATACCTGGCTTGCTTCACTCAACATAAGGTCTTCAAGATTCATCTTTCTCTAACCACAATGGAATGAAATTGGAAATCACTAAGTGTCAGAGAACTAGATTAGGCACAAAGATATGGAAGTCAAACAACACACTCTTAGACAAACAGTAGGTCAAGGAGGAAATCTTAAAAGAAATCAGTAACTACCTTGAAATGAATGAAAATGACAACACAACATATCAAAACCTATGGGATGCAGCCAAAGCTGTATTGAGAGAGAAATCCATAGCCATAAATGCATATATTAAAAAAGAAGAAAGAGCTAAAATTGAAGGCCTAACTGCACACCTGGAGGAATGGGAAAAACAATAACAAACTAGCCCCAGAGGAAGTAGAAAGAAGGAAATAACAAAGATTAGAGCAGAACTAAATGAAATAGAAAACAAGAAAGCACTAGAAAAAATAAACAAAACCAAAAGCTGGTTCTTCAAGAAGATCAATAAAATTGGCAAACCCTTAGTTAGACTAAAAAAGGATAAGAAAGAGCAGATGCAAATACACAAAATAAGGAATGAGGAAAGGGATATCACTACTGATTCCACATAAATAAAGAGTATCATAAGAGGATACTTTGAAAAATTGTATGCCAACAAGAATGACAATTTAGAGGAAATGGACAAATTCCTAGAAACTCACAAGCAGCCTACTTTGATGAAAGAAGAAAATGATGAACTCAACAGTCCATTTACAAGTAAAGAGATAGACTCAGTCATCAAAATCCTCCAAACTAAGAAAAGCCCATGACAAGATGGTTTCAGAGCTGAATTCTACCAAACGTTCTAGAAATAGCTAACACCAATCCTGCTTAAGATCTTCCAAAAAATAGAAGTAGAAGGAACAGTGCCTAAATCAGTCTACGATGCCAACATTACCCTAATACCAAAGCCAAACAAAGATATCACAAGAAAGGAAAATTACAGACCAATTTCTCTAATGAAACTAGATGCTAAAATCTTCAACAAAATACTTGCTAATCGCATTTAACAACATATCAAAAGAATTATACACCATGATCAAGTGCGTTTCATCCTGGGTATGCAAGGATGGTTCAACATAAGAAAATCAATAAATGTAATACACCACATAAACAAATTGAAAGAAAAAATTCACATGATCATCTCTATAGGTGCAGAAAAACCATTTGACAAAATACAGCACCCTTACCTGATAAAAACACTGCAAAAAATAGGAATAGAAGGAAACTTTCTGAACATGATAAAGGGTATATATGGAAAACCCAAAGCTAGCATCATCTTCAATGGTAAAATCCTAAAAGTCTTCCCTCTGAAATCGGGAGCAAGACAAAGATGCCCACTATCACCACTCTTATTTAACATTGTCTTAGAAGTGGTTGCTCGAGCGCTGAGGCAAGAAAAAGTTATAAAAGGCATCCAAATTGGAAAAAAGAAGTAAAAATTTCATTATTTGCCAATGACATGATCCTATACGTAGAAAGCCTGGAGAAATCTACAACAAAGCTTCTAGAACTTATAAAGGAGTTCAGTAATGTCACAGGTTGTAAGATCAATGCTCAAAAATCAGTAACATTGGGAGGCGGCTGTGGCTCAGTCAGTGGGGCTCCCGTTTGCCATATGGGAGGCCCCAGGTTCGGTTCCCGGGGCCTCCTGGTGAGGGCAGGCCCGCCCGCACGGCGTGGTTGGCTGACCCAGCGAGCGCAGGCAGCAGGGGTGGATAGATGAGTGAATGGATAGAATCTTTGGAAAAAAAAAAATCAGTAACATTTCTGTACACCAATAACGAGCAATCTGAGGTGGAAATCAAGAAAAAAAAATACCATTTACAATAGTAATTAAAAGAATCAAATACCTAGGAATAAATTTAACTAAAGATGTAAAGGACTTATATACAGAAAACTACACAACACTGCTAAAGGAAATCAAAGAAGACTTTAATAAATGGAAGAATATTCACTGTTCATGGATAGGTAGACTAAACATGATCAAGATGTCTATACTACCCAAAGTAATCTACAGATTTAATGCAATACCAATAAAAATCAACACTGTATTTTAAGGAATTGGAAAAACTAACTACAAAATTTATTTGGAAGTGTAAGAGGTCCTGAATTGCCAAAGACATATTGAAAAAGAAAAATAAGGTTGGAGGTATCACAATACCTGACTTTAAAACATACTACAAAGCTACAGTGGTCAAAACTGCATGGTATTGGCACAAGGATAGCTATACTGACCCAAAGAACCGATTTGAGAGTTCTGATATAAATCCTCGCATATACAGTCATCTGATATTCACAAGGCCACCAAGCCCACATAACTGGGAGAAAATGGCCTCTTCAACAAGTGGTGCTTGGAGAACTGGATATCCATATCCAAAAGAATGAGAGAGGAACACCATCTCACACCTTATACAAAAATCAACTCAAGGTGGATCAAAGGTCTAAATATAAGAGCCAAGACCATAAAGACCTTGGAAGATAATGTAGGGAAGCACCTACAGGACCTTGTAATAGGAAATGGTTTCATGAACTTCACACCCAAAGCATGAGCAGTAAAAGAAAAAAATTGACAAATGGGATTTCCTCAAAATTAAAAACTTTTGCATCTGAAAGGACATTATCATGAAACTAAAAAGGCAGCCTACCCAATGGGAGAAAATATTTGGCAACAATATATCTGGTTGGAGCCTAATATCTTGCATATATAAAGAAATCCTACACCTCGAAAATAAAGACAAACAATCCATTTTAAAAATGGGCAAGGGACCTGAAAAGATGCTTCTCCAAGGAAGAATTACAAATGGCTAAAAAGCACATGAAAAAATGCTTGACATTGCTAGCTATTAAGGAAATACAAACCAAAACTACAATGAGGTACCATCTTACACCCATTAGAATGGTGGCTATTTAAAAAAACAGCAGACTATAAGTGTTGGAGAGAATGTAGAGGAATGGGAACCCTCATCCACTGCTGGTGGGATTGTGGAATGGTCTAGACACAGTGGAGGACAGTTTGGTGGTTCCTCAAAAAACTAACTAGAGATCTTCCATATGATCCAGTGTTTCCACTGCTGGATAAATACTCAGAAGAATTGAAAACAAAGACACGAACAGATATATGCAAACCAATGTTCATAGTGGCATTGTTAACTTGCCAAAAGTTGGAATCAACCCAGGTGCCCCTCAACAGATGAATGGAAAAAGAAAATGTGGTACATACATACAATGGAATATTATTCAGCTGTAAGAAGGAATAAAGAAACAGTTATTTGTTCACTTATTCAGCATATATATATATATTGAGTATCCAATATATGCCATGAACTAATAGAAAAAGGATATGAAAAAAAAAGAATGAGATGAAAACATAGAGGTAAAATATGGTCACAATATGAGGAAAACTCAAATATTAAGAGAAACAAATATTAGGAATGGTAACTAAATCGAGTACGTATGTGTATATTTGTGTATGTGTATGTATATGCATTTGTGTGTGTATGTGTGTGTGTGAGTTCAGAATAGGCAATGTGGTGGATATTGTGTTTGATTCCCAGAGAGCCATTCTGTTTAAAATAATTAATCTAAATCAATACTATCATTTAAAGTCCTGTTAGTGTTGCATGATTCATGAATGCCCACTTTACCCAATTCTCATAAATTAGATATGTATGAGCTGCTGGGTAGCCCTGAGGATGTCTTCTCTATCATAAGAGGAAACCCCATGAAGAGAAGGTTTCATCTCTTCTTCCGTAGTTTATAAAGCTTTCAACTATCTTTTCAGTCTGTTATCGTCCAACCACTAAATCCTTTTTTTCAAGCATATGTAGGTCCATGGTTGTCTACTATAGAACATTTTGATATATCATTTGTTTATAGTAACTTAAAGAACTAATAGAATAAGATAATTTTTCTTTAATATCTTATTACAAATCAGTGTTTAATAGTTAATATTTCAAAAAATGATATTGATATTACATTGGTGGATGGGAGAGATCAAAGCTTTTTATCATTAATTAGAAAACATTCAATGAAATGTCATTTATGGTGTATTTGAGTGGGGTGCAGAAATGGAAATCCAAATGTTTTAAAGGCAGGTTTTCAAGTGTTGAATATTTGCAATTGAACATCACAAGATACAATTATAAAAATTATCCCAAATCATAGGAAGCCAATTACCTATATATAAAGTTGATTTTGCAGATAAATTATTTTAACACAAACCATTATATTCTTGATCCTAATCAGCAATATAATAAAGCAGTTTACATTGAAAATAGAATTTTTAATTTAAATCCTCTAATGTTCAAAGGGAGAAACAGAAATATCACAGCATAACAGCTTAGCTATAACTTTTCAGATTATGAAACAGGTAATTTCTTATTCAGTATTTTAGCACAACAATTATAAAAAATAAAGTAGTGTATGAAGTAAAATATGAATATCTCTATGGTTAAAAGTCACAGTAATTCAGGAAAAAGTAATTCACAGGTTTGTAGTTCAAAGCTTTCTTTTCTTTTCTTTTCTTTATTTTTCTTTTCTTTTCTTTTCTTTTCTCCTTTTATAATAAATTGAGCATCAAACTTAAAAGTACAATTCTCTTCCTTGGCAATAAAATATACCTTATACCTCTAGCTTTCTAAATGAAATAAAATTCATAAGAGTCATAATCTCAGATGCCTACTTATTTTATTTGAATTACTGATAATTTAATCTCCTATAATAAAAAGAATTTTTGTATTTTTTCTGAATATAGTACAAAGTCAAATTTAGTACTCGCCATTTATAAAATACTGGACATTAAAAAGATCACACACACATATATATATATATATACATTTTTGTTTATAATTATCTGATATTCAAACATGACTATATTGTCTTAATTCTAAAAGGAAGATAATAGATTTCCATTAGTTTCTTGGCAACATTGAATTTCATATTGATGAATTATTTTTAAAGTAACTTTCATGATGTTATTGGAAAGGTATAGTTAACTAAACTGAAGTTCACACACCTGGAGTTCTTTGTATCAATGAATACAATTGATATGATGGGCATACGGTTAACACAATAAAGTGTTGCCAACTTGCCAGTTTTGCTAATTATATTCTATATGCTCTGATATTTCAATTTTATTACTTATTAAAGTATAGTAGTGAAATCATTTTCAATTACTGAAACTGAATTCCCTATGAAAATATTAAAAGACTATGGTTTCACGAGATACATTTAAACATGGTACCAGAAGGAGTTTCACTGCATTTTGGTATAATTTTAAGAATTTAAAAATGATATTAAAGTCTCCTGATAATTTTCCTGGATTTCTACTATTAAAGGTTTATTTATTTCCATTATGAATTCATGTTTTACAGATAATTGTTCTAATTTGATACAATAACCAAAAGACATGTTACTAATTCTTTGCAGGGAATTCGCCATACTACTTTACTAAACAATTAGATAAATGTCAAGAAATAAGAATGCAGGAGGATTCTGGGAAGATGGAGGAGTAGTGAGATCCAAGACTCCATCCTTCTACCAGAAAGACTATTAATCAGGCAACAACAGTCTGAAACAACTATTTTGAAACTTGAGAGGCCAGAATAACACTGTACAGCATCCAGAAAGGAGTGGGAAAACTAGGCTGATAAATTACACTAAAGACCAGTAAATTGTTTTCTCTGTGTGGCAGCTACCAGTACCAATCCCACACTCTTGCAGCAGGCCACCATCAGCAGGCTGATGATGGAAAGAGATGTAAGAATCCTCTTTTTCAAGACCATTGGCAGGAATGGCTGTTCACTTATTATGGCTTTTGATTAGCAACTTCAGATCCCTGAGGCCCCTGCTCTGAATGTGGCAATTGTTTCAAACTACCATGGTCAATGGATGCAGTTGAGGAGACTTAAAGATGCCTCACTTCCTCGGAGATGTGGGGAAGAGTTAGCTGAAGGGCTGCATTTGCTTGGCAGGCCCAAAAGCTCAGCTTCGTGGATCCATGGAAAAAGATCTTGACAACTTCCTGATCTACTCACCAAGGCACTTTGGAAGCAATCTGTGCCTTATTCTTGGTTCCCTGACCCTGTTTCACCTAGGAAAGATTGGCTTGGGAAAGTCCTCTCAGTCATGCCCCTCATCTCAGAATTTGTTCTTTAGGTAAAAGCAACTTTAGACAATGAAAGGGGTGTAAGAAACTATAGGGTTAGACAACCTGGAACAAAGGCTTGCCAGCTTCAAACACCCAAGAAAAGAAGGTCTGTCTTCTGGGAAACAGACTGAACAATTAAACTACTGGAAACAGGGCAACTCTAAAACAACCTATAAGCAAGACAGAGGCCAAATAAAACAGGGAAAACACTGCACACTGCATATGTTTGGAGAGGCCTTCCTGATAGAAGGGCTGAAGCTCAAAACAATCTCTGTTTTTATCACTAGCTGGCTACAAAATCAAGAAACAGACATCTCAAGGAATAAATCCTAGAGTAAACATGTTAAAATAATAAAATCTATAGTATGAAATAAGAGTACAAGATGAATAAAGAAACAGGAAATGAAGGTCCATGCAAAGAAGAGGATAATAATCCAAAAACAACAGCAAAGAAGACCAGAATGTGGGCGTATGAAACAAAGCCTTTTAAAAAATGGTCTGAACAATGCTTGAAGAGATGAAGGAAAATACAGAGGAAGATCCAAAGGATATAAGGAAAACAATGAATGAACAATAAGAGAATCTAAGAGATAGAAATTTTTAAAAGTAATCAAACAGATATACTGGAGTTGAAGGCCATAGTAACTGAAATGAGAGATGCCAGGAGGGCTTTAAGATCAGACTGGAGCTGGCAGAAGAAAGAAGCATTGAATTTGAAAACAGGACACTTGAAATGATTCTGGTTGGGGGAGATAGAAAGAAAGAATTATAAAAAGCAAAAATAACACAAGACATCTCCAGTACAAAGTTTTAGTTTGCCAAAAGGGTGGCAATGCAAAGTACCAGAAATCTGTTTACTTTTATAATGGAGATTTTGGGGGAAGTAAAAGTTTACAGTTCCAAGGCTGTGAAAAGTTTAACTCAACATACCATCAGAAGTGCTTTCCGATCAAAGCCATCTGTCACGTGTTGAAGGAAGATGGTAGGTAATCTCTGCCTGGTCTCTCCTTAAATTCTGGGTTTCCTTTCTCAGGGCCAGCTGTTCATGGGCCCAGTCTCTTTGAGGCTTTGTGTTTGAGTGATGCAGTAATCCTCTCTCTCTCCTAGCATAAGGCTTACTCTTAGGGTTTCTGTCCTTGCAGATCAGTTTTGGGCAAATCTGGAGTCTTTTCTCTCATATGGCAGAATGAAATATGCTGGCTACCTTTTTTCTCTTGTCTATCTATGTGAGTCCCTTTATATTAGATGGATCAAGGGGGCAGGGACTCAACCAGAGTCATATCCCACTGATGTAGTCCAATAAAAAGCCCTAGAGCAAACTTAACAGGTAATCTAATAAAAGACCCCTTAACTGAATTTAATGCAATCAAAGGATGTCAAACCCACAGGAATAGATCAGTTTACAAACATAATCCTTCTCTTTTTTGGATATTATAAAATAATATCAAACTGCCACAGCCATTATCACGCATAAAAATATACGCATTATGGCAGCCCCAGAAGGAGAAGGAGAAGAAAAAGAGAAAGAGGCAGAAGTAGAATTCAAAGAAATAATAACCGAATACTAGCAAAAGATGTGAATATGTGAGCAGAAGGAAGGAAATAAAAAATTAGAGTGCTGATAAATGAAATAGATAATAACTGCAACAAAAATAATAAAGAGAATCAACAAAATGAAAAGTTGTGCCATTAAAAAGTTTAAAAAATGATAACGTTTAGCTAGATTGACAAAGAAAAAGGAAACAAAATAAAAATAATGAAAGTCAGAAATGGAAAGGGAGACATTGCTACTGGTCATGCTGAAATAAAAAGGTTGATAAAAAGGATGCTATGAACAACAGTATGGCAATAAATTAGATAGCCTAGATGATATGGACAAATTATTAGAAACACACAAACAACTACCTTGACTCAAGAAGGAATATAAGATCTCAATAAACCAATTACTTGTAAAGAAATTCAATCAGGAATCAAAAACCTCTGCAGAAAGTAAAGCCAGGATCAGATGGCTTCACAGGGTAATTCTATCAAACATTCCAAGAAGAATTAATTCCAATTCTGCTCAAATGGTTTTATAAAATTAAAGTAAAGGCAACACTCTCTAACTCATTCTATGGGGCCCACCTCACACTCAAAGGAAAGCCTGATAAAGATTGCACAAGAAAAGAAAACTACAGGCCAATATCTCTTATGATTAGGGATATGCAACAAAACACTAGTAAATCAAATTCAACAGCATATTTTCTTTTTTTTTGAGGTACTAGGTGCTGGGGATTGAACCTGGAACCTGGTATGTGGGAAGCTGGCACTCAACCACTTCACCACAACTACTTCCCTGAGTTGGTTTTTTCATTTGTTTTGCTTGTTTCTTTTTGTTTTTTCAGAAAGCACCGGGAACCAAACACAAGACCTCCCAAGTGAGAGGTGCTTGAGCCACATACACTACTCCAACAGCATATTAAAAGAATTATACATCATGATCATGTGTGATTTATTTGTGTTAGAGAAAGTTGGTTTTGACATAAGAAAATCAATCAATGTAATACATCACATTAATAGAATGAAGGAAAAAAACACATAACTATCTCAATCAATGAAGAAAAGTAATTTTACAAAATACAGCATTCTTTCTTGATAAGAACATATAGAATAGAGATAGAAGGAAAATTTCTCAGCATGATAAAGGGCATAAATGAAAAGGCTACAGCTATCATCCTACTTAGTGGTGAAAGACTGAAACTTTCCTTCTAAGATCAAGAACAAGACAAGGATGCCCACTGTCACCATGGTTATTTAACATTGTATTGGCAATACTAGCCAGAGCAATAGGCAAGAAAAGAAATACAAATTAGAAAACAAGAAACAACACTTTCTCTATTTTCAGATGACGTGATCCTATATACAGAAAAATCTGAAAAATCCACGACAAAGATCCTAGTGCTAATGAACTCATCAAAGAGGTAGAATACAAAATCAAAACCACAAAATCAGTAATGTTTATGTAAGTAATGAACAATTGGAAGAAGAAATTAAGAAAACATCCATTCAAAATAGCAATTAAAAAAAATCAAATATCTTAGAATGAATCTAACCATGGATGTAAATTAAAATATAAAACATTGCTAAAGGAATTTTAGAAGACCTAAATAAATGAAATATCGTTCTATGTTCATGGATTGGAAGATTAAATACTGTTAAGATGCCATCCTATCTTAGCAATTTATAGATTCAATGCAATCCCAATAAATATTCCAATAACTCTCTTTGTAGAAATGGAAAAGCCAATCACAAAATTTATATGGAAGGGTAAGGGGATCCAAATAGCTAAAGCCATCTTGAAAAATAAGAATATATTTGGAGAACTCAGGCTTCCTGATTTTTCACTTTATTACAAAGCTGCAGTAATCAAAAGAACATGGTACTGGCAAAAGGACAGACATACAGAACAATGGAATGAAATTGAAAGTTCAGAAATAGACCTTCACATTTAAGGCAAACTGATTTTTGCCAAAGGGGCAAAGCCCACTCAATTGGGAAAGAATAATCACTTCAATTAATGGTGCTGGTAAAACTGGATCTCCATTTGCAAAAAAGAAAGAAAGAATGAATGAAAAAAAAGAAAGGGAGGGAGGGAGGAAGGAAAGAAGGAAAAGAGAGAGAACGCCTCCTTCACAACTTATACAAAAAATCAACTATCAACTTGAAGAAAACATATGTAAGCATCTTCAGTAACTTGTGTTAGGCAATAGTTTCACATGTTTACATTTAGAATATAAGCCAGAAAAGGAAAAATAGATAAATGGGACCTCATCAAAATTGAAATCTTTTGTGCCTGAAAATACTTTAACTTGAATTCAAATTTACATCTTACACAATGGGAGAAAATATTTAAAAACCAAATATCCAATGAAGGTTTACTTTCCAGAATATATAAAGAAATTCTTCAAGTTAACAAGAAATAAAACAAATAAAAAATGGGCAATAGTTTGAATAGATATCTTCAATATCTATTGATGTCTTCATAGAATACATACAAATGGTGAGAAAGCACATGAAAAGATGCTCAACATCATTAGCTATCAGGGAAATGTAAATCCAAACCACAATGGTATACCATTTCATACCTATTAGAATAGCTGCTACTTTTAAAAATGGAAAATAACAAGTGTTGAAAAGGATGCAGAAAAATAGGAACACTCATTCATGACTGGTGGGATTGTCAAATTGTCTCTGAAGAAGAGAGTATTGCAGTTCTTCAGAAAGTAAAGTATAGCTATTTTATGACCTGACAAACCTACTACAAGATACATACCCAAAAGAATTGAAAGCAGGGACTCAAACAGATATTTTCTTTCCAATGTTAATAGCGATATTATTCACAATTACCAAAAGATGAAAGCAACCCAAGTGTCCATCAACAGATGAATTGATAAATAAATCATTGCATATGGAATATTATTCAGCTATAAAAAGGAATGAAGCACTCATACATGCGCAACATAGATAAACTTGAAGACATCATGTTGAATGAAATAAGCCAGACACAAAAGGACAAGAAGTGTATGATCTTGTTGATTTTAAACAATTAGAATAATCAAACTCATAATGTCAGAATCTAGAATATAGTTTACCAGGACCAGGTAAGGAATGGAAATTAATGCTTAAAATGTAAGAGGTTCCTATTTGGCATGATAGAACTGCTTTGGATGCTGGTGATGGTAGCAAAACTTGGTAATACAATTAAAAGGACCCCCCCACACACACACACATATATGAATGTGATTATATTGTGGTAAAAGAATATTTTTTTAAAAAAATCCATGGAACTGCATAACACAGTGAACCCTATATTAAACCATGGACTATAGTTAATAGTACAGTTATAAAAATGTGCTATCATCAGTTGTAACAAATATCCCACACCAATGTGAATGATAGAGTGGTGTATGGGAATCTTGTATTTTATGCATGATTATTCTATAAACCACAACTTCTTTAATAAAGGAAAAATGCGACTGAAAAAGATAATACAGAATGCGAGAAGGGTGGGTACATATTATATATGAATCTTTGAGATTATAAACATAAGGATGTCAGAAATGAAGGGACTCATCATCTTGAGTATACTTTGATATCAACAGGACCTCTTGGTAGTTAAATCCAAGAGTTGAAAAAACAAAAGGGAAATGATGAGAGAGGAGATACAGTACTAAGGTTCTGGAGTTGTCTTTTTGTTTTTCATGTATTGCTACTCATAAGTCAGTACTTTACAAAATTTCAAAACATAAGGCTGCTCTTTGATTTTGTTACTCTTTTGTGAATAATCTACATTGGGTTTTCAGTATTTAGAATCTAAAGTCACATCTTGCTAGGTGGAATTCAAGCTAATCCTTCATCTGGTCTCATACTATCATGCAGCTTTGTTTCTAAGTGCTTTGATAGAATCCCAGTGATGTATATGCTATTCCCTACAAGCCCCAGATGTTTTCGTAACAATATTTAACTGCTAATATTGTCCAGCAGCTATCTCCATTAGCTCTTCAAAAGAAAGATATAATTCTCATTTCCTCAGCTTGCTTTTATTTTTTTTTCCCGATTAGAGTATGTAGAATAATTTCAGACCCAGCTTATATTTTTGTCTTTCCTAAAGAATTAGTTATCCCTTTTTCCTACTATGTGAGCTTCTATTTCTTTTGCTATTCTTCATTGCATTGTAGTAAAATGTTTATGTATCTATTTCTGTCACTTGATAGTAAATTCCACTATGGCAGTTCTCTTAAAGAAAACAGAGAATAAATATATATTGCTTTTAAATTTAAGAATCCTCCTTAGTCCACCGCCATTTCTTAAAATGTTCTTTCTCTATAAGACGCATTTGTTCTTTTTTAAGTCTGTGTAAATTGTTATTCTTTGCAAAATCGAAATCACCACATATTTGCATTAATAAAATTGGATCCTTGGAAATCTCCTTCCGGCTGTATCTTTTCTTGCAATTAAAGATTCCAACACAAGAAAATCTTGGTCAAGTGATAATTAATATGCTGCAAGAATGTTCTAAATTGATATTGATGTTTTAAAGCATGTAATCAGTACAGATTACATGCTATATGTTGCAAAGAACAAAGCAAATCAAATATTATACTATTGCTCCTAAGAATGTTGTAATCCAAAGTAAATAGGAAGCACAAACTGCCTGAAACCATGATTCAAGTACTCCTACCCTAATTCAAATATTGGCGGATTAGATGCCCACACAGGTTCCTAATATTATCTGTTAACTGAAATTGCACAGATTATATCTGGACTTAAGAAGTCCTTATTTGTCCTAGTTTTCATCAATCCTCTCTGTATTCCAAAACTCTTCCCCTACTCAGAAAGGAATTGCAAAGGACAGGGAAAACATGATGATTTATTTCTTTCGCTTCTAGATTTTTATTCGAGTTTGGCTCTGGTGTTGGAAAGACCTAGGTGACCTTAGAATAGAAAACCCAACCCTATTTATATTTAAAAAGTCCCTCTTAGGTGATAAGTCCTAGAATTACAGGAGATTTCTCTTTCGTGTCTTCTGAAACATCTTTTATTAAAAAAATTTTTTTAAATAAAGTTTTATACCTGCTGGATTAGTAGTTGCTCCTAAGTCTAAAATTCCCTTGACTGTTAGAAGAGCATGGCATATGATGGTCCCTTTTACTACTTTCTTGGAACTTTATAGAAATTGCCTGAAATCATCAGCTGCCTCTGAGAGAACCTATGTGATGTATTTATGATTTTGCTGACATCTGAGGTGATAGGTGAAAAGAAAAGAAAATTGGTAAGAAACTAATACAAAACAAACAAAAATCTAGGAAAAATGGATTGGAAATTTCATTTTGCCTGTAGCCATGTGTTCATAATACCCTGATGCACAAGCTTCTGAATTCCCAGAGATACCCTGCTAAAGTTCCTTACCTGTGGAAGTAAGGAACATGTTTCTGAGAGCAGCATCTGGAGTCAAAAGAGATTTGAAAAAGGAAAGTGTTTAGTTGGATATAACAAGTAAATTAGTTTCATATCTCAAAGAGTTCTTTCTATAAAATATGAAATAAGGATGCCCACTCTATTACCACGAGACAGACAATTTCTGTCAAAAATGTTCTAGCATCTTGGGAAATGAGGAATTTGGGATGAGGGCAATTGGAGTCTGACAATAGCAGACTGACAAACACAAGTGAGAATTGGATCTGAAGTCAAATATTTTGCTTTCAATGGTGAGAGAGAGAAAGAGAAAGAGAAAGAGAGGAGGGAAGGAAGGAAGGAAGGAAGGAAGGAAGGAAGGAAGGAAGGAAGGA
>JAKSZT010052319.1:1131110-1282092 GCA_026826555.1 Tolypeutes matacus | reverse complement strand
GAAGGAAGGAGGGAAGGAAGGAGGGAAGGAGAGAAGGGAGAGAAAGGTGAGCCTAGAAAATTGTTGCTTTTTCTTGTTGTGTTCTTGAATTCACACCTCCTAGTATGTAGAGTACTTGGTAAGAATTGAAATACTTGGAATTCTTGCTACCATCTCTTCCTAGGGGCTCCCTAAAGGTACAGAGTGAATATGGTTAGCACAGTGGGCCAAAAGGGCCACTTCTGCAATTTGAACTGCTTGTAAGAAAGAGTGAGAAATTCAGCAGAAAGAAGAGTAGGATGACAGCAAAACACTTCTAAATTCAAATAATAGCAACTATATAAAGAATTTCTTCATATAAAAGACTTAAAATACAAACAAAGGGTTTTATCTGGTAATATACAGAAGAAATAATCTATTTGGTCAGAAAATTTCATATTAATTTTCTTTTGCTGCACAATAAATTATCACAAACTTAAGAACTCAAAGCAGCGTTTTTTAATCTCATAGGGTCCATGGGTACGGAGTCCAGATGTAGGTTAACAGGACCCCTAACTCAGGCTCTTACAGGCTGAAATCAAGGTGTTGAAGGAGCACAGTTACCATCTGGAGCTTGAGCTCTCTTCCAAGCATATTCAGTTGGCATGTGAAAGCATTTAGTTCCTTGCATCAGTAGAGCTGAGATCCCCACTCAGTGAATGGCTATCAGCTATCGGCTGTTAGCTCTTGCCACTTGAACCCTCCTCCCACAATGTAGCATTTTGTGTCTTCAAGGCACAAAGAACATGTCTAGCTTCAAATTCCTCCTTTTTAAAGGGACCCCACCTGATTATGTCAGCCCCACCAAGACAATCTACCTAATTTAATGTCAATTGTTTAGGAACTTAGTTACATCTACAAAAATCCCTGACTTTAATAAGAGCTACAAAAGCCTTTTTTTTCATATATTTTTATTCCATAATATCCACAGATCTCACCAACACTCAATAGATTATATAAAGAATGTATATAAGGGGATTGGACCCCTAGGGGCCATCTTAGACACTAGCCTATTGTAAACATCTTTTAAAATGCTCAAATTTTCTTATAGCTAGGGAAATCAACAGTGAGATACTGTATCAGATTTATCTGATTGATGAATGTTAAAACATAGCATTGATCAAGAAAACAAAACACAAAGCAGCATATACTAATTGACTCAATGTAATAAAGTCCAAAGAAGAGGAATGACACTATTTTGTAAAAAAAAGGAAATAATGGTGACCTTTCAGACTGGGTAGTGATTGGGATAGGACACAGGAGGAGGTGGGTTCTCTGTTATTCCAGTGTACTCTATGTCTTGTGTCTTAATCTATTGCTGGTTTCACGGGTATATTCACTTTGTAAAAATACAGGAAAGAATGCACTATGATTTTTCACTTTTCTGTATGTTTGTTGTTAACAACAATATTTTGTGCCTTCCCATTCTCATACAACATTTCATTTTATGAATATACAACAAAATATGCATCTAGTTTACTCTTGATAGGCATTTAGGTTGTTTTCTATTATTACAGTGATTGATATTATGACCATTTTTGTAAACGTCTTTGGTGAAACTATGCAAACATTTCTCCAATGTACATATCTAGTAGTTTACTTACTGGGTCACAGTATTTGCATTTGTTCAGCTTTGAGAGAGAGTGGGAAAGAGTTTTCCAAAGTAGAAATATATACCGCAATGAGCAGTATATAAATGCTTCATATGTTCCACATTTTACCAATAGGTGAACTTGTCAATCATTTTCATTTTAATCATTGGTGGAGTACATAATGGTATTCCAATGTAGTTTAAATTTACATTTCCCTTATGACAGAGTAAGTTGTATAGCTTTATTTTGACATTTGGTCATAATCCTTTGTGAAGTTCTTATTCACATTTTTTGCTATAAGAAATATTATTATTATTATTATTATTATTATTAATTTGATTTGTAGGAGTTCTCTGTCAGGAAAAAATTCCTGTTGGATATATAGAGAGCAAATATCTTCTTTCACACTGTGGCTTGCCTTTTCACTCTTCTCATGAAGGCTTTTGATGAGCAAAAGTTCTTAATTTTAGTTTAGCACTTTGATAATTTTTCCTTTAGGGAGTTTGTGATTTGTGTAAATATTTCATCTCATTTTTAACAGTATTGTATTTCTTATTATTTAATATGTACTTTTAAAACAAACATAATATTACTGTGTTTGAGAGCAGAGCTCAGACTGTTTGACTGTTTGCATTTGAAGCTTAATTTTATTACTTGTCAGATACATCAACTTTAACCTTTCAGTGACTAGGTTTTCTTATCTGAGGAAAATAAGCAGACATAAGTCATAGAATAGCTATGAGAGTTAAAGGAAATAATCTAAGTGAAACTCATAACAATGCTTAGGACATAGAAACACTCCACAATAAATGCAATTATTTATTAAAAATTATTATGCAGTATTTTAATTGATTCTACATCTCCAGAATAATAAATAAATGCTTATGAATATTAGTACTACTTTTAAAAAGATACCATATAGATTTGACTTTCTGATTTACTTTTTAACAATCATAACATATTAAGACTCTTTCTTATTGGATAAGGTATATATGATTAGTGTGAAAAATAAAGGTATCCATCAGTGCACCTACATAGAAGCAAAAGAACTTTACTCTGGATGATTAAACAGAGAATTCTGTTTAATAAAATAATTTTGGTGAGCTTATATCAGTTGTTATATAAATGGGCCAAAGATAGTCCCTTAGTATAGGTCCCTATATTGTTTCCTTCTTCACAGCAGGCTAAGACCACTAGCTTAAATGCCAGCCAGTATCAAACTGAAATTCTTATAAATGCAATTGTTTTAAGTATAACTCAAATAAGCATATTGTTAGCTATTTAGAGATTGTGTGTTATGCATGACCTATGAAATTGTACCCAACATGTGCCAGCCATAGAGATGACAACACATGTGACTATAAAAGACTTCAAATCCGTGCTGTCCTTCAGAGTCCTTTAACCCAAAGAATCCTCATCACACTCTTGAATGCCATCACCTGACATGTGAACCTCTCTTCATTTCCTCTCTCCTCAGGGAGTTCTCATTCTCTCTCTCTCTCTTTTTTAATTCTTAACTGACTTTATTTTTTTAAATATATTTTTATTTCAGAAGTTGTGACCTTTCAAAACAATCATGCACACATATGGAATTCCCATACAACACCCCTTCACCAACACCCCACACTGTGGTGGAATATTTATTTATTACAGATTATGAGACCATATAATCAGACTATTATTACCAACCATGGTACATAGTGTATATTTGGCATATTTTTTCCATATTTCCCCATTATCAACACAGTACGTCTTTGGCATTGATGCATGTACACTACAGTATAGCTGTTTTTCTTCAATACATTTAAAATTTTTTTAAAAAAAGATACTTTAGTTTATATAAATGTTACATAAAAAATATAGGAGATTCCCATATGCCCCACTCCCTACCCCTCCCACACTTCCCCACATTAACAAGATCCTTCATTAGTGTGGTACATTTCTTACAATTAATGAATACATATTGAAGCATTGCCATTAACCGTATATTATAGTTTACATTATAGTTTACACTCTGTCCCATACAATTTTATAAGTTATGACAAAATATATAATGGCCTGTATCCATAATTTCAATGTCATATAGGACAATCCAAAGTCCCCAAAATGCCCCCATTTTACACCTATTCTTCCTTCTCTCTCCCTTCAGAATCTCTGGTGGTCACTGCCTTTATATCAATGATATAAGTTTTTCCATTGCTAGAATAATAATAAGTCTACAATAGAATAATAATAAGTATACTTTAGTGCATCGTTCATTCCTTAATCTTGAGGATTTGGGGTTGGTGTTGCCTACTCTATTTCTAATTAAGAGGGGACTTAGATCCCATGGGACATATGGATGAATCTGTCTTGCTCGCAGTTGCAGACACTCTCTGTTCCTTGGGATGTTCATTGTCCATTATCATCTCCTTGTTAGTTGTCTTGGGTGAGTCCAATGAACTGGAGAGTAGGTGTTACAACTCTGCTGAGATTCAGGGCCCAACTGGCATATGGTTAAACCAAAAATTTAAGTCTCTTGGACATACAACTATCAAGTATAGTACTAATTATAGGTTCAAATAGAAGGGTTAGAAGAGCCATGTGTAGGGAAACCAGAAATGAGTCCAACGCTGTCACACTGCGGAGCATCAATTCCAAAGTAAGGCCCACTAACAAGGCGGCAAACCCCTGATCTGTCTGTCCTGCCATAGTGGCTGGATGTCTCTAGAGCCCTGATATTTGAGGCAATATTTACTGTGGCATGGGAGTTCTTTTGCCTGTTCACCCTTTAGGTAATGGCCTAACACCTTTGTTTCTGGAAGATCCCCTTTTGAAGAGAGTTCCCTTTTTCATGCAAACCTGTAAAAAAAAAAAACACAAAAACAAACAAACAAAAATACTACCCAAATAAAGTCCACGGTGTGCTACTGCCACTACATAGTCAAATATTTTCTTTAATCAATAACAAAATCCTTAAATTCAACTCATTGGTACAATGGAAAATCTTGATAAAGGCCTATCACAGCCAGAAGTGACAGCAAATACATCCTGCAAAATGCTCTGGTGAGAACTTCACTTCCATGGCCCTACTTTGAAGTCATTCATGTGCATCTTGCTCACTGGCAGTGCTTCGTAAAACTAAGGGTGGCTGCATTTTTTACTGTTTCTGGGGAGAAAACTTTCCATAGGCTTGCATCTTTGGATCACTTTATCCCAAGTCAAAGCCTGGCACCCTCTCTCTCTGGTTCCTTTCACATCTTTGCTTTGAGGAAGTCAACTGATGTGTTCAGTTATTTGCCATTTAGCAAGTAACTGAGGGTGGCTTCCACCAAGAAACAGTGAAGAATTCTGTCTAAAAACCTGCAAGGAACTATATTTTGCTAAAAGTCATGTGAGTGAGTTTAGAAGCAGAACTTTCCACAATGAATACTTGAGATGATTCCAGTCCTTGATGACAATTTGATTACATTCATGTGGTGGTTTGAAGCTCTATGTAGCCCAGAAAAACATGTTCTTAAATCTGATTAATTCTTTTGGATGTAAACCACAAATCTTTTGGTGAGCCTACTTCACTTAAGGTATAGCCCAACACACTTAAGATGTTATATAATCCTATTACTGTAGTGGAGTTCTTTATAAATGGAATCAATACAGAGAGATAGAGAGGGAGAAGCCATGTTAGCAAGAAGATGAAATCAACAAAACCCAGAAGAAAGGGAAAAGATGAGCAGTTGCTGCCATTTACCTTGTCATGTGGCAGAGTACCTAAGTATCACCAGCAGCCAGTCTTCATGAAGAAAGCATCACCTTGATGATGGTTTTATTTGGACATTTTCTTGGTCTCAAATTGTAAGCTAAGAAATTCCCATTGCTTAGAGTTAAACCATTTCATGGTATCTGATTTCAGCAGTCTAAGACACTAAAACATAATTTGTACCAGGAGTGGAATACTGCTGTTGCAAATACTTTTGAAGTTTTGGGTAATGGATAGAGACTGGAAGAACTGTGAGCTGTTTGATAGAAAAGGCTTAGAATATTTCGAAGTATTTGGGAGAAATATGGATAGTAAATATACTTACAATGACCTCTTAAACAAAAATGATGAATGTGTTATTGGATCCTGGAAGAAAGATGATCCCTGTTTTAAATTGACTGAAAACTTAGTAAAATTGAGTGCTGATGTTGGATAGAAGGCAGAATCTGAAAGTGAGGATCTTGAATACTTAGCTGAGGAAATTTCCAAGCTAAGTGTAGAAATTGCCACCTGGTTTCACTTTAAGGCTTATAGCAAAATGTGAGAGAAAAGAGATAAGCTGAGAACTGAACTCCTGGACACAAAGAAACCCAAAAGTGAGCTTTGGAAAATTCTGAGTTTCTTGGAAACAAGTCCTCAGAGAATAATGCTCCATGTGAGGCTTTAACTGAATATTAATCTAGTTATCCCTTTCAGGGTAAATCAGGAAATTTTTTTGTGAGAGCACTATGAGCAAAACCACTGCCATCCTGGACTAAAATGAACAGAAAAGGCACAGACTGAAGGATAAACCACTTCAAGGATAGACCATGGAAGCTCTGGTCTGGACTGAAGACATATTTTTGGGCCTAGAGAGCATACCCCACTCATGTGTGTGGAAACAGTGACTATGCTCCAGCACTTGTGGAGACAGCCTTTAAGACCCACTGTTCTGGAAGAGTGCTACCATCTCAATTTTCTCAGATTCCACAGGGATTTTACAGAGTCTGGTTGCTTCCTCACTAGTTGACAAGTGTAAACCCTATTCTGCAAGGATTTTGTAGAGCCTGGTCACCATCCAGATGCTTGAAAGATGTTTGAGCATTCACCCCAGTGTTTGGGAAGAGCATGGCCACTGCACAAGCACTTGGAAGAGATGGGACTGTTGCTCTATCAGTCCCAGAAGACAAAATGTCTTTCAATATATGACTTTCAGACCTTAAAATCTAATGGAGTACACTCTGAATTCTAGAATTGTTTGGGACCTGTGACTCCTGTTTTCTTTACAATTTCTCCCCTCTGGAATATAAATGGTTATCCTATGCCTGTACCTTCATTGTGTGTTGGAAGTGTATAATTTTTTCTCTAGGTTTCACCATTTCGCAGACAGAGAGCAATTGTGCCCCATGACAGAAAATACCTGTAACCAATTTTGATGAAACTGTGAACTCAGAATTTTTACTGAAATAACTTAAAGCTTTTGGAATATTGTGATGGAATGAATATATTTTGTATATGGAAAGAACATGTCTTTTGGGGATCCAGGGTGTGGAGTGTGGTTGTTTGAAGCTGTATGTACCCCAGAAAAACATGTTCTTAAGTCTAATCCATTCCTCTGGATGATAACCCATTGTGAGTTGGATCTTTTGATGAGGCTACTTCAATTATTGTGTGACCGAACTCATTCAGGATGGGACTTAATCTTACCACTGAGGTCCTCTATAAATGGAATGAATACAGAGAGAGTAAGAAAGCCATGGAAGCAAGAAGCTGAAATCATTGAAACCTAAAAGATAAGGGAGAGATCAGTAGATGCTGCCAAGTGTCTTGCCATGTGGCAGAGAACCCAAGGTTCACCACCAGTTGGTGTTCAGGAAGAAATAACCACATTGACGATGGCTTGATTTGAACATTTTCTCAGGCTCAAACCGTAAGCTAATAAATTCCCATTGCTTAAAGTTAAACCATTTCATGGTATTTGTTTAAGCATTCTAAGAAATTAAAACAAATCTCATAAGCTATATAGTCAGAGGAACCAGGTCTTCAGTGTTTAGGATCCTGACCTAAAAAAACATTGATATAATAAATATTGTTTTTAACATCTAATTTTGGTTCAATTTTTAGGCAGCAATAAATAACAAAGTCTATCATTATTTTAAATGTTCTTTTCTGAGCATAAGTATTAAAGTTACACAAAAGCTGTAAAACCCAATTTATCCATAATCCATTTAACCAGGATACTCATATAAGTGGATTGATTTTTCTCTAGAATTTTAAATTTTCCTTTAAAGAAATGGTTTTGAGAAAAAGAAATAATATCAGCATGTACATTCTTGTATCAGTGTTTAAGTTTCTGTATTCCTATATCTAAAAATTAATATTTGCTCTAAGAAAGATGATCTTGAAAGTCTCCCTACCAATGGAAGAGTAAATCTATGGCCAGGCTGTCACATATTGCTTAGATGATAAGAGATGTTAATAAATGTTATTGAATCATTTTTCCCAGGTAATAGGATTTAAGGCAGAAAAAAAGATGCATATATTAAAGAATGATAGTAAAACTATGGATCAAATTAAAGTCATTTTTAATGGAATTTCTTTTTTTCCTTAAATATTCTAATTATTCCAGGTTTTCATTTATACTTCATTTTTCAAGTGTTAATCACCCAATTTTTGGTATGCAAAATAGACCAATAAAGAGTACACTCTAATTAGGACTCTACTGTAGTGGTAAGAGAACCATAACACTACTGGACTGTCCTTATGTCTCTATGAGGGGATCAAAGTAAGAGGCTGATATTTTCTGCTGCACAGGAATATTGGACTCAAGGATATGGAAATATCACTCAAGAATTTGACACATATTTTAGTGAAGCCAAAGCATTTTTTACAAATAGTTTAAATTGTTAAAGAGTATTTGCTTTAGTTTGAAGTCCTAATCTCCAAATCAGCAACTTGAATACAACTAACTTATGAAGTAGCATGTCAGATGTCCCCATCACAAATCTACCTGGCAACTTATTTCCATATTGTGGGGCTGTAGTAATTGGAAACTATAGAATTTTATTACGATTTCCAACATAAATAAATGTTTATTAGTTCTGCTTTCTATTCAGCAGTTTTCTCTTCCCCTAAAATGCTATCTAGATGTCTAAAAGCTGAATAAGTTAGCTATAGTAAACTGCATATGCTAGATTAGACTGTCAAAAGTTGTTACTGTATTTCTTTCATTAATGTATGTAAAATGGCATATAATACTCTAATGGCTTAGGGGAAACAATATAAAATGAATTTATTTCAAGTCTGAACAATTTAAACATGGTTGGTCCAGGAAAGGGGCAAAAATAAATATAATAACTAATTAGGAAAGCTCATGAGAAAATAGTAAATTGAAAATGATTCTTTTATGATGAGACAAAATAATTTGGTCACTACAATTAACCTAAATAATCTTTTTAGACACCTCAAAGTTATATTTTTTTCTGATTAACACATTATGCTCATATTAGTATTTGAAAAAAGTAATACTAACCAAAGGGGGAAGAAAATAGTCACCAAAATGGTTATCATCTTTATTGATTTAAAAAATCTTCAACAGTCACTGATATATTTCCTTTCTTCCATATTTTCTTCCAGTATGAAAAGACACACTTCATACAAGAGTCAGAGAGAGTAAAGGCAATTACTATTCAAAAGTAACACTTACTACATCTATATTGAAAAACTGACATTTATAAAATTTTAGAGTTGAGTTTTTCAACTCTCAGATGTAATAAAATTCAAAGTAATAACACTTGAGGCAATGTTAAGGGTACTTACTGATATGCAAGATAAGCTTGCAGAAGCTATTAAGACATGACTTAGTAAAGAATAAAAAAAGCTATTGATAAGTATTAGAGTGTTTTTTACCCCTAATACTGAAAATCAGAAAATATTTCTCCATTTGACTCAGCACTTTTTTTCTGTAAAAGATATTCACTATTTCAAGTGGATGGTCTTTTGTGTTCATCACATCAAAGGCATTTATAACTAAATATTACCTCAAAAAATAACAGAGTTCTTAATGAAAACAATGCATATTAGATTTGTATAACCGAAATCTAACACATTTTGCAACATAACCATTTAGAAAACCAGCTAAATTCATCATGTTCAAGGTCTACCTTCCATCCAACATCAGAACATAATTTCAACAGGTTTCAGTCACTTTATAATGCGAATTGCGTTTATTCTAATTTCCAAAAACAGATTCACCATTTCCTTCTAATTTGTTATCAAAAAGACCATAAATACCCATATTTCTACTAACAGTCTCTTCAAATTAATCTAGGCTTTTTCTATGAAGCACTTCACAAGTATTTCAGCCTCTAACCATTGCCCAGTTCTGAAGTTCTTTACACATTTACCAATGTTTATCATGGCAAAATAGATTTAAAATGCAAAGAAGTTATAAGATATTAAGAACATTGCATATTAATGAAAGGGACAATACACCAAGTAGAAATAACAATAATAAATATTTATGCAAATAACCAGGGTGCCCAAAATACATGAGGCAAACACTGGCAAAACTGATGGAGAAATATAAGTCTCTACAATAATAGATGGAGACTTCACTACACCACGCTCTGTATTGCATAGAACATATGGACAGAGAGTCAATAAGGAAATAGAGAGCTTGAATAATATGATAAATGAACTAGACTTAAGAAATATTTATAGAACATTGCATGCAAAAAAAGCAGGATATAAATTTTTCTCACATGCTCATGGATCTTTCTAGAGAATAGAACATATGTTGGGTCATGAAGGAGGACTCAATAAATTTTAAATAATATTGAAATTATATAAAGTCCTTTCTCTGATCATAGTGGAATGAAGCTGGAAACCAATAACAGGAAAGAAAGGGAAAATTCACAAATAAATGGAAGTTAAAGCACTCTTAAAAAAATCAATGGGTCAAAGAAATTGCAATAGAAATCAAGAAATATCTTGAGACAAATGAAAATGAGAGCACAACATATCAAAACCTATGTGATGCAGCAAAGGTAGTGCTAAGAGGTAAATTTGTAGCCCCCAATATCGACAAACTCTTAGCTAAACTAACAAAGAAAAAAAGGAGAGAAGATGCAAATAAATAAGATCAGAAATGAGAGTGGGGCATTACCACTGACCACACAGGAAAAAAAAGATCATAAAAGGATACTATGAATGACTATATGCCAAAAAACTAGACAACACAAATGGAATGGAAGAAATTCTAGAAACAAATTAATGACCCACACTGACCCTAGAAGAAATAGAAGACCTCAACAAACCAATCACATGTAATGTGTTTGAAACAGTCAACAAAAACTTCCCCAAAATGAAAAGCTCAGGACCAATTGGCTTCCAAAGTGAATTCTACCAATCATTCAAAGGAGATCAATATCAAACTTGCTCAAAGTCTTCCAAAAAATTGAACCAGGAGGGAATACTATCAAACTCATTCCATGAAGTCAACATCATCCTAATATGAAAGCCAAATAAAGATATTACAAAAAAAGAAAATTACACACTAATCTCTCTAATGAATATATATGCAAAAAGCATCAACAAAATACTTGCAAACTGAATCTAAAAGCACATTTAAAGTATTATACACCATGATCAAGTGAGTTTTATTCCATGTATGCGAGTGTGGTTCAACAGAGGAAAATCAATCAGTATTATATACCACATTAATAAATCAAATAAGAAAAATCACAAGATCACCTCAATTGACACAGAAAATACATTTGACAAATCCTGCATCCTTTCTTGATAAAAACACTTCAAAATGTAGGAATAGAAGCAAACTTTCTAAACATGATAAAATGCATATATGAAAAATCCATAGCTACATTGAACTCAATGGTGAAAGATTTAAACCATTCTTACTGAGAAACAAGACAAGTATGCCCACTCTTACTTCTATTATTCAATATTGTGTTAGAAGTTCTAGGTACAGCAATTATGGAAGGAAAAGAAATAAAGATACCCAAATAGGAAAGGAAGAAGCAAAACTTTTACTCTTGACTGATGATATGATTCTATACCTGGAAAATTCTGAAAAATCAATAACCAAGCAACTAGAACTATCAGCAAAGTGGTATGATACAAAATTAATATGCAAAAATCTGTAGCATTCCTATACACTACTGTGGCAATTTGAGATTTTATGAATCCCCAAAGAGAAAGATTATGCTTATAAACTAATCTATTCCTCTGGGTGTGATATCCTTTGATTGCATTAAATTCAGCTGAGGGTCCCTTGATTATATTACCAGTTAAGATTGCTATAGCGCTTTGTATTGGACTATGTCAGTGAGGTGGGACTCAGGTTTAATCTCCACCTCTTGCTGGGTCTGATATGAATGGACACTCACTCAGACAGCCATACAAGAGAAAACTCTGCCTCTTATATTTTCAGGCTCTAGAGGGGATTGAACGTGGGATCTCATACATGCAAAGCAGGTGTTCAACCACTGAACTACAGTTTCTGAACCCTGCCATTTTTGATCCTGCCATATAAAGAGCCTCAAATATGTGAGGCCCTGGAAAGAGATGAACCATTTGCCTTATAGCTTACAACTGAAGTTGGAAAGAGAACAGAACAGATAAGACTGATATCAGAGGCCCAGAAAGAAACAAGCCCTATGCCAGGGGGGAGAGGACTAAAGATCAATTAAGCAAGAAGTCTAAAGAGGCTGGGCCTATGAGCTCAATAGGAAAGGGTAAGACTGGAGGGGAAGGCTAAAATCTGGGTAGAGATTGGTGGCCATATTGCTTCACCATGTGACAACACACTAGGATCAAAAGTAGCTGACTTTGGTGAGAAAGCATCTCTGATGATGTCTCAGTTTGGACTTTTCATGAACTTGGAACTGTAAGATTTTACCACCAAATAAATCCCCTTTATAAAAGGCAATAGATTTCTGGTACTTTGCATTGGCAGCCCTTTGGCAAACAAAAATGACTACTAATGAACAATATGAAAAGAAAGTTAAGGGAAAAAAATCAACTTACCATAGTGAATAAAAGAAAAACTAATTTAGGAAAAACCTTAAACAAGTATTTAGAAAACTACAAAACATTATTAAAAGACACCAAAGAAGACCTAAATAAATGGAAGGACATTCTGTGCTCATTGACTGGAAGATTAAATATCATTCAGATGTCAATTCTACCCAATTTGATTCATAAATTCAATGCAATTCCAATAAAAATTACAAGAGCCCTTTTTTTTTTTTCAACAATGGAAAAACTAATTATCAAATTTATTGGGCAGGTTAAGGGGTCCCAAATAGCCAAAAAAATATCCTATAAAAGAAGAATGACATTGGACGACTCTTACCTCCTGATTTTAAATCATATTCTTAGCCACAGGGCTAAAAACAGCATGTTACTGGCATAAAGATAGACATATTGGCTAATGTAATTGAATTAATAGTTCAGAAATACACCTTCCCATCTACCCACCCAGCTAGGTCAGAACAGTGTACTCAAAAAATGGTGCTGGGAGAGTTGGATAGCCATATCCAAAAGAAAGAAACAGGACCACTATCTCACAACTTGTATAAAATGGATAAAATACCTAAATAGAAAAGCTAGAACCATTAAACTCCTAAAAGAAATGTAGGGAAATATCTTAAAGATACTGTGGTAGGTAGTTGTTTCTTAAATTTAAACCCAAAGCATGAGCAATAAAAGAAAAAATAGATAAATGGGAACTCATCAAAATTAAATACTTTTGTGCTTCCAAAAACTTTGCCAAGAAAGTTAAAAGGCAGCCTATGCAATGGTAGAAAATATTTGGAAACCATATATCTGGTAAGGGTTTGATTTGTATGTTGTAAAAAGAGATCATACTATTCACTGACAAAAAGAGAAACAACCCAATTTAAAAATGGGCAAAAGACTTGAATAGACATTTTTCCAAAGAGGAAATACAAATGGCAAGAAAACACATGAAGGAGAGCAGAAGTGGCTCAAGTGGTGTTCAAAATCACTAGCTATTTGAGAAATGCCGATCAAAACTACAATGAGATATCATTTCGCACCTTGTAGAATGGACATTATTTTAAAAAATACATAAAACTACAAGGGCTGGAGAAGGTATAAAGAAATAGAAACACTCTTTCACTGTTGGTGGGAACATAGAATGGTACAGCCGCTGTTGAAGACAGTTTGGAGATAACCCAAGAAGTTGAAAATAAAGAACTGCCATATCGAGCAATCCCACTACTAGGAGTATATTCAGAAGAACTGAAACAGGGATGAGAACTGACATCTGTACTGATATTCATTAGTGACATTATTCACAGTTGCTAAAAGATGGAAACAACGTAAGTGTCCATCAACTGATGAATGGATAAACAAAATGTGGTATATAAATACAATGGAATGCTACTCAGCTGTAAGTAGAAATTTACTTGGGATTCATCTGACAACATAGATGAACCTTGGGGACATTATATTGAATGAAATAAGCAGACACACACGGACAAATATTGTATGTTCTCACGAATATGAACTACATATGATGAGTAAACTCAGGGAGTTAGGATCTAGAGTGTAGGTTACTAGGAGATAGAATGAGGGTTGAGAAGTGGGAGCTGATGATTAATGTATGCAAAAATTTTAATAAGGTTGGTTGTAAATGGATAGGGTTGATGGTCACAAATTATAGTGAGTACAACTAACATTGCTGATTTGTAACTGCGATTGTGGCTGAAAGGGGTCATCTAGGGATGTAAATGTCAATTGAAAGAAAGCTAGAGGATATTCTAGGGACTCTATAATGTAGTGAACTCAGTGGTGGATAAGGATTGTGGTTAATAGTACATATACAAAAAATGGTCTTCTATTAACTTGAACAAATATACAACTACTATTGTAAGGTATTCAGAATATGGTGAAACGGGAAAAATATAACTAATGAAATTTATTGACTATAGTTAACAGTAATTTTTTTTGTATCAATGGCAAGGAAGATACTATTTCAATGCTATGCGTCAACAATAAGGGAATTCAAGGTTGTATTGGATTTTTCCATCTGGAGCAATGAAAACATTCTAAAATTAACTGAGGTGATGACAGCACAACTCTGTGATGAAACTCAGAGCCACTGAATTTGTATATTAGATTGACTGTACTAGGCATGCGCTTTATAACACAATGAACTCTGTGGTAGATGGTGGACTGTGGCTAACAATATAAATATGAAAACATTTACCCATGAATTATAACAAAGGCACAATACTAACAGATGTTATTAATAATGGGGTGATTTTGGGAAAAACACACCAAATGTAAGCTATAGACTATAGCTATCAGTAATATTTTGATGATGTTCTTTCATCATTTATAACAAATGTTCCACAACAATGCAAGGTGTTGATGGTGGGATGTTGTATGGGAATCCTGTATGTTATGCATGATTGTTTTGTAAACTAACAACTTCATTAATAAAATAAATAAAATAAATAATAAAATAAAATACCCCCTTAAGGTACATAACTCAATCTGTCACAATCAGTATCCATGTATTATCATTAATGTGTTTGTGTGAATATGTTGTCTGTGCATATATGTGTGAGAATATACACCTATTCAAAATGACATCAAGGGAGCTCATATGAAAAAATGTGTGAAATGAGCACATTGTATTTCCCAAGGAGAAAGCACAGTTTGTGACATGTATTTTCAAAGAGAAATGAATGCAATAAATTCCTCTCACACAATCCATCATGCCAAAGTCTGTTAAACATGGATTCTTGTCCACTGATGCACAGCAGGAAAAAATTTAGAGGATGTTTTACCAGGTGTCTCCAGGGCTGTCCACCATTGCTGTCAAAACACTCCAAAACACTCCAAGCAACTCCTCTCAGACTTCTTGCATTAATGAATAGATGATGTCTAAAACCATATGGGATTTTGTAGTTGCCTTAATTGAAATTAATTGTCCCATGAATGATTAATGCTTATTCTGAATTTTTCGTAGGTTCTATATTACTGAGATACAAAACAATGGAACTCATCTACATTTTATGTTATTCTTTCAATACTCATTTCAACAGTAATTAATTACTGATCTATTTTCTTTTACTGAATATGACTAGTTTCTAATTTTTAAGCATAAAGTATTTACTGAAGAAACTTAACTGAAGGAATTTTTAGCACCTCTAGTTCTTTAAATTTTGCTTGAAATCATAAATATTAATAATTGTGGCACTATAGATTACCTAAGAAACTATTGGTTTGCTTTATCTGTCAATATGAAAGGATAGTTACATTATTTATTCAGTTTGGGGTCATTAAAAACAAAAAATGATATGAAAAATATAAATATCTCAACAAAAGCAATGCTTATTGCTTAAAATCCTTAATTCTCTTCTTGCTATATAAATTTGGAAAATGATCATTTCTGTTTTTCTTGTTAAATGACAGTTTTAAAAAATTATTTAAAGCCATGATACAGAGATCCTCCCTACCAAATTTAAAAAATATATAGATATAAAATAGCTAGAGGGGAAGGGAGTCATCTTGTCTTAGAAAGCTTACAAAGCGATCACATAGTCTTACAAAGTGATGCTTACGATTTCTAAGGAGATTCATGATAGAGCCTAAAATGGGAGTTATTTTTCTTGAAGCACATGACCTCCTTTGGCAGGGGGCCATAGTGATCATTAACACTTACAAAATATTAATTTGCTCTAGGATTTAAATTTTTGGCTAATGAGGGGTAAAAATATTTTCAAATATATTTTAAGCAAATTGCATTATTTAAATAAACTAGTCAAATGTACCACTTTAGTTCATTAGTGCAATGCTCTCAAACTCAGTCAACCAATTTATATTATAGCTCATTTATAAGAAAGCTAATAAGAACAAGATTTAAGTCTTTATTTGAGCATGTTAATTTTGTACACAGATTAACTCAGTCCCCATCACCCAACTTTGCTAATACATACCAATGTTCATGAGGAAAACAGATATCAGAGAAAAAGTAAAGTCTAACCCATAATCTTCCAAGAGAAACCCCCATGTAATACTTATAGAGAGTGGTTCACTAACTAATTTGGGGGAAAAAATTAATGTATTTTTATGCATTGTCTGCTTTTTAAAAACTTTTTATCAAAATAATACAGGCACTTAAGTAAAAGAAATAAAATGGAATATAAGGTTTATAATTATAAAAAATAGTCTCCTGTCCCCAAATCCTCATCATTACTGCCCTACTCTCCAAAGATACACACTTTTAACTTGTATAACAAATTTGTCATATCATTTATCTCCATACTTCTAAATGATTTGCTTCCAATTGAAATATTTTGAAATTTGGGTATTATTTATTGGACTTATAAGAGCATGCTTTAGGTTTCTTACATTTCTCCCTTCCAAAACCCATACAAATTTATGCAAAAATTTATCCATTGCTCCCAGTCTTTAAAGATTTTTATACACCAAAATTTAGTGAAACTAATATTTAGTATTTACATTATTATGATAATTTAACCGTTGTTTATTGTAGTAAATGAATTCTAAAGATGTTCCTCCAAGATTCCTGTCCCTTGGTTATTTAATGGAGCATTAATCTAGCTAACTGCTGTGAAAGAACTCTGCAGATACAATTAAGGTTACTAATCAGATAACCTTAAAATAGAGAGGTTACCCTGGATTATATGGGTGGCCCTAATGTAATCATTTGAACCCTTAAAATCAGAAGATAAAGGCGGAAGAATCAAAGAGATATGCCATAAAGAAGGCAGGAGATATGAGACTTAAGTGGATGTCAGAGAGATCTGCAGCCTGAAAAAGACTCAACCTCCCATTGCTGGCATTGATGATGAAGAGGACCACGAGCCAAGCAATGCAAATGGCCTCTAGAAGCTGAATTGGCCACACCAAAAGCCAGCAAGCAAGGACTTGAGTCCTACTGAGGCATAGAAATCAATTCTGCCAACAACCTGAGTGAAACTGTAAGCAGATTGTTTCCTGGACTCTGTAGATTAGGAGCCCAGGCAGGCTACCACCTTGATTTTAGCCTAGGATACTCTAAGCCTTTCTGATCTATAAAACTGTGAGAGCATCACTGGGTGTTGTTTTGAGTCTCTAAGTCTGTGTTAATTTATTATGGCTAATACAATTCTATCTATCATTGAGACAGATACATAATTATGATCACTTTTCTTTTATTTTATCATCTGAACTCCATTCTTTCTAAACCTGCCATGCAGTGATTACTATGACCATTTTCTTTTTCTCCTACCCAGAACTTCTTTTCTTGTTTTACTCTTTCACTTTTGAGCAGAGCTATTTCAATAGCATCTCAAGAGAGAGAGAGAGTATCTTGAAAGGATTTTATTGTTTTTTGTGACTTTGCTTGTCAGAAAGTAATTTTGGTCAGCCCTCACAATTGATTGACAAATTGGATATAAAATTCTAGCTTGGAATGAAAGGCAGCTCCAGTCTTGCTCTTCAAAAGTTCCATGTCATTCTGATGCTTGCTTCTTTGTATGAAACCTTTTTTCTCTGTCTCTTTCCAGGATATTTTCTCTCCCTAGTAGGCCATTCTTTTCATCCCTTGTGTTTGGAAATTTCCTAAACTGCGATTTGATTTGTTTTCTTTTTCTATTTAATGTGATGAGTATTTGGTTAGCCTTTTCAATCCAGAAATTTATGCTTGTTCATTCTGGAAAATTTTTTGAATTATTTTGTTGGCACTTTTCTCCTCTCCTCTTTTCTGTTTCCTTTGGGGAACTGCATTTAATTTTAAAAAATGGGTATTCTAGTTTGATATTCTAGTATATGTATATATTAATTTCATCTATTTTCTATGTCAGGCTTTTGTTCTGCTTTCTAGAAGATTTTTCTCAAGTCTATCTTAGAAACCTTCCTTTGTCATTTATTTTTCTGTGATAATATATTTAATCTCTAGAAATTCCTATTATGTGTCCATATCTCTGTGTTTTTATTTTCTGATTTTTTCCTTTTATATAGAATTCTATTCTTGTTTCATAGTGAAAATATCTCCTATTTTTCTAAAAAGATGTCATAATTTAATAAGCTGGATTTTCCTTTTGTTTTCTTAAATTTCCCTTTCCTCTGGCAAGATTTGAATTATAACACTCTATAAATAGCACAGAAAGAATTTAGTTTTTCTTTTTCATTTTACAGTTGATAGAAATTTGGTCTTTGATTATTCATAGTTGGAATGCATAAAATATTTGTCTTTAGACCGTCCATTGATGTTTATAGAACAAACATAGAAATTTTGGTAAATTCTATTTGTACTCTTTCTACCTTAGAAAGAGAAAATGTATGATATAATTATAATTTTATTCACTCCATTATCAAATATTTTACTTAAATGAGAGGACTTCCATTTTGATTAGACAGAAATAAGAAACAAATCATTCACATATCTAATAATTGAAAACTATTTCCACAGATTGGCTATCAGTTTCATACCTCTGAATCTGTCTTTCTCCTCCATTACCCACATGCTTCTGATATTAGCACCATTAGAAATGTTTGGATTATGAAATTACCTATGACTCTGCTTCTTATTATCAGGTCTGGTGGTTCAGCATATTGGGCAGTACCAGAATTCCTAAAAGCCACATCTCCAACTGGGCAGCTAACAATAACTTAACCATATACAGACATTACCAAGGACCACTTACCTATAATCTCACTAAAACAAAATTAAAATTGTTCCTAAATATTTTCCCTTTATTTAGATGAAAAAAAAAAAACAAAACATGCCTGATGATCCTCAAATAACACACAGTAAAAAGGGAACTGTTATGAAGGAAAAATCAGAGTGAAATGAGACTTAAGAGTCTTAACTACTTACAGTTAACATAGTTAAAGCTGCAAATCCTACCAAAATATATATCAACACTAACACATTATTAGGTGCCTCCAAAGGCCTTGGAACAAGACCGTGCAAATGAGGGCTATGAAGTTTAAGTTTTATTAGCTTCATAACAAATCACCTCTGCAAGAACTGTTTTTTGGGTATCCATCAAAGATAAATTTTTGAAACTATAAATTTTGCCCTTAGAAGTTTCTAAAATGGGTCAAGCTTGTACAACAAACTAATCAATTTTGTGTCAGCTCTGTATTGTGGTGTATTTTATTGAGTCACATTACCTAAAATAGCCTATCAAAGGTTAGCCAATGAGAAAAATGACAGCATTGTAGAAATGCCTTAAAGTTGAATGTTAACACACTCCCATTGTGGAATGTACAGAAAAATATTAAAATTAGAAATTAATACTTCTTGCAAATTGAAGTCTAAATAAATAAATTTCTCTCGGGTCCTATATTTTATCATATTATGGATAAGAGTAGAAATTCGATGACAATAAAGTTAAAATGCAATCCTTCCCAATGTCTTATTTCTACTGAGTCTCATTTAGAAGAGTTTTATAACTCTGGGTAGAAATGGGCTTCCTTCAGACGGGATTTGCAGCTTTGGCAGTCTTTCACTGAAATAGATGTACTTCATTCACGGAAGTCAGTATTGTGTTCATTCAGGCATAGTCTCTCAAGAACTTTACTTTTAAAAATCACCTTAAAAAAAAAAAAATATATATATATATATGTATATAAATAACATTTATGTAAGCAAATGCACATATATGCATATATACTTATATATCATTTTACAAATATTGGTATGTATTGTGAAAAATTTGATTTTTACCCATAATAAAAAAAAAAATTTTAAATAAAAAAAAAAAAGAGTAGAAAGAAATAACAGATCACATGATGTTATTGACTCACTGGCATTAAACACAATCTATTTAGAAAACAAAACAATTCTTTACTGTGGAGCAGTTATACAAGGCAAGATTATCTTCTCATAAATCAATATTTATGAATTACCAGAATATGAAGCAAAGTTTCAACCATATCTCACTGTGGGAGGTCAAAGAAAATTTTGGTTTTGTCTTCAGCAGATATCAATTGCCCACAGTCCATTACTTTAAGCTTTAACCCAGTTGTGTAATTTTCTTATCAAAAAATTATTAAGGGAATTTTATATTTGCTATACCTTTGCATAGGGGAGTAGAAAACCTACTTATAAAGACCATCTCTATTGCTAGAGGGTTATACTTGAAGAAATGCTGAGGTTTTGCAATGTTTAGAATGCTTTATTGCTTGTAACCCCAGTCTTCAGCTTTTTTTTTAAGTTCATTTTTAAAGAAGTTTTAAATTATAGAAATGATACATCAAAACTATAGGACATTCCCATATACCCCACCCCTGCCCCTCTCACATTTTTCCCTATTAATAATATCTTATATGAGTGTGGTATATTTGTTACTATTGCTGAACAAATACTGTAGCTTCGCTACTAAGCATGGTCTTTAGTTTACACTATAGCTTAAACTTTGCACTGTAAAATTTTATAGGTTTTGGCAAAATGTGTAATGGCCTGTATCATTCACCCAGTCCTAAGCTTTTATAGAGATGCCATGCCTTCCCAACTGACTATTCAAAGCTCATTGTCCATTTTCCCTATGAGTTCCATGTCTTGGAACTCCAGCGCTGCTTTTTGTTTTCATGAGGATGATCTCATGACATAGCATCCACACTCTACTAGGAGAAGACATTTTCACTAGTGTGTCGTGGTAGCTAATTCTACTACCTTTTGCCCTGGAATGCTTTGGAATGAAAAACAATGCCTTTTGGAAAAAATAATTAAATTTGAGAAGCTGATTTAAGATTGATTATCAGACTTAACACTAATAACCTACCCTTCTCTTTAGCATACTCTTTTGCAAATTAATAACAAATATAGTTCTGTAAATCAATACATAAAATTATCTAATTTTGCCTTACTCTAATAATAAGAAAAAAAACTTTTCATTGCTAATTTCTCTTTCCAATTCACCATGAACAATAGGCCCCATCCCTATCCTGGGAGAAGTGAGGAAAAGGGTGCAGAGAAGCAAAGTGTTTATTCTAGTGAAAATCTGTCCACTAGGAAAGAAACATTGCAATGGAAAGAAAAACAATAATCTTCCTATAGTTTTTTTTCTCAAATGCTGGTAATTTGTTGATATTTAAGAGGAATATTTACCGAAGCTAAATGGAAAAATCTTGCTTTTTTTTGCATAGTGTGTCCATTTTTTTTACTGGAGGATGCACAAATTGCCTTATACCTTGCTCTTTTTCTCATAAGCTAATCCATTTTTCCAGAAACCAGCCCTTAAATCTTCCACCGTAGATGCAATCTTGTGACATTGTTCTGGGATTTGAGGAGAAATGAAATGGGGACTGTTTTAGGTTGTCAAAGACTTGCTGATGCAAAGTACGAAAAGTGGATTTGCTTTTATAAAGTGGATTTATTTGAGGTAAAAGCCTACAGTTCCAAGGCTATGAAATACCCAAATTAAGAGATCAGAGATGCTTTCTCACCAAAGTCACTTGCCACAAGGTGAAGCAATATGGCTGCTGTTCTATGTTGAGACTTGAGCTCAGCTAAGGGTAACCAAGCATAGGACTTTTCTCTTTCTGGGCCTCCTCTATCAGTCTTAGTTCCTCCATATTCTTCCTGAGTCCATCTGCTAGCTATCAGGCATATGGCTCATCTCTCCCTGGGCCTCAGTTCCTTAAGCATCTCTGGATCATGTGTCCTTGCAGCTCAGCTGTGGGCAGAGGTGGAGTCCTTCTCTCACATGGCAGGATCAAACATGGTGCTTCTCTTTTCATGTGTGTTCACTTTTTTCAGATCCAGCTAGTGGGCAGAGACTAAACCTGAGTCATGGCTCACTGACATGGTCCGGTGAAAGGGTCCCACATCCACAGGAATGGATTACTTCACAAACATAATCTTTCTCTTTTTGGGATTCATAAAATAATTTCAAACTGCCACAGGGGTTTATATTATTCAGAAGACAATCTCCATGCTTTCAGTGCCATGCATTAATGTCATGCTTTGTGATACCTGTGTCTCTAGTATAAGCTAACTAGTGGTTAAAACGTCACTCATCTTTTTAGAAGAGGGGTATGACCTTGACATCACGAGTCAGGAAAATGTTGTAGAAACTAAACTATATCTTTTACTTTCAATCAGTCTTTCATTTTCATCATCTTGGTATGACTCCCACAGCCTCTGCTTATTCACTCTGTTCCTGAATACAGCTTCCATGCGGCCTTGCATGTGTGCCATGTTTTCTTCCCCAGTATGTCTGTGAGCGTGAATTATCTTCATAAAAATGCTTTGGGATCTGTGAAGATAGGGATGAAATTATCTGAAATTTTCTCCAGTGTGGGCCTATAGATGCTCAAAAAATAAATGTTGGTTGGTTGAATTCCAAACAGAGATATTCAAAACAATCCTCAAACTCTATAAGTAATCCTTTGATTTTTTTCCCTTCTAACCCATAGAACAAGGCGGAGATATTGATAGTCATTATAGAGAGACAAATAACATTCTTCCATTTTGTCTTCCAGTCTTTCTTTAGAAAATGCTAACTGCTGTTAAAATACAGAGTGAGATTTATAGAAGGTAATTGGTTGTGCTTTATAGAAACAGATCATTTTTTGCTTGTGTCTTATCTTAGAAAGATAGACAAAGATAATTTGAGGCAAAAGTCTGTTTTCAAGACCATAGGAATTATTTAGTTGAAATATTTTCTCACACCTTTAGGGAAATTCCTACGTGGTATTGTAGACCCAACCTTTAACACTCTAATTCAAATAAAAATGTAAAATATAGTTTTCTTGTAAGAAAATATTCTCCTAGTTATCCTTTTTGATAGAGTAATGTAAAACTAAAAAGTGTATATTTTATTTCCAATTTAAATGGTATTTTCTTTATTTTATGAAACAAAAAAGTGAATATTATTACTAATCACAAAATTATCTATTTTCAGAAACCTCAGATCAAGTTGGCTTTTTTATCTTTGAATTTCTATAGAGTTTATTTTGCACAGCATGACGTTTATACTATCTGCTCTTCTGCTCAAGAAATAATTTGATTCCTGGCTTGATTCTTCTTCAGAGCTCGATATGGGCAAGGGAATTGTCATTTCCTTTGCATTAGTTGTGGTAGGCTAAATAGTAACACCCCACCTCAAGAAAAAAAAAAAAAAAGATAGCCATGTCCTAAACCATGTAACTTCTGTGTGTTACTTTATATGACATAAAAGGACTAAATGAAATTTCGTTTATTCTTTTCCAGAAAGAGATGAAGGGAGATTTGACCATGCAGAAGAGAGGAAGGCAATGTGACCAGGGAGGCAGAGATTGGAGTGATACAACCACAAGCCAAAGAATGCCAGCAGCCTCCAAGTAGCTGGAGGAGACAAGGAATATATTCTACCCTCTGTCAACACTTTGGGATGAATGACCCAGGAATACAAATTTCTCCTTTGGGCCTTCACAACTGTAAGTGAATACATTTTTTGTTGTTTTATGCCTCAAAGTTTGCTGTAATCTTTAACAGTGGCAATAGGAAATTGGTTCAGTAGTAAAAGATCCGAGTTCACCCTTTTTCTCTTTTGGTGGTAAAAGATTGGTGTTTAGAGTTTGTTTTATTTACGTCATCATCATCCATTGGTGAAAGAGTAATTCCCAACCTTGGGCTATTGGGATGGCTAAAAACACAGCACACAATATTGAACACATGCGATTCACTGCAGTTTATTAGTCACATATTATCATAACCTAGTGGAAAAGGACACTACACACCATACACAACCACATGGGGATTTCACTCAGGAACAGAATGAACCAACAATGGCTGTGGGAGGCAGACTTTGTACTCACAAATGTGTTGTGTTGTCCTTACAGAAAAATATGCTTAATTTGTTCAATAATTCTGCAGGCTGGCTAAAAAAAGTTCAAGCTAACAGGAGGCGATGCTATCTTCCTGCCAATGTTTCAATTTCAGCAGAGTTACCTTCTTTGTCCATGTTTATTTAGGCATTTATTTGAATTTTTATTAATTTTCCTTTATAGTCTCAAATATGCCATTAAAAATGAAATTGGTAAGTAAGCAATCATAGATCTATGATTGGCCCTGGGCGAAATGAAATCTCACTGGATAGAAGCCATTCATGGTGTTCACATACTTTATCTCAAATAGTAGTTGAAGCGTGAATATTTGACCCACATAAATTCATGAGAAATGATGAGAAATCTCCTGAAAAAGTGATGGAAAAGCTTAAAAGCAGATACGAGGCATACACATTCCTTTTGTTTCTGTCTTGGGACTTGTTTTCTATGTGAATATGTTGGTTGGAACTCCTGTAGCCATTCAAAGACTTTGGGGAGGGTACTAAGGAAATCACATAGAAGCCTATTGGGATCCATGCCTTTAAAAGTTGCTGAATAAAACATCCTTGGATTTGTAATTTTTCTTAATTTGTTATATGAATAGATAAAAATTGTCCTTATATTACATACTTCTCTTTATCAGGTTTTCTCTTGCTTGCAGAAATAGTGGCCATACACTTACAGTTTAAACAAAGATGGAAGTTACCTGATATGATAAAACTTGTGAAAATTTAGATAAAATGCGACCACAACTTAGCTTTGTCTATCAATTCTGTGTTCAAATATGGAGGAAAAGAACAAGATCAAAGAACACCTATGAAATGTTAAAATTATAGGATCAGCATTTGCATTTAAATGAAAAGTATGAGTTTCATATTTTTCCACATTTTTTTTGTATATGGAAACTGTTTGCAAATAGGGAAACCTATTTTTGATCTATATGCTTTCCATTTTCATATATGTTATTAGCACTGCATAATTGAGTGAAAGTGTGAACACATGATAAATTATTTTGATACAAATATATAGTTTTTGTTTTGTACTATGGGTCATTTAAATATAGATATTGTTCTATTGAGAGTGAATATAACCAATCCCAATTTATTTTGCTTCTAATCTTCTACTATCACTGCCCTAATGTTTATGAACTTTTCTAGTAGTAATTTTTATCTTAAGCTTCACTGATGTTACTTAAAAGAAAAAAAGTGTCTTCTGAAGTCATAATAAAGTACATATTGATTCTAGATGACAAATACAATTGAAAACATGTGATACCTTTTCTTAGTATTGTGATTAGAATGTGTAGGTTTCTAGGATCACTTTTTTTTTGAAGTGTCACTACATTTTCCACAAAGTCAAAATATTCCAAACAATATAACCAAAATCACATAAATTTCCTTAAGTTATTTATTAAAGCTATGACTTTCAAATTCCTATTCATTTTTGGAAAATTACTTATAAGCAATTAGCTTTATTGTACTGTTTTTGTATTTGATTTGTTTTCTTTTATTTATTTGCTTTACTCCTTAACCTGTGGGGAGAAAAGTATATGTTTTCCTCCTTCTATTTGGGTTGTATGTTGTTTAATAAGTCCACCAGTGAAGTTTTCTCCTTCATCTTTATTCCCCTCAGGTACTCTGATTTCCCATGATGAAAGTCATCTTGTCTAATTTTGCTTTGGGGATGTTATTGTACTAATGAGGACTCAGATGTAATTCATTGGAAGATGTTTTGCAGGTAAAAGTTTTTTGTTTCATATAGTGAAAATGAGCACACTATACCAGTACAAACTGATTTATTGCAACTTTTTGCAATATAAGCCAAATGAGAATGAAAGAGGATCACCATCTCACACCCTATACAAAAATTAACCCAAGAGGCATCAAAGACCTAAATATAAGAGCCATGACCATCAAGCTCCTAGAAGATAATGTGGAGAAATATCTATGGGATCTTGTAGCAAGAAATGGTTTCATAAACTTTAATGAAAATGTGCTAGTAATGATTGAAGTGATGAATGCACAACTATATGATTATACCAAATACCATTGATAATACACTTTGGAGGAATCGTATGCTTCATTTATATGTATCAATAAAATTGATTTGTTAAAAAAACAAACAAACAGAAAACCCTTGTCCACTGCTGCTGGGAATGTAGAATAGTGCAGCCATTGTGGAGGATGGTTTGTCAGTTCCTCAGTAAATTAACTATAGAATTGCCATAAAACTCAGCAATCCCACTGCTGGGTTTATACCCAGATGATCTGGAAACAGGGACATGAACAAATACATGCACAACAATGTTCGTAGTGGCATTTTTCACTACTGTCAAATTTGGAAGTAACCTAGCTGTCCATCAGCAGGTGAATGGATAAGAAAATGTGGTATGTACATACAATGGAATGGAAGGAAGGAATTCTTGACCCATGTGATGACATGGATAAGTCTCAAAGACCTTATATTGCATGAAGTAAGCCAGTCACAAAAGGACAAATACTGCATGACCTCACTGATATGATCTAAGCATGTTGAGCTGATTCTCAGAGCTAAAGTCTCGATGAAAGATTACCAGGAGATGGAAAGATAGTAAAGAATGGTGAGTTGATGTTCAGTCTGGGCAGGCCCTATGATAGCGTGGAGGGGGGTAGTTTGGTAGTGGATTTGGGTGATGATGGTGAAGAGATGTGAGTGGGGTTCATGATGTTGGAATGTGAGGGTGAGCAGAGTTGGGATGGACTATCCATGTAACTGGGGAGAGTGCTGGAAGAAGGAAAAGGTGAACTTGAGGAAGTTGAGGGTCTGTGATTGAAAATACAATTGAATATTATTTTGTCAAATATGACAGGGGAGAGTCATTGGTGCAGGGTGTTGGGGGATGTGTGTGAAAGGGGCATGCTTCTATGGAATATTAATGTGTTTATCTTGTCATAGGATATTATCTCAGTGGGTGAAGACCCACACAATAAACAACAAAATATTAAATGGAGGGGATGGGATATATGGAAATCTCCTATATTTTCTATGTGACTTTTCTGTAACCTAAAACTTCTCTGAAAATAAAGGGAAAAAATAAGAAGACACTGGGAGAACATGCAGAAAAATTTGTAAACATACATAAAAGATAACAGATCTTATGGTGATGAAATGCAAAATCATAGAAATTTTGGGGGGTGGGCTTTGATTTTGGGAAGGATTTGGATTACATAAAATTTACAACTATGGCAGGGGAAGATCACCGGTTCAGGGTGTCAGTGGTGGGGGAAATGAGTGGGAGACGATGTACCCGCGGCATGCTTCTATTAAATATGAATATGTTCATGAAGTCATGGAGTGTTGTCTCAGTGGGTGGACACCCACCCAATAAACAACAAAATATTAAATTCCTATCTTGTGGAGTCCTGCTACATTCTCTAACATAGTGGCAAGAATCTCTAGAGTACATAGACAGTGCCTAGTGAAAAAGGACAGACCAATATGCTAAGCCTTTCATATTAATGCTTGTACTTATGAACCTTATTCTTGTAAAACTGAAACTTAGCTTAGTAATATAAATTGCCAAAAAGTTACCTCCTGAAAACCAACTTGTAACTCAAATGTGGCCTTTCTCTAAGCCAAATTCAGCATATAAGCTCACTACTTTCCCCCTTGTATGGAACATTACTTCCAGGGATAGGAGTCATGGCACCGGGGGATTATTACCAAATGCCTACTAGCAATGAATTTTGAAGAAGACATTGACCAAAACGGGGAAATATTAAGTACAAAAGAGTTTTTATGGCTAAGAAATTTAAAAGTGAGTCGGGTAGTCATTCCAGAGATGATGCTTATGCATGTCTCAGGAAGATTCACTGACTGGCACAGTAAACAAAGCTTCAAGCAGGGGTTCTCCTAAAGGCTCTAGGGGCATCTAGACATCAAAAGCAGGGTGCACAATCCCAGAAAATGGGTTACAGTTTGGTGGGTCTTACCTTGAAATATATTTTAATCTCTTTCCCCAAGGAAAAAGTTAGACTCATATGCAATTTCCCTACATATGGTTCTTCTGCCCTTTTTATTTGAACCTATAATTAGCACTATACCCACTAAATATATTTCCCCAAAACTTAAATCTTTGGTCTGTTCATATACTGTTTCAGCCCTAAATCTCAGCAGAGTTGCAGCTAACACCTACTCTCCAGGTCATCGGACTCAACCAGGACAACAAAATGATAATGATAGGCAACCCCCATTCCAAAAAACAATATTTACAATGAAAGGAAGACAGTTCCAATCATCTGTACCATGGGATCTAGCCTTGAACTCTATGGTGAAGGACTTAAAGCTTTCCAGTGAGATCAGGAAAAAGACAAGAATGTCCACTATCACCACTGTTATTCAATATTATGCTAGATGTTCTAGCTAGAGCAATTAGGCCAGATAAAGAAATAAAAAGCACTGAAATAGGAATGGAAGAAGAAAAACTTTCACTCTTCACTGATGTGTTAGGGTCCTAAATCTAGAATCTCCTGAAAAAATCCACAACAAAGCTCCTAGAATTAATAGATCAGTCCATCAAAGTAGTGGGATACAAGATTAATATGCAATAATCAATAGTGATTCTAAACACTACTGATATGCAATCCAAGGAAGAAATCAGAAAAATGATTCCACTTATAATAATAACTAAAACAATCAAATATTTAGGAATAAATTTAACCAATAACATAAAGGAACTGTATTCAGAAAACTACAAAACATTGCTAAAAGAAATTAAGAGTTAAATAAATTGAAAGACATTCTGTGTTCATGGGTTGGAAGACTAAGTATTGTTAAGATGTCAATTCTACCCAAACTGATTTAGTGATTCAATGCAATCCCAATAAAATTCCAACAGCCTTATTTTTGCAGAAGTGGAAATACCAAATGTCAAATTTATTTGGAAAGGTAAGTGACTCTGAACAGCCAAAAAAAACCTTAAAAAAGAACAAAGTTAGAGGACTCTCATGTCCGGGCTTTTAAGCATATTACTTAGCTACAGTGGTAAAAACAGCATGGTACTGGCATAAAGACAAAGAGATTGACCAATAGAACCAAATTGAGAACTGAGAAATAGACCCTCACATCTACAGTCAAGTGATTTTTGACAAGGCTATCAAGCTCTCCCAGCTGGGCCAGAACAGTCTATTCAAAAATGGTCCTGGAAGAAGTAGATATCCATATGCAACAGAAAGAAAGACGACCTGTATCTCACACCTGATACAAAAATTAACTCAAAATGCATCAAGGACCTAAATATAAATGCAACAGCCATAAAACTACTAGAAGAAAATATAGGAAAACATCTTCAAGATCTTGTGATAGACAGTAGTTTCTTAAACATTATACCCAAAACATAAACAACAAAAGAAACAAAATAGATAAATGGGACTTCCTCAAAATTAAACACTTTTGCACATCAAAGGACTTTGCCGAAAGGGTGAAAAGGCAGCTGACTCAATGGGAGAAAATATTGGGCAATCACATATCCAATAAGGGTTTAATATTCATGATATACAAAGAGATCATATAACTCAAAAATAAAAAGACAAACTACCCAATTAAAAAAGGAGAAAAGATTTGAAAAGACAATTATCTAAAGAAAAACTGCTAATGGTGAAGAAACACATGAAAAAATGTTCAACATCACTAGCTATCAGGAAAATGCAAATCAAAAGTACAATGAGATATCATTTCACACCTATTAAACTGGCCACTATTAAAAATTTGGGGAATTGTAAATGTTGGAGAGGATGTGGAGAGTTAGGGATGCTTATTCACTGTTTGTGGGAATGTAGAGTGGTACAGCCACTGTAGAAAACTGGCAATTCCTAAGGAATTTTAATACAGACTTGCCAAGGGACCAGCAATACCATTACTAGGTATATACCCAGAAAAACTGAGAGCAGAGGCACAAACAGACATCTGTACACCAATGTTCATAGGGACATTATTCACAATTGCCAAAAGTTGGAAACTACCCAGGTATCCATCAGCTGTTGAATGGATAAACAATTTGTGGTGTAGACATACAGTAGAAAATAATGTAGTAGTAAGAAGAAATGAAGTAGTGAAGCATATGACAACATGGATGAACCTGGAGGACATTATATTGAGTGAAGCAAACCAGACACAAAAGGACAAATACTCTATGATTGCGCTATTATGAACTAAATATATTGTGCAAATTCATGGAGTTAGTAATTTGACTATAGGTTGCCAGTAGTTAGAAAGAAGGTAGAGAATTGAAAGCTAAGGGTTAATCTGTATGGCAGGGGAAGCATAGAGTGTTTGAGTGGTGATGAGTTTTGGTTGTTTGTAGTTTATTATTATTATTGGAATAATGAAAGTGCTCTAAGATTGATTGAAGTGATGAATGCACAAATATGTGATTACAGCAATTACCTTTGAGTGTACACTATGGATGAATTTATGCTTTATTAATTTGTATCAATAAAATTTATTTGTTATTTTAAAAAGTTGACAAAAGACTTGAATAGACATTTTTCCAAAGAAGAAATACAAATGGCAAAGAAAGCACATGAGAAAATTTTCAACCTCACTAGCAATTACGGAAACACAAATAAAAGCTTCAAAGAGATCATTTAACACCTATTAGAATGGCCACTATTGAAAAGACAGAGGGAAGTGGTTGTGACTCAACCAATTGGGTGCTCACCTACTACATGGGAGATGCTGGGTTTGGGTCCCTGTACCTCCTAAAAGAAGATGAGCAGATGCCACCCTTGCCACAATGAGCTAGACCCTTCCCCCTCTGCAAAACAAACTAGACACCGCTCCAGCCACAATGAGCAGATGCCACAAGCCAGCAGATGCCACAGCCCACAGAGAGTGGATATGGCTTAGACTGTTGGACACTCACCTCGCACGTGAGAGGTCCCAGGTTCGGTTCCCAGTGCCTCCTGGAGAAAGCAAGCAAACAATGAGCAGAGAGATGAGAGAACCATGGGGAAGGGTGGGGGTTAAATAAAGAAAAATAATGTAAATGAATAAATCTTAAATAAAAGAAAACTACAAGTGTTGGAGAGGATGAGGAGAGATAGGAATACTTAGTCACTGTTGGTGGGAATGTGGCGTGTTAACAACCACCGTGGAGGACTGTTTTGCAGTTCCTAAGGAAGTTGAATATAAATTTGCCATGTGACCTGTCAATACCACTGCTAGGTCTATACCCAGAAGAACTGAGAGCAGTGACAGGAATAGACATCTGCCACACTGATGTTCATAACAGCATTGTTCACAATCGCCAGAAGATGGAAACAATCCAGGTGTCCATCAACCAAATGAATGGCTAAACAAACTGTGGTGTATACATAGGATGGGATATTATGCAGCTGTAAGAAGAAATGAAGTCATGAAGCATTATGATTTCAACCTAGATGAACATCGAGGACGTTATGTTGAGTGAAGCAAGCCAAACATAATTTATGATTGTACAATTATGAACTAAATATATTGTATGAACTCATGGAGTTAATAAGAAGAATATAGGTCACCAGATAACAGAATAAGTTTATGGAATGGAAAGCTGAAGTTTAATCTGTGCAGAATTGGTGGAAATGTTGTTCATAAATCTTTTGATATGAATAGAAATGGATAATTCACATCGTATTGTTTGTAACTAACAGTGCTATTATATGGCTTGAGAGTGGTTAAAAGGGAAAGTCTAAGGTCGTGTATATTACTAGAAGGAAAGCTACAAAATGTAACATGTGACTGTTTGGCATAGCAAAACATCATGTGAAATATGAGTAGTGGTAATATTGCATATATAAGACTGTTTTTCTTTGAAACAGAACAAATGTATGCTAATGCTAGAAGATATTAATATCAGGCAAAAATACAACCATACAAAAGTATGGACAGTAATATAAAGTAATATATCAATAATCTTCCATTAAGGATTGAAAAAGAAAATAAACTAAGTGAAAGAAACTAGTAAAAAACTCCTACATTTTATTTGATTCCATCTATGTAAAATATAAAAGAAAATAAATTAGACTGAAATAGAATACCAGCTATGTATGGCAGGGGAAGGATAGAGAGACTGAGACATTATTAATAAGGGGTACAATATTTTTCTGTTTCTTTTTTTGGTTTTTATTATTATTATTAGAGTAATAAAAATACTCTAGGATTGCTTAAAGTAATGAATGCACAACTCTGTGATTATACCAAATACCACTCATTGTATGCCTTTGAAGTATTGTATGCTTTATGAATATATATCAATAAAATTGATTTACCAAGAAAAAACTAGACCAGAGCCTTTATAGGACCATCCAAACTATCTTCATGATTATTTATGAGAATTGAATGAGATAACACAATTACAAAATATCTTCCCAGAGCCTCTTCTTCACATTTTTTCCTGCTTTTTCCTTGAACATGTCTGCTCAGCAACAGAAAGCCATATTCCAATTTTCAGTCATATTACAATTTTCCTGAAGTTTAGACCTCCTGATGTTGCAAACTATGGATCAAAAATATATACTCTTATCTTTGACTAATCTTCTTAACTGCATTCCAGAGTTATATGCAAAATAACAAAAAATGAACACATGAATGATTAAATAAATAAAGAAACATTATATGTTCAATACAGTAAATATAACTAAAATTTGATCATATTTCCATTTTAAATGGAAAGCTAAATAATTATTTTGTATTAAATCTTAATAGTATTGCTATATACATTTAAAATATTTATGACTCATTCTTATCAATTTTATTTAAATTATTCATATTTAGATATGAGACCTTGCAAGCAGGAAAAAATGTGAACCATAATTTAAAAAGTATCATAATGTGTGAATTCTAAATTAGATAGTAAATCTTGTCTCCTCTGTAAGTCAGCATCAAACTTTCTCAGTTTGCTATCAGATATCTTTATTTAGACTTGAATTTTCTCATAATATTAGGTAGAGGTTGGTTCTGCTATAATCACAAAAACTATAAAAGTTGTTAACATACTCTTATTGCAATTAAATTTCCATTTATAGAAATTCTAGTGTTTGGACAAAAGTGTTCTATTTCCATAAAATCCCAATATGCAGAATCTTATTACCCATTTTACAACTCAGATGTTAAAAAGCTCAGAATGTGAAAACATGGTTATATAGTATATTTCGATTTTAGCAAAGAGTTTTAGCAGAAGCTTTAATTGTACTATTTACTACATCAGTAGTTTTGCAAGACTTCTTGAAAGCTTTCAACTTCCATTTTTATGAATTTATTGAAGACAATTACTTGATAAATATATGTCCTAGAGACTTAAATCTTCAATCTGTCCATATGCCAGTTGAGCCCTGAGTTTCAGCAGAGTTGCAACATCTAGTCTGCAATTCACTGGACTCACCCAGGCCAACCAACAAAGAGCTGATGATGGACAATGCCCATCCCAAGGAACAGAGAGTGTCTGCAACTGAAAGCAAGATATTTCTATCCACCTGTCCCATGGATCTAAGCCTCCTCTCAATTAGAAGCAGAGTGGGCATCACCATCCCCAAATCTTCAAGATTGGGGAGTGAAAAATAGACTAAAGTAGACTTATTATTATTTCTACTGTGGACATTATTATTCTAGCAATGGAAAAACTGCTATCATTGATATAAAGGCAGTGACCACCAGAAGTTCTGAGGGATGGGAGAGGGGAGAACAGGTATAATATAGGAGCATTTTCAGGACATTGGATTTGTCCTGCATGACACTGCAGAGACAGATACAGGCCATTGCATATTTTATCATAACCTACAAAATTGTGCAGGACAGAGTATAAAATATAATGTGAACTGTAATCCATGGTTAGTAGCAGTGCTTCAATATATGTTCATCAATTTTAACAAATGTACCACAATAATGAGGGATATTGTAGATGTGGGAAAGTGCAGGAGGGATTGGGCATATGGGAATCCCTTATTTTTTTAATGTAACATTTATGTAATCTAAAGCTTCTTTAAAAATAAAAAAAATAATTAATTAAAAAAATAAAGGCAATTACAGAAGGGCTCCCTCAATCTTAAATTGAAACTCATTGCCAGTTAATCAATTGTTCTGGTCAAGTTCTGCTTTGAAAGGAAGGCACTGTGGTTAGGGGCTGTTGAGGAAAAGCCTTATATCCATTTAAGAAGCTCTAGGTCTTCTTTCACAGACAGAGCTGGTCATGTATTGCAGGCACTTGGGTCCCCAGATGCATGTACATTTTCTCCCATTTTTCATACCTGTACTCTATTTCATCAACATCTTCAGTAAAATATGAAATAGTTTAAAAGCCAAAAAATAAATCTTTCTTTGAAGCATTTTAATTTGTGTATTATTAGGAGCCAAAGAAAAACATGTCATTTTTATATATAAAGATTTAATTTTGTAATATCAAGTTACACAATTATATCTTTATATGGAGAGGATTTAGGATTTTTTTTTAAGATTTTATTTTTTCATATACAGGGAAATGATGAAATTTCTTGGGGGAAATAGATGTGACTCAAGTGATTGAGCTTCCACCTACCACATGGGAGGTTCCAGGTTTGGTTCCTGGTGCCCCCTAAAGAAGATGAGGAAGATAGTGAACTGACATGATGGGCTGGTACAGTGAGCTGATGCAACAAGATAATGCAACAAGTGACAGAAGGAGGAAAACATAAAGAGAAGCAAAATAAAGCAGGGAGCAGAGGTGGCTCAAAAGATTAGGCATCTCCCTTCCACATGGGAAGTCCTGGGTTTGGTTTCTGGTGCCTCTTAAAAGGAAGACAAGCATACAATGAATAGTCACAGCAAGTGCAAACAACAAAGGGGTGGGGAGAATAAATAAACAAAGTAAATCTTAAAAAAAAAAAAAAAAAGAAATTTCTTGGAACCACCTACACTCTTCCTTTCAGGTGTAGGTGTGTGTGTGCTTGTGTAGGGTGAGAAAGAGACAAAAATAGGGAAAGACAGAGTGAAAGAGAGGTTCTGAGTATACGGAGAAGAATCAACTCTTGTTTTCTAAGAGATCACCATGTGTCAAGGGAGACAGAACATGAAGCAGAAACTATTGGACTGCTGATTTTATATTAGTTTGTCTACAAGAATAGGATAATATAGTATGGTTTAATGGTGCAGAAAAGGCATGATAAATTATCAGTAAGGATTAAGAAAGAGATAGGAAAGACATTACAAAAAAGGTTTCATTTAAATTGTGGATCTTGGGAACTAAATTGATATTCATGTGAAGAATGTGGAATCCTCCTGTGAAATAATTCACAGTAAGCTTGATATACCAAATCTTTGGTGGTTGTAGGAAAATGGTATACTCAGAATAAAACATCTGTTTGACACTCAATTTTTTTTCCTGCTCAGACCCATATTATTTTATCATTTAGTCATATGGGAATTTAAAGGGAAAAAGTATAAAAAGGGTATATAAAAACTGAAACATATTTCAGTAAAAACAATAAGACCCTATATAAATAGCTCTCTCTTAAGGGCTGAATCCTCCTACAATGCTTTTTTTTTACTGCAAACTGCTAAAACAAAAAGCTCAATTTTCCAAATCTTTTGCAACTAGGAGTCTGAATGGAATTTCGATATAATTACATAGGTATTGATTTTCAAATGAATCCAATGAGTAGAGAAGTAGGACACAAACCATCTTTTATGCTAGTATTGAAAATAGGAATGTTGCCAGAAGTTGTATGCCTTAGTTTGTCATGTGTGCTATAACAAATACCACAGATTGGTTGTTTAACAGAAATTTATTGTCTCACAGCTTTGCAGGCTGGAAGTACAAAATCCAGGCATCAGCAGGTCACATTTTCTTTGATGTCTGTAGTGTTCTGCTGGTGGCTTGCCAGACATCCTTAACTCAGTCTATGCCTCCATTGCATGGTCATCTGTCTCCTGTCTCCTCTGCTCTCCTACTCTTGACTGGGTCCAAATTTCCTCTGGTTGTAAAGACTCCAGTCATACTGGATTGAGACTTACTTTTTGCCGCACCTTAATAGGACCTTTGAAGAGAATATTTACTAATGAGTTCATATCCACAGGACTGGGTATGAGGACTTGAACATGTCATTGTGAGAGGCATTGTTCAATCCACAGCACTGTGATTGTGGCATCCCCATTTTGCAGATCACCCAGGATGATTTGACTCTGGATACAGCCACTTAGTGGTGACTTGTGTTTTCCATTGGTAACTTATTGATCTTGGCATTTGAGATACTCCCTTGGAAGACCCACTTCTGAGGTAAGCTTCTAGAAGTCATTCCTGGGGGAGTTATCTACAGATGGTCTTATTGGTGTAAATGTATCTGTTAGAAAATTTTAACTCATTGTTTTGCATAATTATATTCTTCAGTTAAATCCTGGCTGCAAAACTATGATAACCTCCTATGAGAAGATATACAAAAACAAAATGGGAGGCATGAGATCCCTAGACAAATATACTTCACCTGAAAGCTTGTTAGAACTACAAAATCTTAGACCCCACCCTAGATTTACTGAATCAGAATCTGCATTTTAATAAGACCCCTACTGATTCTTTTTTACAAAAAGATACTTAGATTACATAAATGTTACATAAAAAGTATAGATAGTCCCATATGCCCCAGTTCCTACCCCTCCCACACTTTCCCATATTAACAATATCCTTCATTAGTGTGATACATTTGTTACAATTGATGAACACATATTAGAGCATTGCCACTAAGTGTGGATTATAGTTTACATGATGATTCTTAATTGATACCTTTTTCCTAAAGTGAGAATAAAGAAGCAAAACAAACAAACCTCAGTAAAAGGTGCTATTTAGGCAAAACAACAAGATGATGTATACCAAATGCTGGGTTGGGCTATTTTAAATAATTGGGTTAAGGTAAGCGTCTCAGAAGTTTTGACATTGGAGCTGAGACTGAAATGCTGATCCAGGCATGGGTCACAGATAGAAGCATTTCAACTGCAGAGGCTCTGAGATAAGAATGGTTTAGCATTTTCAGGAGAAAAAAACTTGTGACTTGAATACAGTGAGTAAATAGAAAATGAAAAGGCCAGTAAAGTAAGCAGCACTCAGAAATTTAGATCTGTCTCTGATTTGAAAGAGTAACAGTAATTTTAAACAAGGTGGAATGTAATAAAACAAGTGATATGATATAATTTAATTTTTAAAAGGAAAATTTTTGTAGAAGAGATTATAGGCCTGAATAAATGAAAGCAGGGAGACTATTTCAATACCTGGGGAAGAAATGAAAGTAGTTTGGACTACAGTGGTTGCTGTAGAAATGGGGAGAACTGGAAACATTAAACATTTTGTACCTTATTACAGCCGTAGTGGTGGATTGAATATAAAAGATGAGGGGGAGAGATTAATCAAGGATTACTCTGAAATGTAGGGTTTAGCCAACTTGGGGAAGATGCTAATATTCCTAAAGGAATGAGACAGGAATAAGAATAGGTTTGGGTTTGGGATTATTAAAAATTCCCTATTTGCACATGCAAGATTTGAGATTTCTAATAGACCTCCAAATGAAGATGGCAAATAGGCAGCTGGAAATGAGATCTAATTTCAGGAAGAAGTCAGTGCTAAAACAGAAATGTGATGATTATCTGCAAAGGGGCTGTTTTCAAAGTAGAAGCTTTAATGAAACTCTCTAGGAAAAATGTTTATAATAAAAAATGTTAAGATCCAATCATTAGGGTTTCCACTCCATCCACGGGATAAGTCAATATAGAAGAGGCAGAAGCAATGGAGATTGCATTAGTCAGGTTTCTCTAGGGAACAGAGTCAAGAAGAGATATCTGTAAATACTAAGAGATTTTATAAGAGTCTTTCATGTGACCGTGGGGATGCACAAGTCCAGGTTCCACAAGGAGGCTGCAAACCAGGGGCTCCAGTGAAAGTCCAGTGAAGATCCTTGATGAGTTTCCAGGAGATGTTGGCTGTTAAAGAGGACCTGGGAAATTCTCTCTGCATGCTGAAGTCACTTCCCCTTTTAAAGCATTCAACTGATTGAATAAACATCACTCATTGCGGATGGCAATCTCCTTGGTTGATTGCAGATGTAATCAGCTGTCTATGCAGTAAACTCACTGATAACTAAAGCTCATAAATGCCTTTGTATTACAATTAGCCTAGTGCTGGCTTGACCAAACAACTGTACACAATTACCTGGCCAAGTTGACACATTAGCTTAACCATCACAGAGACTAAGAAGAGAGGTCAATAATGTAAGAGGAAAATGAAATATGTACGAAGTCTCATTCAAGAGATCATAGTGTTTCAATAAGTGCAAGGGCTTGGTCAACTGTGTCAAAACTGATAAAATTTCAGATAAGAAAAGAAGAATAGTTACCTTTACTTTGACACAATGGAGGTCACTGACCTTAATAAAGGCAGTTTGATTGGCTGCTAATAATGGAAACCAGAATAAAGTGGGAAAAACAAAGGCAAGCAACAAGTCCAGACAAATATATGGAGCTATTTTACTAACAAAGAAACTAGATGAAAGAAGTGGTAATTGGAGGAAGATGTCAGCTTAAAGTTCAGGCAGGGTTCTACTTAGATTTGTTTTGTCTAATGGGAGATTGTAGAGGACATTTGCATGCTGTTACAATATTAATGTAATAATAAGAAAACATGCTTTAATTGCAAAGTAAAATCCCTGACATGTTACAAGGGATGGGATCTAGAAACCAAGAATAGGGATTTTTCTTTGATATAACATGTACTTCCAATGTTTCTCTTATAATTGAAAGGAATATAGAAAATGTGAGTATAGATGGAAGTAAGGCTTTTAGACATGGTGGTAGGAAGATGATTCTTTCAACAGATTGACACGGAGAGGTAAATGCTAGGATTTGTTGATTGACCATGTAATCTTGATATTCCTGTTGTCACTGAGGCCAACAGAGAAGGGGGGCACAATAGGATTGGTTCTACTAATGTTTTAAAGGAAGATGGTAAAGTAGTTCAACCTAGAGTTCAGAATATTTAGCTCGAAGTTGTAAGCATTTGGACTTTCCATTTTACCTAAAGATGGTATGCTGGACATAACAATAAAGACATAAATCCTTATTTAAATCTAGATGTGGCCAAATGACTAAGTTCTAGCAGTGAGATAAAAGTGAAAATGTTGTGTGGAACTTCTTGGAAATCTATTTAAAGGAGCTTATTCTAAATCTTACTACAAACCATAAAATACACCAAATGTAAGATGCTTCGGTTGGTAGTAATATTTTGAGGATGCTCTTTGATCATTAGTTAAAAATGTTTCACAACAATGCAAGGTATTGTTCATAGGGTGAGATATGAGAGCCCTGTATGATGTTATCTATGTTTGTTTTGTAAGTTCACACCTATTACTATACACTCATTGTTTATGCATGTTTATGTATGAGTGATTTACTTCTACAAATTAAAAAATAAAAAATAAATTTGAAGAGGAGCTGATTTTACTGAGATGGGAACCCATTTGCCCATCCATCTTTTGTACTTCTTTGGCTTTAGCCTTGAATGTCTAGAGCTCTAGCATCTATCTTAAATTATAAGTTGACCTTGTGGATGAAAGCCACTCTGTTCAAGGGAGCTCATAAACTATGGCCCATGAGCTCAATCCAGTCGACCATCTGTTTTTGTATATAAAGTTTTTGTAGAACACAATCATACCTATCCATTTTCATATTGATTGTGACATCATTTGTGCTACAATGGCAAAATTGAATTTTTGTAAAAGAAGCAGAGTTGAATAGTTGTAATAGATTCTGTTTGACTTGTGAGACCTAAATTGTTTCCTCTCTGTCCTTTAAGAAAAAGTTTCTCCCCCAATCTAGAATGATGAAAGAGAAAAAAGAATGGGTCTGTATACCTGATAATTCTGGAACATTCTGGTGATAAGTATTTTAAGTGAACAAGAAACACAATTCCAACTTGTTCAAGTCACTGTTAATTTTTATTGTTTCTAAATGCAGCTGAAAATACAATATTTAGTGATGAATCTGGTATCTAGCATAGATTTTTATATTTAATATTAAAATATTTGTACTAAAAATTAACACACGTAAATGTTTACCATGTCAACATTTTGCCATATGTCATTTATTTTACTTTTATGGGGGTTTAAAGAACTTCTTTGGCAATTGATGTCAAAGTCTCATTTTTTCAGCACTCATCAGAAAAGTGCTAATTAGAAGAAAAAAAGCAAGAGTTAGAGAAAGTTAAGACAAGTATTAATATCCTTCTTCTTCCACTAACATGATTTTCTTGATTTTCAATGAGCCAATATTTGCTGTGATCCAAAAGTATTCTGAGAATGTAGTCATTACTGTAAATATCCCTCAGCAAGATATAAATTTTACTAATTACCATATGTCAAGTTTTCAATCTCTCCACTTAGTAACAAGCTATTGGATTATTTATTGGTGCTTAATGCCAGAGATAATATTTCTCATAAAAATACTATGCCTTCCTTTAATGGAATATCAGAATAATGTTGACTGAGGTTTCCAGCATTTTATCTAAAATGTTATTAACATCTGGAGGGTTCTTCATTGATATTGAACAAATGCTACATTAAGTTTTAGTATTATTAAATCTTACAGTAGATCAAATAACATCCCAATTTATATCAGGCAAATGCCATGGTTACAAGAATTTACAATAGTATCTCTGCATAGTTCCATAATTACACATTTATATAACCAATTAAGCATGAAAGTGGCATTATTGTCAGAGATATGATATATGACCTGAACATAATTTGGTTAATGAGGAACAAGAAATGCTTGCTAAGTCAGGCAGGTATTCTGTTAGCAGAGACTGTTAATTACCTCTGACATATGTCAGATCGAATATTCTTATGTAAAAATTGCTGAGTAGAGATCATGAGAAAATTGCCTTCTTTTTATTTATAAAAAGTTTGTAAACATTTAACTCTGAGAAGTTAAAAGAAGTTTACTATAGACTGAAGTTACAGATATTGTCCAAATTCTCCTGTGCAGTTAATGATAAATAACTACTGCCATTTCAGATTTTTGTCTATTATGAACTCCTAGAGAAAAATCTTTACTCACAATTTCTAATTATCCAGATTCCCAAATGTATCCACCCACAGTATCTCTTGGCTTAAACTGGAGCCAAATCTTAACTCATAAATCACTTTAACTACCTCAATTCTGTCTTACTTACAAATAAGAAAAACAATCAACATTTTACCAGAGGAAGAAGAAAATACTGAAAGTAACTGATGATTTAAATGTATGTTGTCCAGTTTCAGTGGAATTCCTTATTTCTGCTGAACAAAGAATTAATGGTAACAAACGGTACAGTGAATGGGGGATGACTGGTTGAAAGAGATTTCCACTAGGAAAAACAAAATACCAGATAAAAATGGGAATTATGAAATACAGAGTATTCATCTATATCGATGACAGGGGGGGAAAAATCCAGTGATTTGTTTGTAGTAACTGGGATTATTCAGTATGATTTCTAGAGATTCGATTTCTGGCTCTAACAAATAACCAAAACTATAACCAACTAAAAAAAATGTGGAAATGATGTTGATCATTCTGGTACAGTTATTTTCAGAAAACATGGTCTATATGAAATACTAATGCTGAACTCTTTTTATTCTACATATTCTCCAATGTGCAATTCATTAATATGGCCATTTAGAAATGTTACATTAAGGAAGGAATGAAGCAAAGAGTAGAGACTTGTATCTCACAGTTCTTATATTTCCTAGATTTAGCATATTGGTTAATTTAAATAACGTCTCTTAAACTTGCCTCATCTTAATGATGTCCCATAAAATACTATTGAGCCTATAAGATTATCACATAAAAATGGTTCTTAATGTTTACATGTAATTGTCCGGCTCTCATCCCTACCTTGCACCCTCTCTCTAATCCCATGTAAAAGACAGAAAATGTTGCTATTCTGCAGAAGTAGCACTTAATTGGTCCAGATTCTGAATCTTGATTCGATTTAAGTCTTTTAAGAATTCTCTGATACCCAATGTCTTCATCAGCAAGTTTATATACAAATCATAAATTTCCATTTAAGTTATAACTTTATAATTTCTATTCTTTCCCCTTCTAATAAGTTGTCCTAAGTGACTTAAAAAAAGTTTTAAAATTAAAATCAAGCAAAGAAATAATTTTGGGATATGTTGCACTTTGACAAAGAAGTTATCATTTTTTTGAAAATTGTCAAGTTAAAAGTAACAGTTATCAAAACACACACACATAAAGAATCTAAAATTCATGTTTATATGAAATAGTAAATTGTTTTTTAAAGTATGCAATTACTATCCTGTGGTTTAATGGTTGTGGCTTTGTCCTTATTTCAAATAATACTTACGTGTATTTTCATGGTATTAGAAATTAAAACAGAAATTTTAGAATAATTTATTCTCACACAATAGCAATAATAAACTTGTTTATGTGATTTCATGCTAATGTAAATAATAAAATATTACTAATAGAAACTATTTTCTGAAACAACAAAAACTAGAGAGAAAAGTAACATGATTTTACACTTTTGCAAATTGATCTAATTACTTTATTAACAGAATTTGCATTCCCCTACTTTATTCTGCCTTCAATATATTGTTTTGGTGAATATTTGTAAAGAAAATTTGGTCTTATACAGAAATGTTATTAGATATGGGAGTAGTACTTTATTCTTCTTTGTCACTACACCAAAACTTGACAAGTGATAGTTTCATAAATGTTAGTTGCAACATGGAATATAAAAATCACATCGCTGAAATTTTTGTTCTGTTTTCTTTCTTACCCTTTGAATGGATCTTTTATGTATGGACAATTTTCAAATAACATGCATTATTTCTTTGGAAAATATTGGCTGACTGAGATCCAGAGCTTCTAAATGTGATGCATTTCAATATATAATACAAAAAAATCACATGCTTTCATATCACCATATTTCATCAGAAAAGTCTTTGTGTATTGGAAGTTGTTAAACTCATGTTGTTGGATACAAGTGTTTCAAATTTCAAATTTTCACTTGAAAGCACAGATTTTATCATTGGCAACAAATACTATCAATTGTCTTCCTTGAAGTGATATGTTCTCTTTCCTTCAGGTTTGTGAAAATGCCAATTACTCAAGTCTGAAAAGCCACATTCTGTCAGAAAAAAAAGGTGTTACAATTAAAAAGTCACTAGTTCAGCACACAAATTGAATTTACAAATGCTTTTAGTTAGATAATCATTGTATGCAGCAGAAGTGTTTGATACATATTTCCCATTTTCTCAAAATGATGGGCACTTAAGGGTTGCTGGTTAGTAAAATTAATTTTTACTGCCTCATCTAGGACTCTCTTAAATGAAATGGGTTTATTGATTTATTTGTTTTTGTTTGTTTATTTATGTTATGAAAGGTGTTTGGAAGTAAAGAATATATGACTATCAGTAAATCTGGGGCCGGTTCCTTGATTTATACTAAGGCACAGATGGTTTTATCCACCATTCCTTCTATACTACCTATGAGAATATCAATACACTTATTTGTGAAAAGGACACACATATTTAGTATAATTGTGATAAAAGTTTAGACCTTAGAATGTCCTGAAAAATCTCTGGCACTCCAGAGGGTCTACAAAACACTCTCTGAGGACTTCTCTGTCCGGTCCAGCGGGACGATCAACGGAAATCTGGAGAGGGGGAGCGGGAATTGGATGGGACAAGAGACCGAGATAGTGGAGACAAGAAAGGAGTCTGATCAAGTCTCGTTTATTGGGGTTAAGTCGTGGGTATTTATAATTTTGAAGGAGCCTCCTGATTGGTTGCTCCTACTATCGTGAAGTCTCCTGATTGGACACGCCCACTTCAGGCAGGAAACCACCCACCCCCCGGGCATTCAAACCTCTGGCAGGAAACCCCTGGCGGGGGTAACCGCTGGCTGGAAACCGCTGGCCAGTGCTGGCTGCATAAAGAAGAGGTACAGAACAAGAAATAGGAAACAGTTGCACAAAATGGCATTAGCATACAAGATGGCCGTAATAATAACAGTGCCAGGGGCAACGGTGCCAGGGGCAGCTTCCCACACTTCTCCTTTACGACATGGCAACTCAGTCTTAGTGTCTCATTTAATTCCCCCACGATGCACAAATATTCTCCAAACTCACCTTTCTTACCCGTTTTTCTCTCTGCCATTTTCCTAATTTGTCTAACATAAAGCACAAGGAGAATTTGAATCCTCTCTATAACTCACTTGCAAAAGTCCTAAAGATCTATGCTTTAGCCTAGTAATGATGGAATGAGGAAGACATAACTGTGAATGTCAACCAATAGTCTATTTTCCAATATTATCAAAGAAAAAGAGAGAAGTAAGGGAAATTTGTAGTCTTTGTATCAGTTTTAAGCCATCATAGCCTCACCCTGATACATACAATTATTAAATTATCCCCTGGAAGGAAGAAAATGTTTGTAGCATGCATGACTTTAGACAGTTCCAAGTATGTAAATATTCTGTCTTTCTGATATTGTCTTTTAGGAGGTTTTTCAGTGTTATTATAAAATTATTTTTTTTCTCTAAAAATATAAAATATTAAATTTATAAGAAATAACTTATTCAGGGACTGCATAGGAATTAATGCCAATTTTAAGCCTCACAATTAGTCCAAAGTTTAATTAAAATTGGTAAAGTTATTTTGATACAAACAATAATATATTTATTTTTTTTAGATTTTAATATCCAGTTTTGGTTAGATTTGTTAGTCTAAAGAAATAATCTTAAAATTCAACATTATTTAAATTTAAACATGATTTAAATAGTAAATATGTCAGATAACTTGTTTTATATTTGATTCATTATAATTAACTTTTCTCTGTACTTATCTAAATCATTAGTATAATCCAACTATTTTTCTTTCATATTCTTTAAAAATAATGGTAGGTAAATACAAACAAAGAAATTTTTTTAAAATTACTGTTGTTGCTAGTCTTATTTTATATGAGTTGGAAATATCAAAATCTTAATACTTTTTTTATAACACATAACACAATTCTATATTGGCATGTGCAGTTTATATAGTGTACTAAAATTTCAAATAATTTATAATTAAGTTATATTTTATGAAAAATGTAGTGGGCTTATAAGGTAAGTAATAAAAGCACCAAACTGTGATGTCTTAAATAAAAAATCTTCCCAATTTCCCTATTTCTTATGATAAATTAAGAAAATTTTATTCTGAGTTCTTTCCATTTGTTATCTTCCAACCAAATTTATATTGAAAATCTGTGACTCAGATCTTGGCACTATTTCTAATTTAGATAGGTTAGTTTTAGCTTGTCTGAAAACAAGTTCACAAGTCTTAAGTTTTGTCTGACTTCCATAAGATGAAGGGAGTTATAAAATAGAGGAAGTTGAAATCAGAGGGCCTCAATGTTTTTCACAAAGCAAAAGTAAAGATACTTATCAAAGAAAGAGGTGAAGCAGTTGATGTAGGAGTGTCGGCAATTTTGAAGATTTTAACTTATCACTTAGAGGAAAGAGGGAATCATCCATCAAACCAAAGTAAGTATTAACTGGCAGTTAAGTTGCCTTAATTGCCATTTCAGATTTAATAAGTGCTTTGCATCAAGACAAACATTTATCTGAAAAATAATATGATCTCTGTCCTATAATAGCTCAAAGTCTAGTTGAAGAGACAAACACAGAAAAGCGTCATAGGTATCCAACTCTGATAAATGCCAAACTACAGAAATAGAAAATAGGCTAGGGACTTTATTATTATTATTATTATTATTATTTTAAGATTTTATTTATTTATTCATTTATCCCCCCCTTGCTGCTTGTGCTCGCTGGGTTAGCTAACCACGCCGTGCGGACGGACTTGCCTTCACCAGGAGGCCCGGGGAACCAAACCCGGAGCCTCCCATATGGTAAATGGGAGCCGTACTGATTGAGCCACAGCCGCTTCCCAGGCTAGGGACTTTAAAGGACTACAAGTTTATTTCCTTCTAGCAAAAAAGTCGAAGAATTCCATGAGGCAGTAGCATTATCTGTCAAATGACTTGGGAGGTCATACAGTTTAAGAACTGGGAACATCTGGGACTACTTCATTCAGCATCACACAGACTATGCAGAGGTACAAATTTAAATTTAACTAAGCTTCTACGTTTGAAGAGGGCAAACTCTACAAGAAAAAAAGAAGATATGTAAGCAAGATGCTATGATACAAAATAAAAGATGGTATATCAAAGATATGTGGACATTCAAAGATGGTAAATAATCTGTTACTGAACTGAATCATTATTCTCATTCCAAAACTGAATCCATGCGGTGAAATGTCTAGTTATATTGACTATTCAAATGGTCTATTTCAAATGCTCTCCATTGAACCATTAAACATCCTTACTATATTTCTTATAGAAAAAGAAAAATTAGAAGATGGCAGAATAGGGAGATCCAGGACTCAGTTGTCTACCAAAACAATTGTTAAGTAGGCAAGAACTGTTGGGAAAAAACACACAAAAAACAACTATTTTGCTATTTTGATAATCCAGAGGCTAGAACACTGTACAGCATCCATGGAAAGAGGAAGTGGCTGATAAAATTCAGGAAATTGCTCTCTCTGCATGGTGATTATTGCTGCCCACCCACTCCGCCTCACAGCAGACCTCTACAGGGATCCATCCCTGGCTAGCTTGCTGGTGGCAGAAAATGACATAAAAATCCTCTTCCTCAAGAAGAGGGGTGGATATGGCTAATCACTGGTTGGGGCTTTTGATTAGTGAATTTAGATTACTGGAGGCTTGGTGTGGAGGAAAACTGTTGTTTCAACTCACTCTGGAGAAAGGTGATAGCAGCCATTATTCAATTCTCTCAAGACAGGGGCAGAAGCAGTGGAAATTTAAAGAGTCAATACTTTCTCAAGGCTGTGAGGGTCATTTTGCTCAGGTGCTGCATTTGCTGGGTAGGCCAGGAAAGCTTAGCTTTGGGGATTCAACAGAGAAGCTCTTGGCACCCTTTCTGATCCCCTCCACAGGGTACTTTGGACATTGTCTGTGCCTCTACATGGGTCTGTTACCCTATTTTTGCTGGGAAAGACCAAATTGGAAAAGTCCTTTCTGAAATGAATTTGCCCTGCAGGCAAAATCAGCTAAAGTAAAAGAAAGAAGAATAAAACAACAACAATAACAACAGTCAGACAATCGGGGACAAAACCCGGCTAGCTTCAGACACCTGGAGGAGGGAGGTCTGTCTCTTTGAAAATAGACTGGACAACCAAACTCCTGGAAACAGGGGAACTCTAAAACAATCTATAAGCACAAGCCCAGAACAAGACAGGGGCCAAGTAAAATAGGAAAAACCCTGAACACTGCATTTACCTTGGGCAGACTTTCCTGATAGGAGTGTTGAGGCACAAGAAAATCTGTGTCTTACAGCCAGCTGGTTACAAAATCAAGAACTAGACATGTCAGGGAATAAATCTCAGAGTAAATATTTTAAAATATTAAAATATACAGTGTGCAAAAAAAGAGGAAAGACATATGTATTAGTTAGCCAATGGGGTGCTGATGCAAAATATCAGAAATCAGTCAGTTTTTATAAAGTGTATTTATATGGGGTAGAAGCTTACAGTTACCAGGCCATAAAGCATAAGGTACTTCCCTCACCAAAGTCTATTGCTCTGTGTTGGAGCAAGATGGCTGCCAACATCTGTCAGGGTTCAGGCTTCCTGGGTTCCTCTTTTCCCAGGGCTCATTTCTCTCCAGGCTCAGCTCCTCTAGTTTCTCCAAAAGGTCAGCTATAGTCTATGAGGCTCTCTAGGCATTCCCTGTCTCCACAAGGCCAGCTGTAGGCAATCAGGCAAATGGCTCTGTCTCTCTCCCTGGGGCTTCTGCCATGTCTAAGAGCTGTCTCTATTACTCTGTGTTCTTCTCCTGTGTGTTCACTTCCTGGGCTCCAGCTCAAAACTTAGCATCAGAACTCCAACTCCTCTGCTCTGCTGTGTAGTTTTGCCCACCAAGGGGTTGGGTACTCAGTGTCCTAGTGATGTGGCCCAATCAAAGCCCTAATCATAATTTAATGAGGCCCAGGTACAGAGCAGTTTACAAACATAATCCAATATCTAATGTTGGAATTCATAAACAATGCCAAACTGCTACAACATAGAAACAAGCAATGATGGCTCATCTGAAAGAAGAGGACAAATATACAGAAAACACCAGTGAAGAAGAAAAGAATGTGGGGATGAACATGAAAATGCAACATAGCAAAACTTATGGGATACAGCAAATTCAGTGCTGAGATGGAAATTTATGGCTCTAAATGCTTACATTAAAAAAGAAGACAGACATTAAATCAAAGACCTAATCTCAAAACTGGAAGAACTAGAAAAATCAGAGCAAACTAAATCTCAAACAAGCAGAAGGAAGGAAATAACAAAGATAAGCGTGGGTATAAATGAAATAGGAAAAAAAAAATACATAGAGAAAATCAACAAAACAAAAAGTTAGTTCTATGAAAAGATCAATAAAATTGACAAATCATTAGCTAGACTGACAAAGAAAAAACTAAAGAGAGGATACAATTAATGAAAATCAGAAATGAAAAGGGGGATATTACTAAAAACCCCACTGAAAGAAAAAGGATTGTAAGTGGATATTATAAACAACTATATGTCAATGAATTAGAAAACCTAGATGAAATGGACAAATTATTAGAAACACACAAACTACTTACATTGATTCACTAAGAAATAGAAGTTCTCAACAAAACAATTAATAGCAAAGAGATTGAATCAGTAATCAAAATCTACCAAAAAGAAAGGCACAGGGCCAGATGGCTTCACAGGGGAATTCTACCAACATTTCAAGAAGCTTTAACTTCAAGTCTGTTTAAACCTTCCAAAAAATGGAAGAGAAGGGAGAACTCCATAACTCATTCTACAAACCTAGTATTATCCTCACACCAAAGCCAGATGAACCTACCACACAACAGAAAGCTACAGTGCAATATCTCTTATGAACATAGATGCAAATCTACTCAAGAAAATACTAGCAAACTGAATCCAACAGCAAATAATTATCAAGTGGTATTTACCTTATTATGGAAAGTTGGTTTAATATAAAAAAGTCAACTAACATAATATGCCACATAAACAGAATAAAGCAAAGAAAAACATGATCATCTCAATGATCATCTCAATTGATTCAGAAAAGACATTTCTTTTGATTCAGAAAGTACATTTGACAAAATATCTTCTTGATAAAAACACTTGGAATACTAGCAATAGAAGGAAACTTCCTCAACATGATAAAGGGCATATATGAAAAGCATAAAAGTAACTTGCTACTTAATGGTAAAAGACTGAAAGCTTTCTGTTTTAGTTTGCTAAGCTGCCAAAAGCAGGTTCCATGAAATGAGTTGAAATTTAACAATGGGTATTTATTAGTTTAGAAGCTTATTGATTTGAGGCCATGAAAGTGTCCAGGTCAAGGCATCATCAAGGTGATTCTTTCTTCCCAAAGACTGGATGCTAAAGATCCTGGATTTCTCAGTCACATGGCAAGGCAGACAGTGGCATATGCTGGTCTCTCCCTTCCTTTTTAGGTTTCACTGCATTCAGCTTCTTCCTTCCATGGCTTTCTCTTTCCCTCTCTCCACATTCATCACATTTATAAAAGACTCCAGTAAGAAGATTAAGACCTATGCTGGGCCACACCTTCACTGAAGTAACCTTATCAAAAGGTCTTACTTACAATAGGTTTTTACCCACAAGAATGGATTAACTTTAAGAACATGGTTTTTCCATATAACCATACTCCACCCTTGTGACCCCAAGAACTAATGTACATCACATGAAAAAAAATTCACTCCATCACAATATCGCAAAAGTCTTACATCATTAAAAAGCTATGTTTAGTACAAAGTCTCATCAAATTTGGTTATAGGTATAGTCTCCTAGGGCAAAATTTCCCCCAGCTGTGGACCTGTGAAACTTAGAGAACAAGTTATCTGCTTCCAATGTACAATGGATGAATAGTCATAGGATAAAAATTCCCATAGAGAGAAATTGGAAGGAAAACAGGGGTCACAGGTCCCAAACAATTCCAAAACCCTTCGAGTCATACTCCATTATATTTCAAGTCTGAGAGTCAACTATGGAAAGATGGTTTCCCTTCCAGTCCTGATGGAGGATCAGACCAACCCTTTGTAAGCTCTTGTGCAGCAGGCATGCTCTCCCAGGAAGCTGGCATGAGGGGTCCAACCTCTTCAAGGCCTGGGGTGACGTCCAGGTTCTTGACTCCAGCCTAGTCAAGCACTGGTTTGGTAGCTGGACTCTAGGATCCAACTCTGTCAAGCAATGATATGGTGGCCTTTTTCTCCACAATTCTCCAGGCATCTAAGAACACTAGGATGGTAACACTCTTCCTGAACAATGGGGTGTAAGGCCCATCCTCTCTAAGTAGTGGGGCATACTCCACATTTTATAACACATGGGTGGGTCTGGGCTCTTGGCCTGTGAAGATGTCTTCAGTAGACCTCAACAACCATGGTTCTGCCTTTGAAGTCATGCTTCCTTCAATCTGTCCCTTTTAAGTGTCTATTAGTCCAAGCTGGCAGTGGTTCCATTCATACAGATCTCACACAAAACATGTTAGTTTTTTATGTAATACACACAAGTCAAAACTTCCAGGCAGTAGGACATTCCTTCCACAAGCCCTTTCTGGATAACTGCATTTCCAATTTGATTTGCAATGAAATAACTGATTGTTTCCACATTTAGCTAAACCCTCACATAAAGCACTATTCTGTGGGGGCTCATGTACTGGAAGTTCAGAGTTTTCCAAACCATCCATTTCTGGTTTCTTTGTGCCCAGGATTTCAGTTTCCAGCTTATTCTTTTCCTCTTACTCTATACTATAACTTGCAAGAAGGAGCCAGAAATCTCCTCAGTTAACTATCCAAGCTCATCACTTTTAAAGTCTGCCTTCCATCCAATATCAGGACTCAAATTTTTCCAAGCTCTCTGCCATTTTAACACAATGGTCAAAGTTCTTCCTGTTTACAATGACATATTCATCATTTCTGTCTAAATTCTCATGAGAAGTACCTTTAGAGTCCATATTTCTGCCAACAGTCTCTTCAAAGCAATCCAGGCCTTTTTTATCCAGTACCTCACAATTCTTTCCACCTCTACTCTTTACCCAAATACAAAGCATTTTTGGTATTTGGAATAGCAGCACCCCACTCTCCCATTACCAAAATCTGTTTTGGTTTGCTAGACTGCCAAAAGCAAATAACATAAAATGGTTTGACTTTTTGACAATTGGCCATTAGGTAAGTGCAAGTCAAAACCACAATGAATGCAATTTCTTACCCACTAGTATGGCTACTATTAAATAAAAACAGAAAATTACAAGTGCTGGAGAAGATGTGGAAAAATATGAAAATTCATTCATTGCTTGTGGGAATTAAAATGATGCAGCCACTGTGGAAGACAGTTTTGTGGTTCCTTTGAAAGTTCATATCCTGTGGGTATGAACCCATGGTAATTAGTACATTTTGATGAAGGTAGTTCAGTGAAGATATAGGCCAGCCTAATCAGTTTTGGTCTTAATCCTAGTAATGGAGTCCTTTGAAATATGGATGGAATAAGTAACTGGGAGACATTCTGTAAAGCAAGAAGGGGTTTTTATTGAGCAAGAGCAGCATGCAGGCAGAGCTGCACCAAATGGGGATTTCTGATGCTCAAAGGGTTAAGCTGGAGGGTCAGCTTATATGGTTGCTCTGGAAGGGGGGTGAGGAGTGAGGGTGTGTGTGGGTTAATCAGCAAACTGCAGGTTTGTGCAAGATAAGGGACAATTGTTGAATGTCAGCAGACTCTTTGTCACCAGCCTTAACTTGTTTGCTACAGTTTTCTGAGTATTTTTTTTTTCTTCACAGGGGCAGGAGTCTTCATTGTTACTGCAAAAGTTCATAGGTACATCAGCTTAGCTCATTTGGCTTGTTTTTTTTCATCAGAGTTCCCATGAATAAAATGGAAGCTCAAGCAAATCAAGGTGGTTAGTAAATTCATTTATCATTCCATTTTCACATTCCCTACTTTTGCTCAAAGGAGTCCTATGATTCCCCAAAGAACAAATATGGCTTTCTTGGGAACTTAAGGGTTGATAACTTAGATTTATAGGAGATTTTGAATGATACCTCATGTAGTTTCAAAACATAACATTAGCATTAAAGAAATAAGGCATCTGGGTTACAGTACAGTGATTTACAATAGTTACAAATACTTGCTTTTGGCTACTTTAGAAGGCTAACACACATCAAGACTATAATTAAGGAAACTTTTGTAGGTATTGATATTTTCTTTTGGCTATAGTGTAAAATATTAGGAGGTTAGCAATTGTTTTTTAAAATACAATTCAGTGAGTCAAAACACTGTTGTTAATTTTTCAATTATAAATCTCCTATTTTCATTTTGCTATTCCCTTAATGTTGAGGGATTTATGGGCATTGATCACTTTAGCTACTTCCTTCCAAAAAAGGGCAATGTCCTCATTTTCTTAGGGATTGGAAGAATGGAACTTTTAGATTGCAATTACACCTACTCTTTGACTTCAGGTTTCTGCTGGACTATTAATGTCTTATCAGCTACTGTAGTTTGGCAAGACTGAGACCAAAAGCAGAGACAGGGGAGCTGATGTAGCTCATGTGGTTAAGTGCCTAATTCCCATATACGAGGTCCCAGGTTCAATCCCCGGTACCTCCTAAAAACAAACCAACCAACAAACAAAAATATCCTATTTGGGGAGCAGATGTAGCTCAGTGTTTGGGCCACTGCTTCCCATGTATGTTCAATCCCCATTACCTCCTTAAAAAAAAAAATAAAGCAGAGACAAACTTTAACACAGAATATGTTTAAAATTATTAACAATTATATTATTAGACTTACTTGTAATATGAAATGGAATCAAGATTTTCTTATTGAGGCATGCTAACATCTTTTCTTTGAGTTTGCATACTGTGGTAATTTGTGATATCTGGCTAAGACCTGCATGAGAGTAACTTTCAGAATGACCTCCCAACTCTATTTGAAATTCTTAGCCATAGCAATATTATTTTATTTTAACAATTCTCCCATCCATCTGGTTAGAATTCTTCTCCAGAAGCATTGTTGATTATTATTTCGTATTAATCCCTTTGCATCTGCAAGACTCATTCCTGGAAGTCCTGTCCCATGTAAAGGGGGAAGTAGCAAGTTTATTTGCAGAGTTTGGCATAGAGAGGGGCCACATTGAGAAGCAAGGATGTTTTTCTGAGGATGATTATTAGGCCTTAATTATAAATAGACTTAGTTTTTCATTATAGAAATAAGGTTTATAAACTTTGTAAAGTTCTTTGATTATGGTTTCAGTACACTTGGAGCTTTTATTGCCTGAGAGAGAGAGGCAAGAATTCCCAGGCGGGAAATTTTACAATTCTATGCTTTTCTTCCTTAGTCCCCTGAAGGACTTTACAAATACTTATTCATTTTGTTACCAAAACATTTTGAAATGCATTAAGGTACTTATGCATAACTTATACAGAATACTAGTATTTCAGTCTTTACTTAACATTCTATGTTAACTGTTAAATAAATGTTAAATAAAGCTGAGTGAGTTAGTTTATATAGACTGATAAGACAGGTTAAATTAGATAGTGTACTATAAAATGTTTAAATACTTGGACAAAATAAATTTCTCTTCCTTTTTGGTTTCACAAAGAAATTAAAAATTTTGAAAATACAGAGAGTATGACTTTTTACCTTTTGTCCTAACTATATCAGTCTTGTCCACATTTTTAATGGAAGTCTGTTTTTTTTCTTCAGTTTCTTAAACAGTGGCTGTAAAGAGTTATCTTTTAGAATTAATGTAGCTTTTACAGTATTTTCAGAGCCTGAAAACTTAAAATTTGAGTTTCAGATGTCACATAGATACCTAAAGTTCCAGGAAGTTACTAGGTTGCACATAAAGAGTAAAGAACTTTAAAATTTATAAGTAACTATTAGATTTTAAAATATATGTGACTGTTGCAAGAATTTATGATCTAGGCCCTGATTTCTTTATAAGCTTTTTAAAAATGAAGCTATTTTCAGAAGTAAAAACATTTGAAAATTAACTTGTGTTGAGGTTCTTAACTATAGACCATAGCAGATGTTTTTCTTGTTTCTCTTTTACATTTTTCCTAGGGTTATGTTACTTAACAGGTAAAATATAATTTACAGACTTGACTTCCTTTCTTTTAAAGTATATATATTTTTATGTGTGTATCTCAAGCTTTGATCTGTAGGTGACTGTATATATTTTAGAGAAGCATCAGAGTAAAACAAAATAATTGATAAGAAAAGTTAGCTGCTTTTATGAAATAAAACATCTTTAAAATAGTTAAAGCCATGACTGATAACATTATACTATTGTCTAGTATTATGTAGAAAACATTGCCAAATCTCTAGGAAATTTATATATTTTTAAAATATTCATACAAATATTTTATCCATGTAAATTTATTTAACTTAAACTTAGAAAATCCCATTTAATTTTTAACACTTTTAAAAATATTTCCCATGCATCTTATATCAAATAAACTTTATTTTTTAGTACTTCACTTTTTACAAGGTAAAAGAACAAATTTTCTGCAATAGTTTCAAATAAAAAGCTATTCTTTAGGGTTTGACTTTGAGATATCACAATGTTAAAAGTTGATAGGTTTGAATATTATGTTCATTTAAAAATGAGATAACTTGCTTTTTTTGAACAATAAAGTTAACATAAAGCACAAGAAGTTACTTTGATAAAACACAGGCTTTTTATCTTCTACACTATATATTCAGGAGAAAAATATAACCTTTCCCTGAAAACAGACTAATGATTTAAGAATTTTTGTTATTTTAACAGAGAGAGAACCAAATTTTCATTTTGTTTTAGCATAATTTTTGAAACTTAGGCTTTTTTTAAACTTGTATAGAGAAACCCATCAAATCTCACCTAACTTTGACAGCAAAAATTTCTTCTCTGCAAACCTTCTGCACTTTCAATATTCATTCAAGTTTTGTCCCACATTTTCCTCTTTCATAATAATCAGTAATTTTATCTTAGGACAAAATTATTCTTTTTTTTTCCTTAATAAAAACGTATTCTGTATACTCTATAAATTTGCTAACAAACTGATTTTGTAGACTATCTCCAAATGTCTTGCAGTATACAATTAACATTAAACTTCTCAAAATAATGAATTAATTTAGTTAAATGCAAACATAATTTCTCTCTTCATTTTAAATACTTATTAAATGAAACATTAGCTTATTTGATCAGTAAATCTATACTTGAAATATTGGTTTCTTTAGTTTACTATCTTTTCAGTATTTTAGTGAAATATATTATGAACTATTTACAAAGACACATTTCTGAAAACAGCTTTCTGGAGGCAAACTAGAGGTGCTGGTTGCTATCACTTCTAAGCTATGATTTAATTGCAGGCTTACAAAAGCAGCCAGTACTTTTCTTTGTTAATATTTTTCTTTTACAGAATTAGCCCAGTAAAAAGTTACCAACATTAACAGCACCAGTTTTATTAATGTGACTATCTAGGTCCCATTAAAATTAACATGGAAACAGAGTAGAGAACATTATTGTTGCTAATCTTTTTTTCACTATTATTCCTAGTTCTTTCTAAATAATATAATGAAACTATACAAATGAAAGTATGAAAACAAATTTTACTCAAGCAGATTTATTCAAATACCTAAAAGCTTTAGTAAATGCACTTTAAAAGAGTAATATAAAATTTTAAACAAGTACCAATGACTCATTTAGGTCTTATACTGTTTCCACATAAAAAAACAATACAACTGAATATTATGAGAATTTTGAAACCCATGAATGTATTTTATATCTAGAGTTTTGTTAAATCATTTGTAATAAGTTATATATACAAATTTAATTCCTACAAAGCTTGGTAAGAAGTATTTTCTTGAATGAATTATTGTTACTTATGAGGACTTAAGCAATTAGCATTCAGAACACTTATTTTACATTATAGTCTATTTTTATTATAACATTCTTAGATTACTGTGTATTAAAAAGCAACTTTTCTTTTTTTTCCAAATAGTTCCATCTAAATTTTTTTTATGACTTTTACCAGCAGTCCTGTAAATTAATTGGCCAAGATCTGAGTATCAGGCATTTAAGTCTGAATGATAAGTTTGAATTCTTTGCAAGACCCACTGAATCTTCATTAGGATTTGTGAAATTTTATCATTATAAAAGTTAAGCTAAATTAGAACACAGAAAGAAAAGACAGAAGGATTTTAAAAAGCATCAGAAGATCAGCTTCTCCAATTTTTGTGACTCTAGGAGTATTAATTTATATATATGCACTTATTTATCTTTAAGCTATTTGAATAGAACTCTTTCTTTTCTAAGAACTCTTATTTGTTAATTTAGTATTACCATCTGAAGGTAGAAAAGTATACATTAAACAAACAGACAGACACAAACCTCTGAAACACGGAAGCACAGAAATATAAAACTTATTAATCTGAGCCATAATTTTGCACTCTTTTCTGCAACTTCTAATTCTGATTTTAATTGAGCCTTATGTTCCCTTTCAGTAGTCTCTAAGATCCATTTGTTAAAAGCATCCTATTCACCAAATTTAGTTTTAAATTTGGGATTAAGTTTTTCACTGAGATAATTAAGTTTGGCTCAATCAAAACAACCCCATTGTGGCCAAGAAAATTTAGGACCATCAGAGGTTACCTTAGTCCATTTACTAAAAACGTTTGCAACTGTTGATACAAGAATTCTTATACATATAAAAAGTGGTCATTCAGATGGAGGTTCCCCTAAGGGACCGTTTATTACCCATTACCCCTTTAACAATAAAACAGAGTCAACAAACCAGAGAACTCTTACCTGGCAGTTCAGTAATGAATACACAGACAAGTGTGTAAAAACAAGTAGTCCAATAATGAATCTTCCATGGCCTTAACAGGCTCCTTGCTCAAAAAACAAATTTTGACCTCAACCAAAAGAGATAGGAGTTCGAAGATCCAAGTTGGAGTTTCTGACTCCCCTCACTGATGGTCCTACAGGGACAGAGCTCAATGGGGTCCTGCAGGTACCATGCTCATCTTGGAGGCTGTGGCAGGCAGATGATGAAACTCTCAATCAGATCCCACTTTTGACACCAGAAATGTCAATGAAAGAAATAACTGGTAGACTTTCCATAAAACAAGAAGGAAATTTTATTGAGCAAGAGCAGCATGGAAACAGAGCAGCACCAAAAGGAAATTTCTGCTCTTCAATGGGTTAAGGTTTAAAACTGCTTATATGGTTTTTCAGGAATGGGCATGGTGAATGAGAGAGCACATTGATTAATAAGAAAACTGCAGGAACTGGATGTTTGTGCAAGAATTGGGACATGTGGCAACTGTCAGCAGACTGTCTGTCACCAGGCTTAACTTGTTTGCTAATTCCTTTTTTTCTTCACAGGGCCAGGGGTCTTTGTTGGCACTATAAAGGACCACTGGTATGTCAGCTTAAATCAGTTGGCCTCCTTTTTTTCTTCATAGTTCCCCTGTATAAAATGGAAGTTCAGGTAAATCAAGGTGGTTAGTAAAGTCCTTTCACATTCTACTTTCCCAAAAAATAGAATGAAAGTCAGGCACAGTGAGAAGAAGACACAGAAAGCAAGAAGTCAAACATAAAAGAAGCCAAAAGTGAAGGGAGAGACTGGGGGACACCACCGTGTGCTTTGCCATGTACAAGCTAAGGATAAAGGATCACAGGCAGCCAGCCCCAGAAAGTCTGTCTTTGGGAAGAAAATATTCCCTTGATGATATCTGGATTTGGGCATTCTTTTAGCCTCAAAACCATGAGGAATTAAATTCACATTGTTATCCCAACCTGTTTCATGTTATTTGCTTGAGAAGCCCAGGAAACTAAAACATCTGGCAAATCCACATCTAGGCACACTGATGTTGATAGCATTATTATTAATAATTTCCAAGACATGGAATCACCCAAAGTCACCGTCAACCAATTAGTGGATAAGCAAAATGTGTTATGTACACACAGTGTAATAATATTATTCAGCCATAAAAAGGAATGAAGTTTTGATACAAGTGATAACATTAAAGAACCTTGAAGACATTATGTTGTGTGAAATGTCAGACATAAAATGTCAAATATTGTATGATTTACAGATATGATATAATTAGTACAAGCAAACTTGTGGTGTCTGAAACTAGAATATAGACTACCAGTGGCTGGTATGGGACTATGAATTGGGAAATTAATGCTTAAATTATACACAGTTTCCATTTGGGATGATGGAAAAGCTTGGCAATGTACGGTAGTGATGATAGCACAACAATGGAAATGGAAATAACATCATTGAAATATATATTTGAATGTGGTTAAAAGGAAATTTTAAGTTGTAAATATGTTACTAGAATAATTTTTTTTTTAATCCTTAGGAATATACAACACAAACAGTGAACCCTTAAGTAAACCATGGACTATAGTTAATAGGACAATTTATAAAAATATTCTTTCTTCAATTATAACAAATAAATTCCACTAATGCAAGGTGTTAATTCAAAGGTGGTATATAGGACCTCTGTATCTTATACATGCTTTTTCTGTAAAAATAAAACTTCTCTATTTTTTTTTTTTAAAGGGAAGCTTCAGTTGTTGATAAATCCTTGCTGTTTTGGGTCAATTGTTACAAGGTTTGTACTTTTGCTTTCCAGGGTATTTACCATAGAGAATGGATTGCTGTTGAACCTATTATGCGAGTTATGAGACAGAATTTTCTCTAATTGATTACTGCAGATAATTCAACAGTGTGAAACTGGGATGATAAATAATTTTACTAACCATCTTGATTTGTTTGAGCTTCCATTTTATCCAGGGGATTAGAAAGAAAAAAATAAAGGCTAATGAAGTAGGTTGACATCCCAATGATCCTTTGCTAGAAAAGAATTGTAATGAACAAAACAAGCAGATGCCAACAAGTCTGTGAATCTTTTGCCAGCTGACCACGATCTTGCACCAACATCCTGCTTGTATAGTTTGTTGATTAACGGACTACGAACCAAGAACATCCTGTCTCTCTCACAACTCACATAGCTCATGTTCCTCTTGCACCCCATACCTCCCTCACTCTTTTCCCCTTCCACCAAACCCTCCCTTTGTCTCAAGAGCCATATAAACCACTTCCGCTTCTCAAACTTTTGAGCAGAAACCTCTTTTGGTGCTGCTCCACATTAATATTACTTTAGCACAATAAACTTGCTCTAAGCCCCTTTTTAAGTCTGTTCATTCTGTTTTTAGCATAACATGAGAGTTTCTGGGTCATTGTCTACTTTTATATTCAGTACCTCAATGGGATTATGCTTCCTCTTAGCCAAGTGATAGGTCTTACAAAGTGGGGTGCAGACACATATTGAGTAGTATGCTATGCTTATCCATTCTGATATGCTATCTTTACTGGATTGAAACTAGTTTATCACCAGATTTTGCTTATCTGCAATTCTGTAGGGTGCATTCCATTGTTCCCTTCTCTTGGAAAACCAATGCAGACTAATTATTTTTGTCTACTGGAAAATCTTTTCCAATTAATGGCCATTTCCAGCAAAGCCTAGTGCAAGTAGACATTTTACTTAACAAGGGTCTCCAGGATCTTTCCACCCTCTCACATAAAAAGCAGCATACTCCATACAGACCTTCAAAGCAATATTTTCCTAAATTTATTTCAGCAATGAAAACTTACATCTAACATTGTTTATGCTAATAACTGAACCACAGATGAAGTTATTTGAGGCATTTGCTATAAATTTTGTTGTATAGATCCTGATCAGAGTCTTTCAAATGCTAACTATTCACCACAGGAATGTGAATTTCTGATTAAAGTATTTCAAAGTATTTAAAGCCCATAGGTTGTTACTTAGAGATCACTTGCATATAAATGAATCTCACTATTCCCAACAAATTATTGTTAAATGAAACAATATTACATTACTGTATTATGTTTTTTTGAATTTGTTTGGTTTTACATATTGCATGCTGAATTTATACTTATTTAAAGTATTCATTTTATCATTACCCCTATAAACCCTATAGTTTTGCACAGTAAATTTTCTTCTGTGAGCTTATCCTAATAATTTGAAGAGATGACTTCTAAGCAGATGGACTTGGAAGCATGGTTTAACTTCACTGAATATTTCATAGGTCAGTCTCAATGCAGCTAGCCTTTCATTGTTGTTATTTGCTTTAGTGGCTGCAACAAGTTATTTTTCTCCATCATGTGACCCTATTTTAAGTATATATAGAGAATTTGAAGACTTGGTGGGAAAGAGATAGAAGTCTGAATAAAAAAATAAATAAAACAGAAAAGAAAAGAAAAATAGCATGGATATTAATTATAAAAATAAATTTAAATTTAGTTATTTTTAAATTATATATCAAATGGCAGAAATATAGAGAAAGGAATTATATATCAAAATAGTGTTTCTTCTGAAAGCCCTAATTACATTCCTTTTTGTAGCATGCCTCAAAGAAACAAAACAATAAAATAAATGTTTTTTAAAGTGCTGCATAAGCTCTTTAAACACACAGTGTTGACATTTGAGGTGTGAGAAGGAGATTAATTTTGGATTGAGAGACATAGATGTTAAGAAAATTCAAATGCTGCTTTTTTGGGGAAGAGGAGATTTAAAAAATGTTGGTGTTTCTTGTTGCTATTTCCTTTTTACAGCATTATACACACATCTAGTAGTTCTCTTGAGGAAAGCAAATGAGAAACAACATTTAAATGTGACTGGTTGAAGTATTATGAGAACACTTTTTGCCAGGAAACATTGAGTAAAGGCAATTCTCAAGACACTAACCAAACAAAATAATCACGGAAGAATTAGCATATTTTATTTGTTAAAATTTGCTTTCAGATTGCTTTATATTTACTTTGTCCTGTTTTTCAATTTTTTTCCCATTTTTATTACAAAACTAGGCTAGCGATTTAGACATGCTACTTAGACCTCAAATCATGGTAGAGACTTCTAAGCATGTTAATGAGTCAAGACATGGGTGGAAGTAAATGAGGACAAGATTTCATCTATCCTTACTTATTTTTCTCCAATGGACAATTTTATTAAACTGAAAAATTCCATCATTCTAGTAACTTTTTCAAATTAAGTAAATGTCTCTAGAAAGACCTATTATGAGATATGCATGTGTGTATATGTGTTGCTAAAGAAAGATTGTTTTGTAATCATTGGAGTTATTCTATAAATAATAAATATATAACTTTATCTAGGGACAGTGAAAGTATCATTAGTGGCAGCTATTGTTTTGTTTCCAAATTTCATTCCTTCATCTTTTACATCATCCTTTTATTTTTGTTTGAGGAACAACTTTCCCCTAATTTAGGTTCTCATGTTTTAAGGTGGATTTGCCACACCCCTCTGTGCTAAGGGACCACACAAGATCCAGTCCTGCCTAATCTGTGTCCCACCACCTTGCTCACAGTTCTTAATCCAGGTATGGTCAAGTGATGCAGGTTGGCTCAAAGAGACAATTCAGGAGAGTCACCAGAATTTAGAATTCTGAATTCCATAAACTGATTGGAGGTAAGTCTGGGGCAATTGGGAGCTATTTTAGCACCAAAAGGGGAGAGAATGGTTGAGAATGAATACTAGATAAAGGAAACCTGTGCTTGCTTGGGTAGCACATATACTAAAATTGGAATGATGCAGAGAAGATTAGCATGACCCTGTGCCAGGATGACACTCAAATTTCTGAAGCATTCCAGTTTGAAAAAATAAAATTAAGTAATGGAAACCAGAGGTGAGAGAGAGAGTAGCAGAAAAACACTGAATCTTGATGGAGTGGTTTGAGCACCTGGATACAGCTATATAAGAAGACAATTTTAAAAAATTTTATTTACATGAAATGTAAATTTTATTTACATTTTGTTTTCTTTATTTTCTAAAGTGAATTTGAGGGAGATTTATGTCATTTGAAAATGAAGGATTTTTTTTCAGATAAAGAGAGCTACTCAGATATGTAAGCCATGGCCCTCCATCAGGAACTTAGTTAGCCCTAGCTTTTACTAAGCCAATTCATGTGAACTTTATAACTTTCAACTTTTCCATTTGTGTAGTGATGTGATAGCTGCACTCTTTTACTTGTCGAGTTCTTATAGAGATGATTTCTTGGGGTTCCACAGCAGTAGTTTTTACTTAGATTGAAATGGAATATATTTGATTCTGCTTTTCTGTAAAACTCTAAAGTATTTTATCTTTATCATGTCATATATTATGCATATTTATTATATAAGTTTGAACAGCATCTTTCTGTTGCTATATAAAACTCTCCTTAAGTCAGTTTCCATTTTAAAAATTAAGTCTCTGCTGTAAATTATAAAGTCTTCAATTGTGACTTGTGGAAAAAATGCAGTTAAATACAGGTAGAACTAGCCTTTGGTTTTTTGAGATTGTGGAAAATTCATTACCTTGAAAAATCTTAAATGAAAAAAAAATGTTCATTAAAATATTTAGTCATTGTTGTTATTGTTCTATATCTTTCTCAGTTCTTTCCACATAGGCATTCAGTTTCAAAATATATTTGGGCCCATGTTTGAAGAAAGTCAGCATCATGCAGAGCAATAGAAATGGTTTGTAGTTCTAAGTATAGGGTTTTTGTTTTGTTTTAATATCTTGTCTTTGTTAAAGGTAATTAGTTGAGAAACTGGATGATACAATTTTAATGCCTCTTTTTAGAAAAAAGGAAAACATGTGTTTTCTTCTTTCTAGAAGAAGGAAAAAATATGAGCTGGTTATATTGTTGTGTTTAGTTACTTCTGCTTCTGCTTTTTATAATTATGAACTATAAGCAAAGATGAAATTATCTAAGACGCTGGTGTGTGATTTATAGGATATATCACCATGGTCTAGAAGCATGAGCAGAAAGCTCAACTTTGCTTTGAGGTCCTGCATACCCTGGTGCCTGCAGCTGACCAACTTGAAAGAAGAGTCATTGAGCATAACCCCTGCCTCTACCACCTCTATAGTTGGGCTAGAACTTTGTGTGAGGGATGGCTAAAGTGGACATGCAGCATGTTGTCCCTGAAGATGTGGAACTGAAGGGAGCAAGGCAAAAGCTAAGCATCTATGAGGCCCTGAGGGAAAAAAAATGCTGAAGGTAGTCATGGCCTTGCTGGAGGCAATGTGGACACCAGGCAATCATTGGCACTGCCATGAGCAACAGGCTGACCATAGTCAAGTCAGTGAATGTAATATTGGTAGGAATGGAGCTGCATGAGAAGTGGCTGTCAGCAGAGGAGGTTATGATGGACTACAAGGAGATCCCTACTCTGAGCAGAGCATTTTCATATTCTGGCATCTGTAGAAGGACCTTGTGGTCGTTTCAGGCTTTTATGGACTCCAGAAATTCATGTCTTAGGGCTAATTCATTCCTGTTGGTGTAAAGCTATGGAAGGTGGGACCTTCTTTTGATTAGATTACTTCAGTTGGATGTCACTCAGGGTGGGTCTTAATCCTCCTAATAGTGTCCTTTATAAATGAGGAGAATACAGATGGAAACAGAGACTCACAGAAGTTGAGAGAAAAAGCTCCAGAAGCCAGAAGCTGAAAGCCATGAAACCAGGAGTAGCAGGGAGAGACCAGAAGACATCCCATGTGCCTTGTCATATGACAGAGAAGTCCAGTATTGTTGGGAGCTGGTGTTTGGGGAGAAATCATCTCCTCATAATATCTTGATTTAGACACTTCCATGGCCTCAGAATTGTAAGCTTGCAAGCAAATACATCTCCATTGTAAAAGCCAACACATTTCATGTTGTGGCAGTTCGGTATTGTTTATGAATTCCAAAAACTTCTCTGTTCCTCTGGGCTTATTAGATTGTATTACACTCAGAGGTTTCACTTTTACCTTCTTAAATCAAGATTAAGACATTTATTTTACAATGTCATTAGGGCAACTAGGTTTGAGTCCCCACCTACAGCTAGCCTACAGCTGTAGGCTATATAAATGGATGCTCAACCAAGACATGAAAGTAAATACATGGAGAAGAACAACACAGAGAGTTCAATTTTGGACACTGGAGTCCCAGGGAGAGAGCTAAGCTGTTTGCCTGATAGTTTGTATCTGAAGAGACCAGAACCCAGAACAGCTGAGAAAGCCTGGAAAGAAACAAGCCCCAGGGAGAGAGATGAGCCTTATGCTAGCCTACAGCTGAGATCAGAAGGAGCTGGGACCATGGAGCCTTAGGAGGAAGAAGAAGGCTCTGCCCTCGCAGAGACCAGCAGCCATCTTGTTCCAAAATGGGGCAACAGGCTTTGTTGAGAGAAGTAACCTATACTTTATGGCCTTGTGACTGTAAGCTTCTACCCCAAATAAACACCCTTTATAAAAGCCAACAGATTTCTGGTACTTTGCATCAGCACCCATTTGGCTGACTAATATAAATGTATATTGCTTTTGCTAACTTTTGTAAACTATAACAGGCCTCATCCCCAGAGACAAGGTCCCACACCTGCTATTACTCAGCTGTCCACAGATGGCATCCTAGACACCAGCAAGAGCCACAACCGCCCCTGGATAACAACTCTGCCAGAGGCTGCTTGGATGAAGGGATGAGCATTGTCCTATCAGTGCCTAGGACAATGACAAGGCCTACTACGACCACAACATGCAGGAGAAATTCATGAACAACCAGTTTCAGCAATGGTACTGGCATGGCAAGATGGAAAACTGCTTGGACAGAGCCTGCTGACGCTGTCAGGGCATGCTATTCTATTCCTGCAGGAGATGCTTTACACCACGACCCAAGCATGTCAGTCCTTTAAGAAGGCCCTGGTTGAATTCTCCATTGGCAGCCTCATGGCTCATATGGTCATAGCGTGGGAACAGATTAACTTGCATACTTTCTGGAAGTAAAGAAAGGATTTGTCCAGGCAGTATCAGATGGACAATGTCAATGGGGAAATCATGAAGATCCTCATAACCATTTGTATTAGTCAGAGTTCTCCAGGGAAACAGAATATGTATATAATTATGAGATTTATTACAGGAATTGGTTCATGTAACTGTGGGACTGTGGGACTGGGCAAGTATGAATTCTATAGTGCACATCACAACCTGGGAACATTGACGAAGGTTTTCAATGAATCAACGAATTCCCCAGGGGAAGCTTGGTGGCTGAAGTAGAGATGGAAATTCTTCTTACTGCTGAAATAATCACTTCTCCTTTTAAGGCCTTTAGCTGATTAGATGAGATTGTTCTCATTGTTGAAGACAATCTCCTTAGGTGATTGTAGATATAATCAGGCATAGATGCAATAAACTTGGTGTTGACTTAAATCCACAAAATATCTTCACAATAACAATCACACCAGGGCTTGCTTAACCAAACAACTGGACACCATAACCTAGCACAGGTAACACATGAACTTAAACATCACACCATCAGTAAGGAGGTGTAAAAGAAATTAACATTTATATTCTAGAGCAGACTTCTGCAAACTACAGCCTAGGGAACAAATCTGGATCAATATCTCTTGTTTTAATATCCTAGGCTGATTAAGCAAATACCATCCAAAAGGATTGATTAAACACTGGGAATATAATGGCTTATTGTTTTGAAGCTCGAAGAATGTCCAAATCAAAGCACTATCAAGGTGATGCTTTTTCCCAAAGAGTGGCATTTTGGGGCTGGCTACCACCTAATCTTGCTCCTTAGCTCCTCTGTCACATGACAATGCACATGGTGGCCTCTCCTGGCCTCTGTTTTCTTCAGGGTTCTGTTGAATTTCAGCTTCTTGTTTCTCATGGCTTTCCCTCTTTCTGTCTGAGTTTCATTCTGCTTATAAAGGACCCCGATTCCCATATTAAGATCATTCTTGCCCACACCATAACTGAAGAAACTTCATCCAAATGTCCTCCTTACAATGGGTTCACGCCCACAGGAATGGAATAATTTAAGAACATGTTTTCTGGGGCACATACAGTTCCAAACCACTAAATCTGATTTTATAAATAAAGTTTTAATGGAACACAGGGATGCCCATTTGCTTACATATTGTCTGTGTCTGTTTTTGAACTAAAAATGCAGAGTTAACTAGTTGAAACAGATAATCTGGCCCCCAAAGCCCTAAATTACATACAAAAAAAAATTGTTTTCCAAGTCTTGCTCTATAGTCAGTTACTTTAAAAATCTCACCTTGAATATTAAATGTTTATATTTATAATTGAAATAATATTTTAACCATCTTTAAGAATAGTATAAGAATTTCTCAAATACTTAAAAATTCTGAGTCTCTCTACCCAACTTACATTTCATTTTCACAATAATTTTAGTTTTCTCATTTTAACAAATGTTAGACTATCATTATCATTACTCTTATTGTCTGCACTAGTCATTTGTATTTAAGGCATACTTTTCATTTAATTAGCTTACCTGTGACAGTTTGAAGCTTTTTGTGCATCCCAGAAACAATTGTGTCCTTAGAGCTAATCCATTCCTGTGCATGTAAAACTGCTGTAGAAGGGAATTATTGTTTAAGTTACTACTGTTAAGGGCCTTTGATTAACTTGCAAGACCCAGGGTGGGTCTTAAATCCTCTCAAGGGAGTCTTTTATAAACAGAGGACTAAAAACAGAATACACACAGAAAAAGTTGCACAAAGAAAGTCTGAGAGGCTGAGAAAGAGGTCCCAGACACCAGACACTAGAATCAGCAGAGCACAGAGGCAAGGAAGGATGCCCCTGAGAAACTGAAAGAGATGAGGCCCAAAGGGAAGGAGAGAGATAAGCCATATGCCTGATGAACCATAACTGAGATTGGGGAAAATATGAGCCTGAAGGAGAATACAGAGGCCCCAGAGCAGTAGAGCTACATTTGTGTCTTGCCATGTGATTGGAGTCTAGGATAACCAGGATCTGATCTTCACTGAGAAAGCACCTCTGATGAGATCTTGATTTGAACATTTTCAGTGCTTCAGAACTATATGCTTTTAACCTAATAAATTCCCATGGTAAAAGCCAACCCATTTTTGGTATATTGTTCCCAGCAGCTTTTATCAAACTAAAACAAATTGGTACAAGAAAAGTGGGATGAATGCTACTAAGCAAATACCAAAAATATTGGAAAGGTTTTATAAATGGTTAGGGCTATTGTGATGATTTGAATTTTGGTTCTTGAACCAATCCATTCCAGGGGGTGTGGAGCCATTTGATTGCTTTGAATTCCATTAAGGATCACTTTATTAGATTGCTTTAGGGGTTTTGATTGGACTATATCAATAAGACCTGAGCTAGGTTGGGTCTCCAGCCTTTCTGGGTCTTATATAAATGGAGAACACACAAGGAGAAAGAATAGACACAGATAAAGGGAGCCCTGCTATTTTGACCTTGCCATGTGAGACAGAGAACTCCAGGTTCACCTATAGCAGAAGAAAGACAGAGAATCCCCAAGAGGATCAAGGAGATCTGGCCCAGGGAGAGATGACTGATTGCCCACAGCTAAGCTTGTGGAGAAAGTAGAGAGAGACTGGAAGACCCACCATCTTGCCTCATCATGTGGCAGAGTCCAGGATCTGCTAGCAGCTGAACTTTTGTGAGAAAGCATCTGTAATGATGCCTTGATTTGTACATTTTCACAGCCTCTGAACTGTAAGCTTTTACCCCAAATAAATTCCCTTTATAATAGACAACTAATTTTTAGTATTTTGCATTGGCAGCCTTTGGTAAACTAGGACAGGTATATTCTGGAAGAATTGTGAGATGCCTAAGGCCTGGATTGCTTTGAAGAGACTTGGTACAAATATGGACACCAAAGTTACTTTTGATGAGGCCTTAGACAGAAATGATAATGTGTCATTGAGAACTGGAAAGAAGGTGATCCTTGCTTAAAAGTGGCAGAGAACTTGGCAAAATTGACTTTTGATGTCAGATGTCCATGATGTCCATGATGAGCATGGAGATTTAGCTAAGGAGATTTACAAACTAAATGTATAAAGTGCAGCCTGGCTTCTCCTTGCAACTTATAGCAAAATGAGAGAAGAAAAGGATAAGCTGAGAGTAATGGGAACTCATTATGGTAAAATCTTACAATTCTGAGGCTGTAGAAATGTTCAAATCAAGGCATCATCAGAGATGCTGTCTCACCAATGGCTGGCTGCTGGTGATCCTGTACTCCTGTTATGTGGCAAGGCAAAATGGCAACCAGCTTGTGCTTTCTCCTCCAGGTTCACTTTCATCCAGAGCTCAGCTGTGAACAGTTAGGCTTATGGCTCATCTTTTCAGCTGCAGCATTCTCTGCTGATTCTAGCCTCCAGCCTCTCTGTCAACCTTTCAGGGATTCTCTTTCTGCAGTTCTAGGCAATCCTGAAGTCCTCTCACACAGGAAGCTAAAAAATGGCAGCTCTGCTCATTTCTCTTCCATTTATATAGAATTCCAGTGAGAGGATTAGGTCCTACCCTAAACCCCAACATCTAATCAAAAGTTACTTTAAGTCAATCTAATCTAAGGCCCTTAACAAAAGAAATGTTATCAAAAGTAATCTAATCAATGTTCCCTTAACTCAAGCTAACCAAAAGGTCTCACTATATACAATAGGTTCACAGGCATAGGAATGAGTTTGCTTTAAGAACTGGATTTTCTGGGGTAGGTGCATAAAAGACTCAAACCAGAATATTCTACCCTCTGGACCCCTAAATACATGTTCTTTCCATATGCAAAATATATTCATTCCATCACAAGATTTCAAAGACTTAAATCATTTTAGTAACAATGTTAAAATCTCTTGTTACAAACATGCAGTCTGTCTTGGGACCAAATTCCCCTATGGTTGCAGACTTGTGAAAGTTAGAAAGCAAATTATCTGTTTCCAATATATAAAGGAAGGACAGCCAATGAATAAAAATTTCTATTGCCATAGGGAGAAACTGGAAGGAAAATAAGCATCATGGGTTCCAAAGAGTTCCGAAAAACTGCAGAGCATTCTCCATTAGATTTCAAAGTCTAAAAGTCATTTATGAAGTAATGGTTTCCCCTTGGGTCTTGAAGTGGGATTTCCACAATTTTCAGGATCCCCACTTGGTACCAATCTTGGTACCAATTTTTGTTTTAATTTTCCATAATATGTTAATACAAATTAGCAGACATGGGTTGAATTTTATAATAGGAATTTAATAGGTTAAAATCTGATAGTTCTGAGGCTGTAAAAATGTCCAAATCAAGGCATCATTGGAGATGCTGTCTCACCAAAGGTTGGCTGCTGATGATCCTGGATTCCTACCATGTGATAAGGCACAATGGTGGTTCTCTCAAGGTCTCTGCCTCCTCTCCAGTCTTACTTTCTTCCCAAGCCCCGCTGTGGGTGATAATCATATGGCTCTTCTCTCCCCTCTCCTCCAGGACTTTTCTCTTCCAGCCTCTTGGGTTTTTCTGTCTCTGCCACCTTTTTGTTGTGTGCCTCTGCTTTCAGTCCTTTTATAAAGGAGTCCAGCAAGAGGACCAAGAACAACACTGGGTAATACATCACTGAAGAATTCCAATCAAAGCCCCCCCAACTGAATTCAGTCCAATCCAAGTGTTCCACACCCACAGGAATGGATTTGCTTCAAGAACATGAGCTTTCCTGGTATCCCCCAAAACTTTAAACTGTCATGTAGGTTCTATGAGGTTTGCAAACAATTGCACCATAAACTTTACTGCTAAACCACATGCAATAGTATTAGGGTTTTAGATTAGCTCAGTGATTTTCAAGCTTTTTTGTATTTTTAATTTTTTTAATTTACTGCCCCTCCCCTTTGGCTGAGCATGAACTCCTCAGGTTAACTACATCAAATATGTGAATTGGCTATCCTAGAGAAGGAAAATATCTTCCATTCTTCATACAATTTAATGTTTCCAGAGTAACAATATATATGATTATAAAGTAAGGAGTGACATAGTTGGGAAAAATTGCTTAAATCATGAATTTACTTTGGGAAGATATTTTATAGCTTTTCACATGTCCTTTTGCTTGCTCCAGATTTATGGTTAGTGTATCTCATCCTGGTCCAAAGCTTAAGGACAGTGGAATCCAAGTAAATATTTGTTCAAGCTATCAGGAAAAAGCAGTGCATAACCAACTAACTGGATGCCTAAAGATTTAAATTGCTCTTGTGCATTTTACACATTTATGAGAATTGAATTGCCTCAGAATTTTATTTATTCTCTCAATATTGGATGAATTTCAGGAAATAATGATTTTATATTTTAGAATAACTCATATAATACAAGGAGGAATATCATCAGAAATTAATGATCAAGTGTTCATTCTTCTACAGACTAGGCCAAGTATTTCATTTCTTGCAAGAAAAAGCATTACAATTAGTAGTCATTTCTTTTTCTCACAGTTTCAATTCCCAAAAATAAAAATATACTATGTATCAGAATTTTGACAAATTATTTTTTGCTTCATGACTACAAAGGACATTTTATTATTTCTATTTTCCATATGTGAAATCATAGTTTCATTCTTCTTTTTTCATTTATTCAACAAAAATCTCTAAAATGACTGTTATGTTTAAATTCCTGAGAATTTAAATTCCTGGAACTATAAGGAAGTGTAACACATGGCTCTTATCTATCAGAATTTATAGCATAGATGGGGGTGGAGAAAGAGAGAGGGGCAGAATATATATATTTAGATATCATATGTGATAATTATATTATAGGGGCTATTGGTTAAATAAGTATAGGCACAAAGTGATTATACCAAGCAGAAAGAGCCAAGAAAGGATTCCGTGAAGAAATGGGATTTTAGTTGTTTCTTGAAGGATAAGTTAAATTGAAGAAAAGGGTGTTTTGCAATGTAAGGAAAACATACAAGCTGAAGTATGAAGAGAATACATATTAAATATACATACATTCAGGGTATGGTTGTTTGAAAATTACATCTCTGGAGTAGATGATTCATACAAGGAAAGAGTGGAAGACTTGGTTTACATGGTCCAGAATAAATGTTAAGGCCAAAGTAGTTGTTTTTATCTAGTAGCTAATTAGCAGATATCATGGATTTAAAATAGTTTTATAATAACATTCATTTTAGAGATTTGTTTTCATGCTGGTGTGTTGAAGGAAATAATTTTACCTGTCATAACATATAACATATTTGAGGCTGCCTCTATGGCTTACAACTTAATATAGATATGCCCAAGGATTTTGAAATTCCTTGGCACTTTCTCAAACACTGAAATTATTCCGAATTGCCCAGCAAGATGAAAGTGTCACATTGCCCAGAGAATACTTTAAAACTTACTCTTCAACCTGCCATTCTTATGATAGCTGGACAGCATCAACTTGTTATTGAATCAAAAACCAGGATTGTTTCAGTGGCTCATTTGAAACAACGTCTTATTTTACAGATAAATTGAGGTCCTAAGAGGCCATTAGTCAGGATTTTTACTATTAAGCTATTATTTTTCCCACTTGGTCATATATTCTGATGCAAAGCACTATACTCTATACTTTCATTTTAATTCTCAAATCTTTTCTACCTTCTTTAGGGATCAGAAGAAACAGATTTCATTGATAGTGAGAAAAACTCAGATTCTTTTCCCTATAATTTCTACTCTCTTTGATCCAGAACCAGAAGTATCAAAAGGAAAAAAATCCTAGAAATTGGTGATTTAATGGTGCTGGAGGAGGTTTAGAGAGGTGGAGAGGATGAGAGGCAAGAAAATTTTGATATAAGACCTGGAGGTAGAAAATGCAACAGATAATAACTATTTACTTTTTGATGATTAAGTTGAGTGTATAATATTATAATAATCTGTTTGAAATGAATTGGATTTTCTAATGAATCCATAAATGAAATGGAGTTTATTAATTTATGTGTTTCTTAATGTAACAGTGATAGGTCTTCTTAAGACACTAATAAAAATCAATTTATGATAATTTTGGCCATGGAAAAAGACCAATCATGTGAGCTTGAAAAATTTTTTACCACATCACAAATTTTAATTGCTGGAACTTTAAAGTGTCAATATAAAATTAAAATAATATTAATATTGATAATGAACATTCATTTAGAACCTTCTTTTTTTATGAAATTTATCTTCATTATCTTCCATCTTCATGAAAGCCTTGCAAGTTTACCAGAAGTATTTCCATTTTTCCATTGGAAAATATGGATTCAAGAGGTAGAAGAGCTGAGATTTGAATTCAAGCCTCTCTGATTCAAAGGGTATGGCTCTCCTATCATATTTTCTTCTTCCCAAAAATGATTTTGTATTTGTTTGTGAAGGTCAATAAATAATACCTCTTTCTTCCATCCTGAATTGCAAATGGATATCAAGGTGTTAGCTTGGAAAAATATGGTTGTGTTTATGTGGTTAATAAGCATCTTCAAACTTCACCTTGGAAGTATAGGGATTCCTATACCCAATCAGAGACAGACTTAGATAACTACACGTACAGCGCCCCTCCTGTGCTCTCTATTCAGATCTCTTAAAGTTTAATAAACCACCTTCTATGCAGACTTTTTGCCTCGTTTTCATCTTCCAGATTAGCCTATCAGACAAATTTTCTTTCCTCTCCTGCGTCAGAGTTTGTGAGATATGGAAGAGAAGCCAGGCATGGCCCTTTACATGGAAAAATTAGTATACTTCTTTGAATAGAAATGTTTGCTTCTTTAAAGAATGATCAAGGGAAGAATCCAGTTCTACAACAATGTCCTAATGATTACATTAAAGCATAATATAATCAGAATGCTTAACACAAATTTCATTTAGTCATCAGTAAAAATACTACATATGTTATATATTCTAATACATTTTATTTTTTTATTTTTTGTTTTTAATTCCTAGAATATGGTATTCAACTATTTATCTAAAATAGCAATCAGATATTTAATACTTTGAAACTCAGCCAAATTTCATGGAAACATTTTCAGTGACTTGAAAGTCAATGCTAATTTCTGAAACACATATGTCACCAGGGATGGACGACCTAATTTAGATGAATTGTGATTCAAATATTCATCTAAAATTCAAGGTTGACCTAAATCAAATGTGAGAGCCATAAAGTTTGGTTAACTTTATTCATTACTTTTTCTTTTTATATGTTTTGCATTTCCTGTTCCTAGCTAGGATTAGAAACAGAACTGCCAGCACTGTTAGAAAGTTATTTCTATAATGAGTCTACCAAACTGCAAACTAAAATGTGCAAATCTCTCCAAGAATTTGAATCTAATTTTTCAGCCTGCAGATGTTTCAAAATTGGGAAGGATTTTCATAAATGCTTTCCCTTTTCTGAACTGTGTGATTATTTCATTAATTTAGTTGGTTTCATACATGTTATATATATTAATTTGCTCAAATTTTTAGAAACCAATTCTTATTTCTATATGTTTTTCTTCTACCATATAAGACTTTATAAATAGAAAAGACTTTCTTTTCAAACATCCACATCAGTATTGGTAATTTGTTTACACAAAAATAATTGTGTAAATCTCATATAAGAAAAATTATTTTTTTCTGATAAAACTTTCATAGCTTATGTTTAATTTCCTTGGCTTCTCAAGCAAATAGCTTGCAATGGTTTGCTTAAATAACAGGATTTTATTGGCTCATGGTTTAGGGCTAGGAGAATTCCAAACTTCAGGTGTCAGTAGTATGATGCTTTCTTCCCAAAACTAATGTTATGAGGCTGGCTGCTGATGATCCTTGGTCCTGAGTTTCTCTGTCACATGACAATGCACATGGTGGCTCTCCTCATCTTTCCCTTCTCCTCTGGGTTCCCTTGATGTTCAGCTTCTGGCTTCTCCCTCTGTGACTTCTTTCTCTCTGTGAATTTCATTTGCTTAAAAAGGACTCCAATAATAAGTTATGACCCATCCTTAATTGAGTTGGGCCTCACCTTAACTGAAGTCATCCCATTGAAAAGTTTTACTTATAATAGGTTCACACCCATGGAAATAGGTTAAGTTTAAGAGCATGTTTTTCTGGGGTGCATAGCTCCAAACCAACAAAGCTCGCTACTATTTATCTTTTATATCTTGGCTGAAATGAGACCTCTTTCAAGAGTTCTCTAAATAATGTTGCTACAGTTACTATCACAATGATTAGATAGTTCCATTATCTCTAACATGACTGTATTAGTCAAAGGGGTGCTGATTCAAAATACCAGAACCATGTTGGCTTTTATAAGGGGGTAATTATTTGGGATAGAAGCTTACAGTTACCAGGCCATAAAGCATAAATTACTTCCCTTACCAAAGTCTGTTGCCACGTTTTGGAGAAAAATGGCTGCCGACATTTGCAAGGATTTAGGCTTCTTCTTCTTCCTCTTAAGGCTCCATGGTCCCAGCTTCTTCTAATCTCAACTATAGGCTGGTATAAGTCTAGCCTTTCTCCCAGGGCTTGATCCTCTCCAGGCTCAGCTGCTCTGGTCTCTCCACAAGGCCAGCTGTAGACTATCAGGAAGTTAGAGAGAGATCTCTTCCCGGGGCCTCTTCTGTGTCTATGGAAGCGTCTCTATTCTTCTGTATTCTTCTCCTGTGTATTTACTTCTTGGGGCTCCAGTATTTAAAAACTCCAACTAACTCCTCGGCCTTGTTTTCTCTATGAGTTCCCACCGACCAAAGGGGTGGGGACACAATGTCCTACTGAGGTGGCCCAGTCAAAGACCTAATCATAATTTAATCAAGTAAAAGTGAAACCTCTGAAGATAATACAATCTAATATGCCCAGAGGAACAGACCAGTTTACAAACATAATCCAATATCTATTTTTGGAATTCACAAACAATATCAAACTGCTACAATGACTAAAGGGACAAAGACAAACTGCTACAATGACTAAAGGGACAAAGACAAGATCAAAGCCATAGGCTGAAGAAGACTGAAAATTTATGCACGTAATTAGGGTCTCTAAAAAAGTGATCTGAGAGTTTAAATACAAAATGGTTTAAGAAATCTATTTTTACAGTCTGAATACATAAAGCAAGTTTTGGGAGAAAGCTTCATTAATTCCAAGACTGTCTAGATGTTCACTCCAAGCTCTTGCATTCTTATCTAACACTGGGGACATAGGATTGCTGGTATACTTTCACATTTTAATAGAATAAGTTCTGGAACTGACAGGGACTAAGTGTACTTGACATGGAGTAGAACCAGAGAATGTAAGGACTGAGAGCCACCTTTAATTAAAATACTATTTTTGCTATTTAACACATATCTACATTAAATAGTATAGTTTATATAAGAAAAGTTATCCCAATTGCAAGGCAGCTAATATGAAAAGAAAACATTAAATTCAATATGTATATGAATTTCTGTGTATATAATTTGGGATTTTCTATTTCATTAAATAAAATAAACTAGTTTTACATAACATTTACCAATGCCTTTAACAAACATAATGATTAAAAGGCCTACAGAAATAAATAAGTCAGTTGTAGAAAAGTAATTGCAGTTGGTATTATTGATAAGCAAAGTTTGAAGCAGTGTTGGAAGATGTAGCTGCAGAGAATGGTAGGAACCCATCACAGGGCATCTCATGTGACCATCACAGAGCATTGACTGCATTTTGTATATAGCAAGGAATCTCCTGAACATGGCTCCCAGTTCGAATTAAAACAAATGTGTTTGTTCTCATGCACAATTTCACAATGTGGATTTTTTACTCAGTTTTATATTTGAAGGAAAAACTCAGACCCAGCCTTGCCTTTTCAACTTTCTTCACTTTACCTACCAGTTCACACTGAATGAATTCTCTCATGTCTCCTCAAAGCTATGTGAGTTATGACCAAATATATACCACATATAGAGTAATGAGATTTCAAATTCGATTTCACTTCACTATATTGTTTAAAGTCATATACAAGAAGTGGTTTATTCACTTAACTAATATTGATTGAGCATTTACTATAGATGAAGCACTATTGTAAGCATTTGTAATACATGTTTGAATACATGATTGCCCTTGTGGAGCTTATATCCTAGTAGACACGACAATATCTAACATAAAAAAAAGAAAATGCTTGCCATCATCTTTCCCAGTAATGGGTGTGGAACACTCCCTCAATTCACTTTGATTTTTGTGATAGAATCCCTGTAATTCTGATAGTGATTAATTCCTAGAGATATAACTTTGGAAGTAGCTGCCATGGTGAGAGGGAGCTGACGGTCTGCTGGCAGTTTATTTCTGATAGGGTTTAGTTACAGCTTCTGATTCTTATGCTCAATATTGGTAATTTCAATTGACTATAGACAGAATGACTTTATTGATTCAAAAATACATGAAATATATTATTTTTCCTCTTTAAATAATAAGGAAATTATATTTAATATTTTCTATTGGTAAGTCTCATCAAACCCATAGTGTTAGTTGTATTTTCCTAGGAGATGATATCAGGACCAAGTTATAAGTGCAAAAAAAAATACCTATAAAAGTAAAAAAAAAAAAATAAAGAGAGAGAGAGATCAGGAGTAGGCAGGGTACATTTGCAGACCACTATGTAGGTCTGGCATCTGTGAAAGAGAGTGGGAGGAAGAAAGATCAGATAGAAATAGTCTCAGACCACAATGTCTTGACCAGTAAGAAGTTCGACGAGCCCACCTGGGAGCTCCCATGCAAAAATTGTCAAAGGAAAGTCTCACATTAGAGATAAATATCCAGACCCTAGTACTATCATCTTGTTCAGTCATTGCCTTGTGGGTGTTTGGGAAGAGCACGACCTCATTTTAAACACTGCACTGAATTCCAAAAGTTCTCAAGCTGAAGCCTGTCAGCTAAATTCACTTCTCACATTGATTTGAAAGTTCTTTCTTGAAGGGAGATCTCAGTGTTGGACCTCCATAGTGCCACACCTATCACATTTATCTTATATCCTTAAGATTTCTTGATATTCCTCATTGAAGCAAGTCTCACGACCTCAAACTGATTGCCTTCCTTCTGAGGAACTGATACCACACATCCTATCCATAGCATTTAATTTATTTCTTCTCTCTAACCACAAAAGACCAGGTAGAGAGTAGTATATACTTCCCTTAAGTTTTACTTTCTTGAATGTATTTGGAGAGAAGTACACATGCCATTTTATTTAAGAGTTGTTTTTTTATTTTTTTGTAAGCATTTCCCTGTTTATTAGTACAAACATGCATTAACAACAATAACAAACAGAAGCCAAAGAAGTTTTAGGATCTTTTAATAATCTCAGAAAGGGAATCTATGATCTATAATTCTTAATTGTCTTTTAAACTGGTGTTTCATGACTCCTTTCCTGTTCTAGGGTAGGCTGACTTTATGTTTTCATCACTGGTAATCCTCTTTGTATAGAGAATTATTGTAGGGGACAATCCTAGTGCATACTGCTGCCTTTCCCTGGAACCCACAAATACATCCTGTTTTGGACCTGGCATATCAGCCTGGAGGGTTAAAACTCAATCCTTTAGTACATAAGGGGGATGTTGGTACATTCCTTTCCCTATTGTCCTGAACATACACAAATATTCATTGAGACAGTTTGATTTTGGTAGGCATTTTTTAATGACATCTAACTCACATCTCCCTGATATAACTGTCCCTGGCAGGGAGGGAATCTCCTCCACTCTGGCACACAAACACAAGAGTGGGGTACTGTGGGTAGAACATCTCAGTGCATCAGCCACAGATTAAGACCACCTGGCTGTGGGGACCCAACTCCCACTAGTGAGGATGAAGTTGCTCTCTGTACCTCTTCACTATGTGAAACTCCATCCAGTGCTGTGTGAGTCGTGCTTCTGTTGGAAGCCCTACCCAGACATTGGTATTGGAATGGGTTGTCATCTCCTTAGGGCTTTATGACCAACAAAACCTATTTTCCTCCATACAGGACCCTGCTTTTAGATATAGGCCTAAAGTTTCATTCACTGCAGAGTAGTGAGTACTTTCAGGTGGGTGTTTCCTGACCAGATAGTAACAGCATTCTACCCAGCAGTTAACCTTTTAGATTGTTCTCCAAATGAATTATTCTTTATCTAATTTCTTCAATTTCTGAAATTCTACTGTTTAATTGATCTTTACTTCAGTGGTGGTGCATAATTTACAAATTAGTATGAACTACTCCCTTTCATTTTTTTTATCAGCAAGTCTTTGAGAATTCTTGTTTTTCAGTCTGAACTATATTATTATGCATCTCTAGGAAGGCCTCCTGGATTGTTTCCTAATGTCTATCATTTTCATATTTTCATGCAGTTATCCTTTATTTACATATCACTTATGGATTATTATCCAATTGCTTTTTTTTCCCTTAAGGTGTTTAGATTATGGATAACTGAGTTGTCTCAGATGACCATGAATAAAAATATATTACATTTTAATTCTGTGCCAGAGTTATGTGCATGTTATGTGCATGTTTATCCTGTATGTATTTTTAACTTCAGAATTCAATATTTGCTAAGGTCTCAGAAATGATGGTTTACGTGGATATAATATTTGCTTGGAACGGTTTTAGATATGGCTATGTGTTTGATATGACCTACCAAATCTTTAATAAAATGTATGGTTATTTACCGCTACTTGTTGCCTATCTCATACATTCCATCACCCTTTTAGTATATGGGTAAGGTGTTGAAATTTTCTTAATTTTAAAAAGTGTAAGATTGTTTCCTAGTAAGAAGGGATTAAAATAGGTATTTGCAGTCATAAAACCATCCTAAGTGAGATAGGCAAAATATATGGTAAGTGGGAATATTAATGACTATTTCTTGATGTTGAGGCTCAGAGATCTTGACAGAGTACCAGTGGAGTAATCAATTTTTTAGGTAAGTGATGGATAAATCACAAAATATGCATTGAGTCCAGCTAAGGTTGTGATTAACAATATGTTGAGAGATGTAGATATGCCAATAAAAGTCTTCAACCTTGCCATGGGAGGATCTGGGGCATTTAAAAAACACTGTTATTATAGAGATGCATACAGCTCAATATGAGATTCCCCTAAGCCAGAACTAATTAGGGAAGCCAAAAGTGGTCAAACTGAGATGTGATAATACTACAGAAAATATATTAGCTTTCTGGAAATAAAGAGGTAATACAAAGTTTTTATTATGACCAAAACTTTTGGGCCTTTGCATTTACCTTTTTTACTACTGCTGTATTATTTTATTAGAGACATTAATGAAAAGTAAATAAAGACTATCTTAAGAAAAAACAAAATTTAAATAAGCCTAAATATCAGCAGATTTGAAAAGTGTAGTCATTTCATGAAAACAGCCTTTGTCATCAGGAAGACTTTAGCTCAAATTTTGGCTAAAAAAAGTTACTTGACCTCTTGAAAGAAACTTTTCAATGGAATATCAATAATTGCACTAAATTCATAATTTTTTTGTAAGAATAAATGCCTAGTCTAAATAACTGGAGGATATTAAGTTCTCAATGGCAGAATACCAAATAATAATAAAATGTAACGACATCATAAATACTCTGTATTATACCATCATAATAAATGTTATAATATTTATATTATAAATATTGAACTATAACGTCAATTACAATTATTAGGGTTTCTAAATGATACTTTTTTGGCTGTAAAAATAAACTTGTATAAAAGACTTATCAAGCCCTATTTCCATCCAAAAAATATTTGATGCAATATTAACATAATACAAAACTCAGTTAGGAACCAAGCCTAAATCAGGCATTCCCTGTTAACTTTTAATTTGGTTTGTGTCTCTGAAACCTCCTCTCGTATTCTCAGAAAGACCAATTATGTTTTAATATACTTACCAGCCTCTCCATAAGATAATGTACACAATTTCAAAAATGAAATAAATGGTGTATATGATATATGCTTTATTTTTACAAAAACTCTTAGCTCTATAGGGGAATGTGAAAACGCATTTTGAATGCAATTCCTTTGGCAGGCTGTTTCCCAGCATAGTTCTTTAGAGTTCTCTGCTGTGATTCACTTATCTGTTATGTGACACTCATGATGAACAGTGAATCACCCATGAGTCAGCAGTTAGAGTGCTGTTATTTAAAATGCTATAAAACACTTAGCTGTCTTAGCAGACATAATGATATACCAAAGGTAGAGTACGAACAAAAAGTCAAGAAGACTCCTTGACCTTGTAACGTCATCATCATGCTACCTGAGAGTACTTGATTCAAAGGTCAAAATACTGGTAGACAAGAGCAGAAGTTAGGAGTAGAGAGAGGAGAGCAGATTGCTTTGTCACTTTCTGCATTAACTAAAGTGATAGCACATTCTTAGATGCCTAGGAAAATGAAAAGCTACTCCAAAATCCCTGAGACACTGAATGATGACTAATCATTTTATTATACCGAAAAGCAGGGACCTGCCAATGATTACATTCTTAAAATTATATTTCACTTTAAACCTTCGCATTTAGCAACTTTTATGAGAAGAGTTCTACATAAAGCCATAACAAAATAAAGATAAAAAGTTATCAGACACCATAATGAAATAGTGACCGATTTTTTTCAATTTATAAGTGATTATGTCTTTTTAAAAAAAGCAGAACTCAATTGCCTTTGCCTTTGAACTTATATTCTATCAAAGATATTTAAAAATATAGATGATGAATAATTCTACCAATTCTACCAATTAGTGGTTAGGAGATAAAACATGAACTGCATAGTATCAATTTCAAATGACTCTTTACTTAATGTAACTTCAAACAAATAAAGAAGAAAACAGAGCTAATGATGTGGAGATAAGTTTATAGTGGCATATATAAGTCAAACTCACCAAATGATACCTTTTAAATGTGTACAGATTATTGTATGTACAGCAATTTTACTTAATTAAGCTATAAAAATCTCTTCGAAGGTGATTATTACATATTTCTCACTTTTTAACAGTAAATTAGAACAGAGTTGCTTCTCTATTCTTTTATGGTATATAGACATGTAAAATGGCAAGAAAAATAATATATAGTATTTATAGGTTTTGTTTATAATCATTTTTGGAAAAGATTCACTTATTAACAGGAACCATATGAGATAGGAAGACAGATATGAAAGAAGCAAAAACTTAAAATCAGATAAATGAACAGTTTGTAAAATCAGATATTTTCATGTTATGCAGTTAGTTATCAAATTTCCAAAAGCTAAATATTACCAAAATGCATAATTCACCTCCATATTTTTTTTCTGGTAAATATGACATTGCTAAATATTCTTATATATATAATATAATTTATATAATATGTTATATAATGTATATATATATACCAGAGCTCAAGCTAAAAGTCTATTGTATTATTTTTGAAAATTTTAAATATATTTTAAATATTTCACCATAAATGCGCTCATTTTTATCAGTCAAAAGATAAGTATATTAAATATTTTGCAATTGCAGTATAAAAAACAAAAGTTAATGCTCAATAGGCACCCAAATGACTATATCTTGAAAGAATAAATAAATAAATGGAATCAAATGCAATAATCAATTAACTGATCATTATTTAGGTCAAAGCTGACCATTTAACAGTACTGATGGCTGGAAAATTACTGCAGGAAAATGCAGTCTTAATTCCCAATTTAACCTTACCTCTTGCAAAAATATCACTTAACTCTTGTTTCAAAGGAAATTCTCTCAGCCTTTCTTACATAATTAATAAAATCAGCATAATATACTCTCCCTTGCATAATTGACAAGAGTATTGGGATATCAAATGAAAATAGAAATTTGAAAATTTATTTTTAATATAATGAGTAAAGTATCAGAAATATTCCTTTTTGCTATTTTTTATGCCTTCTAGCTTCAAAATAAAATAGCAACTTTTTTTAAAAAGCATCACTTTTCTTTTTTGGTATACTTTTAACTAGGATTGTATAGGCATCGCATTGCAGACCTATTGCATTGGAGTATTCGCTGGTGGAGTCTGGGTGTCTGTATATTGACACAACTATTCATATGCTTCTGATCTTACTCAATAGGTTAAAATTGATGTTTTATACGTCACCTTAAACAAGCTACATTATGGTCTATTGTATAGTTATACAAAAATATATTTAATTTCCCCTGTGGTTATGCATTTAGGTTATTTCCATTTCTAAAATCAATAATTACCCAAAGAAATATAACTACATTACTATAATGATTATTTCCTTAAAATAACTTCCTGAGAGTGAAATTCCTTGGAGCAAGGCTTTTTAAAAGTATTATGATGTATAAAGAGAGATTTATGTATATAACTCAAAAGAGGTATGCATGATATTGCCAGTTTTTCTACAGACATGCTAATTCAGAGCATTATAGCTTTAAATTTCATTCATCAATTGTATGAGCAATACAATGTCTTATTGTATTTAGTATTTCTTACTATAGGATGACATCTCAGCCTACATCTGTTCTTATTGGTCAGTTGCCTATTCTTTCTAGATAACTACTAGGTTGAATAAAATATCACTTTGACTACTGGTTTTTGAAACTGAATCTAGTTTTCCATTGGTGCATTCATAATATTGTTGACTTATTTTTAAGAACTTTCAAATTAATGCTATTAAACTATTAAATAATAAGCTGTAAATAGATATATTTTTGCTTTATTTAATCATTTTCTAAAATAAAAAGCGAGAAGTAAATATTTGCAATTTTAATCTCTATGTGATGGGTATTTATGCTGTTCTTTTTCCCTTTTCATTTGTCTATGTTTTCTCAAAGTGACTATAATGTCAAATATTTATTTTGTAATTTTAAAATATTATGTGTCCTTTAATCATTAACACACCCCTGTCAGATTTCATTTTGCTTTAACACACCTGTTATGGTACCTAGCAGTGCCACTAATCTTAACTTCTTGATTTCTTTACTATGAAGCAAATAGAATTTAGAAGACATATTTAACCCATCTGTCAAAATTGAAGGTAATACATTGAAGTAGTTACCATGTTATAATTTCCGCAATTACAGAAATAACTAATTTAACATACATATTTATTTCATGCTTAAAATTATGGATGTTAATGACTTTTTTAAAGGGAGACTTGAATTAAAAAATTTTTTAAATCCTCAAGTAATGAACTCTGGTCCATAACTAAATCAATAGCATATTTTTTACAACATTGCACAAAAAAGGGATTTCTCAGTTGTAAATTATAAATTAAACTTTTTTCTTCCTTATTCCACAAGTGAAAAAAGGAATATAATAACAGGCTAGGTAGTAACTAAGCTTTAATTTGTTCAAGAAAATTAATTAATCACAAAACATGTGACAATGACAATCAGTGTTGGAGTCAAAATTGAGCTTGTGCAATCTAATGGAAATCTGCCTAAAAGCAATACAAAATATTATAACGTCTTTTCCATACCAAAACTCACTCTGCCAACACTTCCTCTGAGAAACAGAGAACTTAGCTGTATAAAACTGTTTGCCATTAAACTATGAGCTTGTCAACATCTTACTGATAAATACAAATATTTACACAAGTATCTTCTATTTCAAACATTGTTTGATTTTGTTTTCTATGCACAGATATCAACTCAAAGTAATAAGTTCCTGTCAAATACTTCTACCATACTTCCTACATAACATTTTGTGGTCAAGTTTCCATTATCTAGTAGATACAAGCAATTTCTAGAGAGTAATGTCTGTGTTTTCTATTGCAGACCTAGATGTATTATTGTAAACTAATATGTTTCTAGAGTTTTGAAAGCAACACTTAATTACTTTGTGTTATACCTTACAACAAAAACTTATTGATTTGAAAAAGAGGGCAAACTATCCCTGCTGCATGATGACTGCCAAGATACTTGATGAATGCACTCAGCATTTATCAATACTCACTCTAATATGAATTTTCTTCCACTATAAACTTCCAAAATTTATCTGATTTCAAATGAGTCATAAATGGAACACATTTTTATGGGTCCTCTTCATAGTGGAAGATTCTTGGATTACATTTATCTTATTACCTCATTAGTAAGTCACATCACTCTATAACTAAGCAAAAGATAAATGTAAAAGAGCACCAAATTATTAAAATTGCCATTGCTTAATATTTACCAATAAATTTACTTAATGTTTAGCATGACTTTTTTTTTTTTTGCAATGAAACGATATCCCTGACTACTCGTCTATAAGCTAAGAGTTTTACTTAAATTTAATTAAAATGCTTCTGTTAAAAAAATATTTGTTTACTGCTTGCTATATTTGTATCACTGCATCAGTGTTTGTTACCAAGTATATAAAGTTTAAGTAAATCTCAGCCTCTTCTCTTAATAAGATGTAGCCTAGTTCAAGGAGAAACATATGCAAGAAAAGAGCTTTCTAAAAAACTCGATAATAAAAACAAATAAACTATGCACAAAAGAGACAGTTCAAAATATTTAATTTGGAGTTTTGCTCTTTGTCAACTGAATTCATTTCATTTAAAAGTTAATATGATTTCTAATTGGAAAAGGGTCAGAAGAATGGAAATTATTTTCTGTTTGAGGTTTATAATTCACAGCTGGCATATGGGTCAAGATTTCATATTACCTGAAAACAATTTAGAATCATTAATTTATATAATGCTGTTGATAAATGAAAATTATCATGGAGTTGTAAGTATATTAAACCAGTGATAGCTTAAGCTTAAGCTTTGCATATTAAAGCTGCTTTTTAGGTGTGAGGCCGTTCAGTGTATAAAAACAAACATGAGACTCTTCATATTCTTTCTCAGATAATAAAACAATTTTGAAAACTGAAGCATTTTTTGCCATAGAACTAGATAGTTCTTCTCATACATTTCCAATTTCCGAGAAAACCAATCTGATTTGAAAGAATTGACCTTCAATTTCAACTACTGAAGATTCTTGCCTGATAGAGAAATAATGGAGAGTATCCTTTAACTTTATTTTTCTCTACTCACACATGTAAGAGAGCCTCATAAAGATAATAGAGAGGAGTTTGCATGACCTTTGTGATATAAAGTTTTTCCTTATGAAAGGGCATAATTATTTCTTTAAACACCAAAGTTTACTTTACAGATTTGAAAAGATTTTCCATATAAAATATATCTGATTGAATCTTGAACAAGAATATCTCAATTCCACACCCTGGAATGAGACAGAGAAATCTACAATGAGCTTTAGCTACAGTATTTTTCCAAATTTTCCTTTGATAGGTTTTAACATGAAATAAACCTGTAAGAAATGCTTAAAATAACATGTTCCTAAGATAGTACTTAATTCAAATAAAGCATTTTTAAAGTATCTAGAACAAACCAAGCACAGTACTTAATAAATGCCTCCATTATGGTTATTATTATTTTAATAAAATGAAAACACATGAGTATAGTCCTTTTCTCAAAGATTTTGAAAGCTTATTAGAAAGAAATAATATACAACCACAATGATATCTGACATTTATATTCCTTTACACAAGGGTGATATACAATCACTGTATACTGGTTATAAGGCCATTTAGTAAACTATTAGAATATGCTTATCCTGCTTTATAAATAGCTAATTTTCTGAGACCCTCAATGACCCTGAAACAGCTTTGTCCCCTCCCTGGAGTTTCCCATGGTCTATGAATTGAGAAATCAATGCCTTACAAGACAGAGTCCTCTAGCTCCAGTAGCAAACCTAGTACCCATTCCAATTGAAGGATGTCTATTGCATACCAGAAGTTTTAAAATATATTTAATTTTGCTACTGGATTTAAAGTGTTCTTCCATGATGAAGTGGAAAATATCTAAGCATGAGAAAGCATGGCTTTGCATCTTTATTTTAATTTTAGCTGGGTGAAATTAGAACCGTGGTTTTCTCATCTATGACGACAACCAAAATTTCATATGCCATTCAAACTGTGATGGTCAAATGAAATTAGTTAAAGAAATTACCTGGAAAATTGACTAAAAATCTATTCCATGAGACAGTTTTAAATTTTATTTTTCTCATACTCATTTTATATTCTTTAATTCATATGAAACATTTCCAAATGGGTCATGTTAAGTAGTTTCCAAGAATCTATTATTTGTTCACCTAGGCAGTTATTTGTGCCTAGACATTTATCCAGAGATAGGGATGCAACATATAACACCATAAAAAATATATGTATTTTCCCCTATCATGAAGCTTAGAGTTTCATTGAGGAAACAGACAAAACAAAACAAACAAAATGAGTAAATAAATGAATAATAAAATATTGTTGGTGAAATGTGCTATGACAATAATAAAATGATGTTTTGAACTCTCATAATACACAGTAACACTGGTATTCACAACTTTTGTCTGAATTTCAATTTAAATTCTTTCCAACTAATGAATTGTGGTATATGGATTTCAAGTATTTAATAAGTTGCTGTTTTACTAAAAGAGGAAGGAGAGAGTCAGTGTGATTTTGGTTGATGAAGACCTGAGTCCCAGAGGACACATAACTTCAGAAATATTCAGGAAAGTGGCCCTCCTCAATGCAGCAAGAGTTCAGAAAAGAAATGGTATAATAAAATATTGTTCAAATCCCACTCGAATGTGAAAGAAGGATCTCTTTCATAGTAAACAGGGACCAAAAATCATTTTAGGGGCAGATTTATTTATTTGGTTAATTACAAAAAACTTTTTAGAAAGCTTGCCTTTTATGACTGTGGACCAAAACGGTGGAGCTTATGCCTGCTAACTCTGAACTTCTGGTCCATACCTCCTTAGCAGATGTCACCAAGTTGGCCCTTGCCATCCTTCTAGTGCCAGTTGCCTGCCCTGGCACATCAAATCATTTTTTAAGTAAACTTTGCTTGATCTCTTCCCTGGTCATGCTCCAACATGATATGCCAGTAATTGGCCTTCTTCTATGTAAATAATTTAATAACCCAGAGTAAAGACAGACCTGCCATGAAACTAAGTACCAAATTTCAGGAAAGTTTTGCTGCTCTTGGGTTTGCAAAATTATTGGTTCACAGAAGCAAAAAGAAACAAAATTCCTACTGGGGTTCTAAGTCTTATATAACTTTATTAAGGTTGAAGACACATTTAGTCATTGAATTAGAGGGATTAGAAGGTATCCATGGGTATCTATGAAGAGCAGTTTTATTGCTTTCATTCAAGAGCTAAAGGATGCTATTATGATTTACAACTTTGTATGTTCACCTTAATCAACATGCAATTTCAGTAAAAAAATGTTCCCATTATACTATATTATACTATGCTATGCTATGCTATACTATACTCAAACATTTATGTGCAAATAATATTAATATCAATGTAGAATTTTTCTGTGTATATACAGATAATGCATGCATGTGAGTGTGTATATTTACAAATGTATGTATACATGTTTATGTTTATATGTATCTCCACATATATCCTACTATATTACCATATACATTGTATTGGTAGAAGTGGACAATCAGTGTCTGTGGTTATATATGTGACTCATTTTCTTATTTTGTATAATATTCATCATAAGCCTTAAAACATTTATAAACTGTAGAAAGTGCCTATTCTGTCTTATGTAGAAGAGAGAAAATATACAATAATTAAAAATATATATCTCATTTCCAATTATTTCTGTTGAATTGACAAAAGACATATTTTTCTTGCATTGAGGACTTTTGGAGACCTAAGGATAAATTTGATTTATATCTATTGCCAGAGGAATATTGAAGAAATTCATAAACAGATTTACTAAAAAGATTTACCAATATTGATTATTTCTGGAGCAATAAAATATCTGAAAACTATCAGGAGGATAGATTCCAAAATAAATGCTCTTTAAATCAATAAAAACACAAGTTGTCAAATATTTCATTTTCAGCATAAGATTAATGGCACTTAGTTTTCAAAATTAACATTTATGTTGAAGAAAGGAAAATGGTTCTAGAGAACCCACATAGTTATGTAAATCTTAAACCAGTCAAGCATCAGATTAAGATACAGGCAACTTAAAGGCCAGCAAAATACTTGAAAGGATATAATACATTCTGCAATGAGCATTCACACTGAATCAGATTTCTTCCTATTAAAAAATTCTGGTAATGTGGGGGTAAAAGTTGTCAATACATTAGGAGCAAAATTTTTATTTTTAAATCACAATAAAAATCTGCTTAAGATTTATATTTCATAAACAAGTCAAATTATTTTCAATAATACAGTTATTCAGCACTGTCTGAAAAAAATGAAATTGTTGTAAACTTAACTTTTAATTTGCTGTAAGTTGACATTAATTGTCACACTAAATTAATTATTAAAATATAGTCAATAATGTTTTCTATTGATAAAGGTTAATAATATAGAAATCAATATTTTTAACAATGAATGGTTGTCAGAAGGTCTGTAAATTCTGTTACACTGTGTGCAAATTTGAGTATGTGAATTTTGGGACTGGGAAAAAGTTCACAGTTTTCTTTCACTAAATTTGTGTTCGGCTGTGACACTAAAATAAGTTAATAAGCAGTAATCTAAACTTATGTTCAAAGTCATCATTTCCCAATATGTGTTCCATTGAATACTATTCTGTAATTGTATTTCCATTTCTTTCATAAAAATAGAAGAAAAAAAATCTCACCACATAAATGTGGGATACTATCCATACTATAATTTCCTCTTGAAGATTTTCTTTGCCATATTTCCAAGTTTATTTTTCATCCTTTTTCCTTGAATCTCTCTGGAAACCAGTATTTTAAAGTATAAACTTTCCTGAACAGTTTAGTATATGTGCTGCCGAAGCGAGCACCTGAACAGTTTAGCAGGACAAGTAAAGAAGCGATTCTGGAAAGGACCTTTGGGGTCAGATTCTGGAATAGTTGAGTGACAAGATAAAGAGTTCAGATTTGATTATGTAGGCAACAGGAAGCAATTTAAGGAGAGAGAAATGATGAAAGTCATGTTTGAAGAACATTAATCCAGCATCAGAGTTCAGAGAGAACTACTCAGAAAAGACTTGCTCTAGGGAGATCCCAGGAGGATACTATATCAGATTAAAGTCCTTTGTTTTATGATTCTGACCAAATCTTGATTTTAATATAAATGTTTGAAATGGTATCTGCTGATTAGTGAGGTTTGAGGATGATTCAGCTCATTATGAGTTATTGCATTATACTCTTCCAAAGTTTCAATTCTCCTTCAATCGCCTGCATTTCACTCACACATTCATAGACACAGCTCTGACTGCCTTAGTCACAATTTATCTTATGCTGTGAATAAAATGCCTGTACCTGAATTTCATTTCTAGCCAACAGTTTCCCAATTTTGAAATCGTTTTCTCCTGTTATTGACTTTCAGAGTGGACAGAAAAATTTATTAGGATCAATTTTATCTATTGCTTTCAGAATTCTGTAACTTCAATAAGATTGTGAAAGGTTAATGCTCCTTTATTAAAATGAATAAGCCCCATTTCTTCAAACTTTTCTTTCCAATTACTTCATTGATTCTGATACAGTGTGCTCTGCTCCCTCAAGGGTAATTATGCCTTTATGTGGCTATATGTCCACCAGTATTTTACAACATGTTACAGCTATATCCAGCATAACACCAAGATTGCTCCAGTTTAAACTGAATTACTCCATGTAATCTTTTTAACTATATATTAGGCATCAGGTGCATAGGAATCTTAATGACTATAAAATCATTTTCTTTAGTAGAGATTTTAGCTTCATTCCCATTTAGCTAAAATTAGCAGAATTATTCCTCTATTCTGTCTGGATCAGGATTATCCTTCCCTGAAGAGTGCACTGCTTTTTCTTCTTACCTGACAATCTTTGTTGTTGCACTCTCATTATCCAATATGCAGTTTTTAAAAACACACAGTGGGACATTTTAATTATAACTCAAAAAAAGGTAAAGCATGAAATGAAATATGATTAGAAATGATTAATTCTATGAAAATATTCCTAATTTAATATAACAGGACACATTGGAGGTTTTACTTCTCTGGTCTTAGGTAAATATCCTTAGGGACATCTATCTCAGTTATTTTACAAGTTAAGACAGGAATATCTATAAAAAATATAGCACAGGGTGGGGAACCACAATCTAAGCTAAATGAATTTGTCACTATCCCTCTGTCTGCCTCTTTCAATCTGCTTTCAGTAAGATCAAAACCATGGGTGATCAATGGCTAAAAAATACAATGTGGAGAAGAGGTACTTAAAAAAGAAGTCCTAAATTTTTACGTTAACTGTTTCACATTTTGTTAAGGTCCATTCATATTTTGCTAGACCCATAATATAAAATGCCTTTGAAAATTTTGTTCACATGAACACAACAATTTGGTTTTAGAAATAATATTAGAATATGAAACTCTCTTACTTATGGGTATAAAGCAACAATACATGAAAACATTTTTTATATTTTATAATGTTCCTTAGTAGATGAATGTAGTGTAACAGTTGCTTAAATTCAGATAAGTTTTGTTTTCTCTTTCTTAAGTAAACTTAAGTGGCTTTCCAAAAAATCCTTAAGAAATCTTTTAAAACCAAAGGCTAGATTATATATCCTGCCATAACCTACAGAATTGAGTGGGAGAGAGTGTAAACTACAATGTAAACTGTAATCCATCCTTAGTGGCAATGCTCCAAAATGTGTTCATCAATAGTAATGAATGTACCATACTAATGTAAGAAGTTGTTAATGTGGGGAAAAGTGGGAGGTGTGGGGAATGGGGCATATGGGAATCCCTTAAATATTTTATGTAGCATTTTAGGTAATCTAAGTATCTTTAAAAAATAAAAAATATATTAAAAACAAAAACATAAACAACAACAACAAAAAACCAAAGTCTAGGTGTAGTGATAAGTAGCTCCATTGTCTATTTAATGTTTAAGGAACTGTTTTGCATATGTGAATACTGTCAGCCTTCAAATATACTTATGCTATTAGAGTGACAGTAGGTCAAATGACAGATACAAAACAATATGTTTGGTTTGCTCTTTTCTTTAAACTGTTTTTACCCCCTTTATATATGCTATTGAATCCACAGAGAGCAAGACAAAGAGAAAAAACATCCTTGCATTTAAATTTAATTCATTGAATAATTTATTGAAAAAGGGTGAATAGATAAATATTTCTGCTGCATTTTACCATCTTACGTTTTCAACCTCCAATACAAGTTGAAGGAATATAGAAGAGAAATCAGGAGAAATTGGGAAGGGGATGCATAACACACTAAGTTAAGTAAAGAATTGAAACTAAAAAGTTAGGAATTATAGCTAGATATCTCAAGGGCAGCATAGGTGACACCAAACAACAGAGATTTCAGGGTCAAGAAAATAGACCTCACTTGCTTTCTTGATGTAATTTTATATTTCTCCACCTGAAGTCACAGTCTCTCATTCTCCAATTTAATATAAATTTTTAAATGAGAGATACAATGATTTGAGAAAAATACAAACCGATTGTGCATTCTGAGAACATTTGAAAGAGTATTTTAAGTAGGACAACTGAGGGAAGGGACCCACTTAAAAAGCATTATGCACTTATATTTTCACAAAAGACGGTGTGGGGAGGATGAAAGTCCGATTTTGTGATGTCAGGGTGCTCTGTAGCACCAGCCCTGGAACCTCATGTTTTAAGTAGAACCTCCCTGTTTCTGTATAGGATTAAGAATCTTTTTTAAAGAATGTGTGTTAAAACACCAACATATCCTTCTCCCTGCATATCTCCTTTCCCTGTGTAATAATAAACTAAATATAAGGTTATAAGGTCTAGGCATACCTAGCAATCAAGAAATAACTATACTGAATTCAAGTACTTATATTGTCTAACTACAAATATATTTTCCATTTCCTGTTAAGAGTACACTTTTGCTTATATTTACTGGGAAAGGATGAGGGCCTCTATCATGCCCATTCAGAACCTTTCTCAGCTTATAAATATCAAATCCCTAACCTGGAACTAGGTACATGATAGATGAATATACCGCTAATCTTGCTACTCATTTCCTACCCCCGAGTCTTCCTTTTCTGTGCAAGAACAATTACATATAACTAATGTGATGAAAATATCCACACATTTTTCAGTAAATGTCACCCTTTATCAGATAGGTTGGTCTCCTCCAATTTTTTTCCCTTTCCTCAGCAGATATTTCCTCAAATCTCAGATATTTATAAGGTAAATCTTAACAGGTCTCCAGAAAGGCAGAACTCAAGGGCATTTGACTTCAAAAGTGTCCAGATGGGAATGGCAGGGTGTAGGGGAGTGTCAGTAAGAGTAAATATGGGTAGTTGAAATCCATAATCATATTTGTGGATTTGCATATTTTTCCTTTCATTTCCAACTTAATTTTAGTCATATATTTTGAATCAGTTTTATTATGTATTTTACTTATAATTTCCATATGTTCTTAAAGAAGTCAAGACTTTTATTATTATTTCCCTGAGTATTAGTTGTTATATTTCATCTTTTGAAGTCTTCTTTGATATTAATATAATCACCCAAAACCACTTTTGATTATTGTTTTTAAAGTATATCTTTTTATATTCTTTAACTTCTAACCTTTAAATATCTATATGATTAAAGTGAGCTTATTGTAGAAAGCATGTATCTGAGTATTGCTTTTTAATACAAATTTAGAATCTCTATTTTTTAATTAGAATGTTGAGATGACTTACATTTAGTGTAATTAACAATAGAGTTGGATTTAAAATACACCATATTGCTATTGTTTTCTGTGAGACACATCTTCCTTCTGTACCTGTATTTCATCTTTTGATGCCTTATTTGAATTAATTACATTTTTATTATTTGATTTTTTGTACTTTTGGTTTTTAGAAAAATCTTTAATTTTTGGTTATTGTTTTAGATTTTACATCATAAATATCATGAAATCATCACAGTCTGCATTTAATATTAGTATGCCAATTTATGTGTTCTGTGAGTACCTTACCACAGTGTACTTCTATTCCAGGCCTTCATACCAAGAAATGTATCATAAATTTTTATTTGCCATTTGTTATAAACACAATATATTATTATCTTTGTTATAAACAGTGAGTTGTGCTTTTAAAAAAAAAAGTCTTTTAAATTCATTTAAATTTATAAAAAATCTCTTTTATAATTACCCGCATGTTAAAATTTCTGCCACTTTTCATTTTTTTCCTGTACATAAAAATATCCATATAGTATAATATTACTTCTGCCTGAAAAACATCCTTTACATTGCTTGAAGTGCAGGTCTTCTGGTGATAAATTCTCTCAACTTTTGATAACCTGAAATAATTCTTTATTTTTGAAAGATACTTTCAATTGGGTATAAAATCTAGGTTGATAATATTCATCTTTAGTTACTTTAAAAATCTTCATTCATTGTCATCTGATTTGCAGAGATTAAAGTGACAAAACTGCTATGAGTCTTAGCTTTGCTCTTCCACATGTAATATGTCTTTTTAACATTGCCTGCTTTATGATTTTCTCTTTAATATATCATTTTTACATTTTTATTGTGGTGCATCTTGTGTAGTGTTCTCCTTTTTATTTTGCTTTTTCTTTTGCACTTTCTAAACTTTGGCCTTTTGTTTATATTTTTCACCAAATTTGGTAAAACATTTTCCATTATTTCTTCAAATAGTTTTTCTTGTCTCTCCTTATCCTCCCCTTTCCTTTTGGTACTCCAATTACATTTGATATTTCCCCACAGGTTATTATGTCATTTTCCCTCATTTTATCAGTCCATCATTGTATGATTCATTTTGTATAGTCATATTGCTATGTCCTCAAGATATCTGAAAAATTTTTTGCAATGTCTATCTGTTAATCTCAAAAGTGTATTTTTTGTTTCAATGATTGTATTTTTTTGTAGAACTGTCATTTTTCTCACAGAGTTGTGCTTTCATCACCACAATTTATTTTAGAAAATTTTTATTGCTCCAAAAAGAAAAGCACCATACCTCTTATACTCCTCCTATTATTGACATTTAACATTGGTGTGGTACCTTTGTTACAATTAATGGAAGAATATTAAAATATTATTGTTAACTATAATCCATAGTTTGCATATATATATATAAAAGCTTTATATGTCCAATATAGATTAAGCTTATTTCATTTGTAAATACCACAAATTTAGTGAGATCTTTCCTAAGTTTTCCCCTGCAAGATGTAATCTCTCTTGCTTTGAATTCTTGATGCATTTCATATTCATTGAGTTTAAAAGCTGAAAGAAATTATATTGATAATTGTTTACAAGTAAGAAAACAAGCTGAAAAAAGCTGAGGTAATGTGGAGAAGATGGAACTGGAAGTTGTCCTATCTAGTTCCCAATTTAAATTCATTCCAATTAATTGGTAATTTTCTTTAGTATATTTTAACTTTATTTTGAAATAACACAAATTTATAGGAAAGTTGCAAATATAATACAAAAGAATACATAGTACTTTAACATTCCATCCAGACACCCAGATTTATCAACTATTGGCATTGTGTCATATTTGTTGTATCATCCTATATCATCTATCTATCATCTATCTATCTCTCTATCTATCTATCTATCTATCTAACTATCGATTTATCTATCATCTATCCTCTATTTGTCCATCTATTTTCTAAACATTTGACAGTAGGTTGCATACATCATGCTTTTTTAATATTTATCATTTTTATGTATATTTCTTAAGAACAAGGATATTCATTATGTAACGACTTTAAATACAGCTATCAAGTTCAAGAAATCTAACATTGATATAAAGCATATAGCCCATATTACTAAGGAAGCTAAATATAGAACTGCTTTAAGATCTGACAATCCCTCTATTAGGAATATATCCAGAAGAACTGAAAACTGATGCGAACAGACATTTGCAAACCTATGTTCATAGTGGCATTATTCACAGTTGCCAAAAGATGGAAACAAACCAAGTGTCCATTAATCAATGAATGCATAAACAAATTGTAGTCTGTGCATGTGATGGAAAACTGAGCTGCTGTAAGATGAAATGAAATTGGGACAAATATGATAACATGGATGAACCTTGAGGACATTATGCTGAGTCAAATAAGCCAAACACAAAAAGACAAATATTCTATGGTCGTTAATATGAACTAAATACAAAGAATAAGCATATGGAGTTCAAACCTATAGTATAAGTTACTAGGAGATAGGAAAAATGCTGAGAAGGGGCACTGATGCTTAATGTATGTAGAATATTTTATTAGCTTGACTTTAAACATGAAGATATGGGTAGAGTTGATGGTAACACATTATAATGACTATACCTAGCACAGATGGTTTATAAGTGGGATTGTGGCTGAAAGGGGGGTAGTTTAGGGAAATAAATGTTAATTGAAAGAAAGCTGGAGAATGATCTGGGGACTGTATAAAATTGTGAACCCGGAAATGGGTAAGGATTGTAGTTAGTGGTACAAATAGAAGAATGTTCCTGTATGAACTAAAACAAATATTCCTCACTATTACAAAGTGGTAGGAATGTGGTGATGCATGGGAGTAATACATGTAGCTTGTGGACTATAGTTACCAACAATATTGTAATATTCTTACATCAATGTCAAAGAAGTTGCAACATCAATACTAAGGGACAATAATTGGGTGGTATGAGGTTTTTTTTATTTCAGGCTAAGAAAAGCATTTAAAAATTTATTGAGGCCAATGATTGCACAACTTGTGATGAAAGTGAGAATCACTGAGTGTACACAAGGATAGATTGTACAAGGCATTGGACTGTATAACACAGTGAACCATGTGGTGGAAGATGGACTGTGGTTAACAGTATAAATAAGACAGAGTTCTCTCACGAACAATAAAAAATGTACAATACTAGTACATGGCATTAATAATAGGAGAAAATATCCCATATGGAAGTTATGGGCCATAGTTAATGGTAATAGTCTGATGATGTTCTTTCATAATCTGTAACAAATGTTCCACTACAATATAAGGTGTTTTTACAAGGGTAATATATGGGAATTCTGCACATTATTCATGATTGTTTTGTAAGCTCACAACTTCTTTAATATAATATATATATATATATATATATATATGTAAAGCTGGGGCTGCAGATATGAACCATTATATTTTATATAATAATTCATTTTCTAAGCAGTTTTGCATCTGGTCTGAGATAGAGTATATTTAGGGTTATGATGTGGTTATATTTACCAATTTTGGAACCAAACTTCCAGGATTTATGCACAGTTTCTGCCATTCAACACCTACGTGTAGTGTTGGAAAGTTTTTTAATATCTCTGAGTGTAAAATGGGAAGATAACCATACTTTCCTTATATGATTGTTATAAATATTAAATGAGTTAATAGGTAATACATGTAAAAAACTCAATAAATATTAGCTATTATTATTTTTGTCTGACTAAAATCAAGAGAAAGAAAATTTTCTTGGTAAGTAAGAAAATTGTACAACACCTTTCTTTCTGAGGAAGGCACTTCTTTTAAGGGTCTCACTGTTAGCCTTATGTAATGGGCTAATTTCCAGTACTCTTAAATCTCATGTTAGTACAAATTTTCTATTAGTGAAGTTAAATTATTCATCTTAGGATTCTACACTATGGTCAAAATATGAAACATTTTCATGTTTTTATTGACTTAAGATGTTTCAGGTATTCTTGATGCCTATAATAATGTCATCTAATGGCCAAAACAGATGACAATTTAATAATTATTAATGCAAAAATGTTAATTTGTATTAATCAATGTGGCTCTGTGTATTGGTGAAAGGAAAAGCTCAATTTTCTGGGAAGGACACTGAGAAAATCACTCTACTGACAGTGCAGCTATCCATGTATAGAACTGAGATTAAAAGTTGGATATGTTATCTCTTGTCACTTTTGGCAGCACCAATTCCTCACCTCTTCACCTCATGGGCTGCAACATGACATTGTTGATAAATAGCTTCCTCATTTCTGAAAGCTTTATATTGGAATGGCATATCAGGTTCAGTTCTTTCAGAAAGTTAATACTTTGTTTGAATTTAGGCTTCAAGATGCTCTCTGAGTGTCACTTTTGTCTATATCACTTTCAAGGCCCTCACTTCAGCTCATCATCAGCTAGTCAGCTCTGTATGCCCCCTTGTAAATGACAATTTACTGCTGTCATTCTCTAAGAGTGTTAAGCAAAACTATTTTATTTTTTAAAAATCATATATATCTTCACTGGGAATGACTTCACTGTCTTGTCATTTTACATTATATACTGAAAGAAGTTAGAACTGCTGAAAATTTCTGCAAGCACCCTCTCAGATATCAGCAACATGTTAAAAATGATATGCAGTACACCCTAATTCTTTTTTTTTTTTTTTATAACTTTTAGCCTGCCCTCATCATTTATGTCATATTTCAAATTTGGAGCTATTGATTACACATAGTTTAAACTCAGTTATTATTTCATAAATTTTGAATGATTAAATAACTGTTTTGTAAGAAAGAAAAAGAAAGAGAGACAGAGACAGAGAGGAAGAAGAAAGAAAGAAAGAAGAAAGAGGGGGGAGGGAGGGAAGGAAGGGAGGAAGGGAGGAAGGGAGGAAGGGAGGAAGGAAGGAAAGAAGAGAAAGAAAACTTCTTCCATACAAGATAGCACAATATCAAGTGACCAGAGTATATATCATTCTAAACTGGGACTTTTCACTGGATTTCTTTAGTTGAAAAAATTTGTCCTGATAATGAGATAATTAGTATTTTCAATTTACTAATTATTACATTTGGTAGAAGCATTTTTCTAGTTGCCCAGGGTATATACACAGGTGAGTGTTTTAAGGGCCAGACTATTTTTCAGTTCTCTCATTGAAACTCTATTTTTAGATTTAGTTAGAACTGATCGGAAATATTTACTTGGATTTATCAGTATCAAGTTACTGTAGCTACTAATATAAAGACAATTTTATTTCTCAATTCAGATAGTTGAGCTACAACCTTATTTCTGAGTTTTTTTTTATTGTGGCTGTTCTATTAAAGCTGGTCTTTGGCTAATGTCCTTTAAAGTATATATCTACTCAATCAAACTCTGAAACCCCATCAAATACCCCTGAACTGAATACTTCTCTTAATTATTCCAATCATCCTCTCAAGGATTGAAGTTCACCAAAGATATGCTTTTGATGTCCTTAATACACGTGTTAAATTTCAGGTAGTTGGAAATATTGCTCTTAGCAGCTAGAAACTAATTCATCTCCTAAGCGGCTGCCCCTTTACTCAGTTGGATGATTGGCACTGTCCTCTCATATAACATTCTTCTGGAGCCAACGAACCAATGCAAAGAGGAGCTTACTCTATGGCAAATACACAGAACTCCCTACCTGCAATAATGTTTCAGCAAAATGAAACAGATAACTTAAAAGATATGTAATTATATTACATAGAATAGAATTCAGTAGGAGCTCAAAAAGTGTTATGGGAAAAGTTGGAATAGGACAGAAGGGCAAGAAGATATAAAACTAATTGGTTTCTAGAAGGTTTCCAAAGAGGTAAAACTACTTTGAATGTAAGTTGTCTTTTAGATAGATTTAGTTAGAGAGAAGAACATTCTAGGTAGAAGGAATGAATATGTATGAAGGCACTGATGAAAGAGAAGACAAACACATTTAGGAATATGTACTGGAGATTTCAATTTTAATTAAGATATGAAATATAATTTGGGGTGACCAATTTGAGTGTGGTTTTCTGTAAGTTCAATTTTAATTTGAAGCCCTAAGTGAGTTGCTTTCTTCATTTCCTCATTCACAGATGAAAACTAAACAGGCAAATTCTCACAAATCATAAATGTGCTGGTTGAGACAAGAGCGTGAGTCTGTTCGTATCCCCTCATTTCTCCATATGATATCCTGGGAGGCACCTCACTTGAACTTCTTTGACTTCAAAGGGAATAGGTTTAGAACCATTGCTTTAGTATTTGGAAGACTTAAAGTGATTCTGAGGAGCAAAGCTTCATATTTTGGATAACATTCCCAACAGAAATTAAAATGAAGTAAGGACTAGAGCAGTGGCGTCATGCAAGGTCAAAGACCGTCCTTGCTCTGGAAGGTAGACAAATATTTCTTTTATATATATGCCTTAATAGTTAAGACATAGAAAGTCTAAATAAAATTTACATAATGTCTAACACTATTTTGGTCAAAGCCTTTCACACAAGGCATTTACAGAAGTTCATAAAATATATTTTGAACATTTATGCCCAGGCTTTACATAGCACAAAAGTGGACCAGTTATTCAGTGCTGCTTCAGTCAGTTGAAAATGGATGAAATACAGTGCCAGGAGATCTAATGTAACTGGCTGGTGCATTAGGCAAGAGCTTTATAGTCACCACATATATCTTTGAGATATCATTATTCCCTTTGTCCTATCAGAAAAAGTATTCTAATTTCAAAATTTCTAATTTGGATTAAAAATAATACACATGAATATAAATATAATTCATGTATAAATATAAATTAATGTATAAATACATTATACATTATATTATATATATATAATTAATGTATAAATATAAATTTATTTATACATAAATAAGGCAATAAATACATGCTTTTACCTTAAAATTGTCAACATAGTTTGAGGAAAGAGAGTGTAAGAAAAAGAAGAAAGAACAGCTGAGGCTTCATTGTAAAAACGAAGAAAGACTATTTCAACAGAAACTGAGGGTGGGGAAATCAGTTGCAGGCTTTAACAAAGTATAGTGAAGTCAGAAATGGAAGGCTCTGTATTCATTTCATTCTCAAGGGAAGAAGCATGCAATAAACAGTTCCAACACATATTACATAGCCACACTTAAGTGAAAGATCTCTTAGGTGAAAGAGTCTTTATGTCAACTTTGCCTATGAGTATGGTAATAATAATAATCTAAGGATTGCTGCGTTCTGTGTATTTACTTTTTGTTTAGTTTTTGTTACTTAGCAGTTGTTACTTAGTTGCATAACGCTTTTTTGTGTGTGTGTGCATATATCTTTTTTTTTTTTTCTTTCTTTTTTTTTTTATTATGGGTAAAAATCAAAATTCTCACAATACATACAAACATTTGCAAAATGATATATAAATATATATGAAACATCATCCAAGACCAATGTACATTTTGTATTACAATGTTACCAGTTCTTGATATATCTATCATGGAATAGCTAATTTGCTTTACAAATAGAAACTATAAAATCAGATTTTACATATAATATATATTCCTTTTCTTGATTTCTTGGGCCGTGGTGTCCAAATACTGTACTGACATAGTTGATGGCTATTTTATTTCTATTAAATGTGATCTTTGCATTCATGTAAGCTTTATATTTCTTTAGTATTTTCATAAACCACACTCTATTTTTACTAAATACATATAATATCAAGTCACTTAATCTCTTCCAGACTCATATTTTTTCGTGATAAATTAGAGATATGAGGATAATAAGAGGAATACTAGCAATGCTATTAATAGTAGGAAAAGTATGCTCTCTGTACATTACAGTGTCTTTCATTTTTAATCCTCACAACAACAATTTGCATTAGGTATAAGACAGCAAGGTTATGGAGGTCCCACCCTAACAACCAGCCTGGGAATCTAAGTCTATCAGAATTTCAGTGAGCTGCTGACCCTTATACAAAATTACGTATTGAGAATTGTGTGGCCTGTGGCAAATTATTTCATGTCTTTTGGCTTTAGTTTCTTCATCAGAAAAGGGAATAGAAACATAGCCTATCTCATCTATCTAACTGAGGGGTTGTGAGGATTAAATACGAAAATGCACATGAAGCAATTAATACCAAGAACCTAAGAAGTTTGTGATAAGTATTAGCTTACTGATATGTTGTTCCTAGGATTGAATTGTGATACTGGGTCATGAAAAATACTTTGAAATATTTTAATAACAGTATAAAATTAAGGTAGAATCATGCAAAACAATATTGGATAACATATGTTTATATTTTCTAATCCAATCTTTAGTTGTCTATTTGTTTCCTTCTGCATATGAGTCTTACTCAGGTGGAAATTATGTAGCAAATAAACATTTACTTTGAAAATCAAAAAAAACCTTTTTGATCATACAATGTTTAAGTAACACAAAAAGAATCTCTCTCTTAGCTTTTTCTTCAGCTACACAATTAGCCTCTCTTCCCCTTTTCTTTTTCATGAAATAAGAAGAAAATGCTGCTTCTAAATGTTGGGGCTCCGGAGCTATCAAAAGAGAGGAAAACAGCTTCTGTTCCAACACTGTGTATTATGTGTCTGCATCATTCCTGCCAAGTGGGGATTCCTTTACATCTGAATGGTTCACCCTGGAGATAACTGCAAGAAATTTCATGGATTAAAATTTGAATATCTATCACAGTGGTTAAGATGATTGCCCAGAACAGAAAAAGTCATACCTGGAAATTTGAAATGAAGAGGAAAGTAACTTAACCCTGAAGAAGACATTCCAAAACTGGAAGGAGCCAGGTGGGTGTGTAGATCAATTACCTATTGATTATTGGGTACTAGTTGCCAGAGATTTACAAATATAAGCAAAAACCTTGGAGGAGTAAAGTTACCAGTGAAGCTGGCTCCTTTTAGATGGGTATGTTAATTTCCTATGGCTGCTGTAACAAATCACAAAGTTAGTGGCTTGAAACAACACAAATTTATTATCTTACAAGACTGAGGTTCAGAAATTAGAAACAGGACTCACTGGGTTAAAATTGAGGTTGGGGCAGGGTTGTGTTTATTCTGGAGGGTCTGAGGAGAATTGATTCCCTTGTCTTTTTCCAGCTTCTAGAGAGTTCCTGCATTTCTAAGCCTCTGGTCCCTCCCTACATCTTCAAAGCCAGCAGCTTAGTATCTTAAAATTCTCTCTTTCTCTCCTCTAACACGAACTTTTCTGCCTCCCTTTTCCACTTTTAAAGAATTCTTGTGACTATTGGATCAACATTGATTATCCAGGATGATCTTATTTTAAGGATATTTGAGTAGAAAACTTAATTTCCCCTTGCCATGTAACACAACCTGTTCACAGATTCTGGGGAGTGAGATGTGGACATCTTTGGGGGACAATAATTCTGCCCACCACAATGGGCAAAACAGCGTTGACAAAGGACCAGTAACAATAGCTCTTTATACCAAGAACTAGTGTATCAGGAAACTCCCTATGTTGACCTGAATTACTTAATCCCTGGGTTTGGATAATGACCAATGAAGTAGGAGAATATTATACAAAAATGACCAGTGATAACTTTACTGTATATTACTTCATTCTACATTTATTTATTTATGTTTAGAAAAAAATAAAGATATGACTTTTCTTATACTCTCAGTATAGTGGAACAATACAAACCAGCTTATAAAAATTTGATTTGTGACCTCAGTTTGCTTCAGCAACTCATCCCTTTATAGTTCCATGGAGAGTTTCCAGTGTAGTTTATTGACTATCTAGTTTTGGAAAGAATTAAGGATTTTTTTTTCCTGGAGTTTTGAGAACAAAATATGTTGGTATCTTCTATCAAAACTGGCTTCCTTGAAACTACAATGCAAAGCAAATGTTACCTTATATCTTCTTGTTACAAGGGAAATTGAGATTAAGAAAAATTAAATGCTTTCCTGAGATCAATAAATAGTAACTTGCGGAATTGGCATTAATTCCCAATCTGTCCCTTTCAAAATCTATGTTATAAACATGATACTGGTATTTTCTTCACAGCACCTAATTATCAGTTATTAGACAACTACTTAGTAAAATAAGCCTCTCCCCTAGAGGTCATGGGTTGGGACAGAAATCTGTATTTTATTAGTCATCTCTAGTAAGGATTATGAACATGCAGCTTAAGAAACATTGCCTTATGCAGTACAGTCTTGATTCCTGGAAAACGCAATTTTGCAGAAATATAAATCCATATAATTGCATTTAGAAGAGAAATTTTTATGGAGTTAGGAGCTCCACAAATTCCAGCTGTATCCACTATTCTCAGTCTTTATAAAAGCCCAAATTCCAAGTGGAAAATCCTACATTAAAGTCAGTGGCCTCCTCCTCACAGAGAATTTGGCATTCTATCAAGGTGACTGCTGCCTGCTATGGGAAGCATGTGTTTTTCCTAAAACACATTTTGCTTTTGATTCATCGGGTCTCAAACTAGCAAAATCAAGGTTACATGGAGCCTGTTTTTTCAGGCTTTCTGAATGCTCTATCACTGAGAGACTGACAGCAGGCTGTCAGTTTCACTGTTTCCCCACTGTCATCTGCAATGTTGCATTGCCCACTAAGGAAAAAAATCCCCAAAACTACTAAAATTAATGTTCTTTTTATACTTCTGTCACAATGAATGGATTTTCAAATAGAAATTATATAAGGAAAATTGCTTCCAGAACAAGACCATATTCTGCAAGAAAAATGTCATGTCACTGTTTATTTGTCTGACCAATATATAGACTTCTAGGAAAAAGAGTTTATTATAGGGAACTATGATGGGCCTTTGATGACACCACAGCAAGAAAAATGTTTCCTGGACAACACAAAGCAATTACTTGTCATGGAGATTACTGTAAATGGAAATGACATCCCCCTGTTAGCCTCAATTATATGACTAAATTTTGAAACATTTTAGTCTTTATAATCAACTGTAAACTGCAAGATTGTTAAATTATATTAATTATGCATATCAGAATCCACAGGTCTGTACACGGGCATACATTTCTCAAAAATGTCAAATGCATATTTATCTCCTCATGTAAAAATATGTCCATGAATATAAATATTAATACAATTAATTTTGCATTAATTGTATTGATTGTGATGTTTATTGCAGCAGTTCTTGCATCAGGGAGACTTTTCTATTTCACGCGTATTTTCCCCCAGCAACTAAACAGATAAACTTATTTAGGGCTTTTCTTCTAGTTGTACATTGCTAAGGTTTCTATAAAGAGACTCAGGTATGTTGAGCCAAAGACAAGGAAAAGAGAGGGACAGAAATGGTGTAAAAACAACTTTTAATCTGAGGGAGGGATCCATTTCCAGCTCTATACATAATCAATTATTGGCCCATTTGGTCAAGCTAGAAGCCTCAGAATGATTTTTGATTTGTCCATCTCATACATCCCATATAGCTAATCATATTCTACCATTTATTAAACATCCAATATGTGCCTATATCTTACTTTATGTTCCCAAGAAACTGATGTGATGATTTCTTTTTTACCTACAAAGAGTGTGGGATTTCAAATTGTCAAATAAGTTGCTTAAAGTCTTACAGTTTATAAATGGCAAGGCCATCCTCATTTAAACTTTTCCGCTCTACTGACTCTGATCAATGATCAATTCCTTTTATTTATTTATTTATTTATTTATTATTATTTTTTAAGATTTTATTTTATTTATTCATTCATTTATCACCCCCTTGCTGCTTGTGCTCGCTGGGTCAGCTAACCATGCCGTGCGGGCGGGCCTGCCCTCACCAGGAGGCCCCGGGAACCGAACCCGGGGCCTCCCATATGATAAACGGGAGCCCTACTGATTGAACCACAGCTGCTTCCCGATGATCAATTCCTTTTAAATTACAATTCCATTGTGTATCTTGAATCTACTTCTCTAACTCTACAAAGCTACTTTAGTTTGCTATCATCTCTCTACCAAATATAGCAACAACTTAGTACATGGTATTCCTGAGTCCAATCTTGTTCTTTTCTCATCGTTTCATCCATTCACTATATTATAGCTAACATCTTTTCTGAAAAAGGAAAAAACCCACAAAAATTTAAATTGTTAAGCCACCATGTTAATTTTCAATGAATTCTCACCATCTGCAGGATGAAGCCTAAAGTAGTGATCCCTTCATTTTGCCTCCCTTTCAGAACATTTTAGAAGGGGGAGGGAGGCAAGAGTTACATCTTGTTAATCAGCCTTCTTTCTTAACATTCATTCCCCCACCAATCCTACCTTCATCAACTACACCCTTACTGCATTATGTTTGGGTTCCCAGATACAGGGCCTCAAATGAAAAAACATGAGAATTCATGTGCAAGTGATGTTTTAATGAAGCACTTTCAAGAGACACCAGGAAAGGGTGAGGAGAATAAAACATGAAAGGGAAAAAGCAAGAATGCAAATTCAGGGAAGTTTCCTGGAAGGAATCCTCACCCTGATGTTTCAGGGGAACACTTAAGAGGATATTGTTCATCAGATTTGTTGTAATTTGGGGCAACATTGCTGGGTTCTGATAACCAAGAATATCAATCATGGAATGAAATTCTTGGAACAAGTTCTCCAAGTAAAATTGAAAGTATGGTCTTTGGAGCCAAAACCTTCAGAAGCTGAGAAGGGGATATAGAAATATCAAGAGTGATCCTGGGAGGCAATCAAATTTAAAGAGTTCAAAGGACTAGAATAGGCATTTCCTTGCTTCAAAGAAGTTATGCAAATGGCCCATAAGCACATGAAAAGATCCTCAACATCATTAGTTATCCTATAAATGATTCCACTTATATGCTGTACTTAGAAAAGGAAAATTCATGGAGGCAAAATGTAGATTAGAACTTACCTGAGAAATAAGAAATTATTGCTTAATGAGTAACAAGGTTGTTTTTGGGGTGATGAAAAGTTTTGGAGGTACCTAGGAATGATGGTTGCACACCATTGTGTAATTAATGCTCCTGAATTGTACACTTTAAAACGGTGAAATGTAAATTTTATATTATATAGGTTTATGATACACACACACACATATACACATACACATTGATAAAATAAGATTTTCTACAAGTTGCATTATGAATATGTTCAACTTACAGAAAGATGTAGCCCTTCAGTAAAGCTGAGAGAAGTGTGATAAAGACTTAACATTTTCTCTTTGAAGAAAGAAACAGAGGGGAAAAGAAAGTTGTTTGATCAGTAGTTGGGACATAAATAGCTTTCAATAACTCTTACCCATTAATGCAGTGGTAGGAGAAACATTCAATATTAAGGTTGTAGTTAGGACTCAATTACAACACATATCCATATAGAACAAACTTTATGCCATTCCACAGTTATTTTCTTATGGTACCATCTATGAAGTAGATTTGTAAGTTAAAGGGTAAGCTTAGATCCCGTGGGGCCGATGGACAGAACTGTCTTGTTTGTAGTTGCAGATACTCTCTGCTTGTGGGATGGGTGTTGTCCATCATCACCCTTTTGTTAGTTGTCCTGGGTGAGTCAGATGAACTGGAAAGAAGATGTTGGCTGCAATTCTGCTGAGATTCAGGGCTCACCCAGAATATGTACAGTTGGAAGATTAAGTCTCTGAGACATATATTTAATGGGCATAGCACTAATTATAGGTTCAAATAAATGAGGCAGAAGAATCATGTATAGGAAAATTATAAACGAATCTAACTCTGATACATTGGGGTAATGGGTTTGTTGATTTTGTTGATCTTCTCAAAGAACCAACTTTTGGTTTTGTTGATTCTCTCTACTGTTTTTGTTTGTTTTGTTTTGTTTTTGTTCTCAATTTCATTTATTTCTGCTCTGATCTTTACTATTACTTTCCTTCAACTTGGTTTGGGATTAGTTCTTTTTCTAGTTCTTCCAGGTGTACAGTTAGATCATCAATTTTAGCTCTTTCTTCTTTTTTAATGTAAGCATTGAGGGCTGTAAATTTCCCTCTTAGTACTGCCTTTGTGGTGTCCCATAGGTTTGATATGTTGTGTTCTCATTTTCATTCGCCTCAAGATATTTGATGAATTCTCTTGCAATATTTTCTTTGACCCACTGATTGTTTAAGAGTGTGTTGTTTAATCTCCATATATTTGAATTTTCCTTTTTTCCATACATTATTGATTTCCAACTTTATTCTGTTATATCAGAGAAAGTGTTTAGTATGATTTCAATCTTAAATTTATTGAGACTTATCTTGTGACCCAACATTTGGTCTATCTTGGAGAAGGATCCATGAGCACTTGAAAAAACTGTATCTCCTGCTGTTTTGGGGTACAATGCTCTATAGATGTTTGTTAGGTCTAGTTCATTTATCATATTATTCACACTCTTTATTTCTTTATTTAGCCTCTGTCAAGATGTTCTATTCAATACTGAGAGTGGTGTATTGAAGTCTCCAACTATTATTGTAGAGACATCTATTTCTCCCTTCAGCTTTGCTAGTATGTGCCTCATTTATCTTGGGGCATTGAGGATCTATTTCTTCCTGTTGAACTGCCTCTTTTATTAATATATAATGACCTTATTCATCCCTTATAACAGTTTTACATTTAAAATCGATTTTGTCCAATATTAGTGTTGCTACTCCAGCTCTTTTAGGTTACTGTTTGTGTGGAATATCTTTTTCCAACCTCTCACTTTTAACCTTGTTGTATCCTTACATCTGAGGTGAGTTTCTTGTAGACAATATATAGATGACTCATATTTTTTTATTCATTGTATCAGTATGTGTCTTTTGATTGGGGAGTTCAAGCCATTAACATTCAATGTTATAACAGTAAAGGCATTACTCACTTCATCCATTTTGACATTTGGCTTTCTGTTGTCATATCATACTATTGTCTATCTTTTTTACCTTTCTAATAATCTTCATTTCTACACTCTTCTATAAGTCTCTCATGCTTGTTTTTTCCTTTCAGGCTGCAGCACTTCCAAATTATCTCTTGTAATTCTGGTCTTTTGGTAATATTCTATTAGTTTTTGTTTGTCTGTGAAGACTTTGAACTCCCCTTAGTTTTTGAAGAACAGCTTTGCTGATACAGAATTCTTGGCTGGAAGTTTTTCTCTTTCAATTCTTAAAAGCATCTTACTACTGTAGCAGTTTGATATTGTTATGAATTCCAAAAATAGATATTGGATTATGTTTGTGAACCCGTCTGTTCCTCTGGGCAAATTAGATTGTATTGTCTTCAGAGTTTACACTTTTACTTGATTAAATTATAATTAGGGCTTTGATTGGGCCACATCAGTAGGATGTTGAAGACCTGCCCCCTTGGTGGGTGGGGACTCACAGAGAAAACCAAAAGACAGAGGAGAGAGTTTGAGTTTTGATGCTGGAGCACTGGGAAGTAAATACAAAGGAGAAGAACACAGAAGAATGGAGATGCTTCCATAGACATGGCAGAGGCCCTGGGAAGAGATAAAGCCTGATAGTCTACAGATGATCTTGTGGAGAGAAGAGAGCAGTTGCACCCAGAAAGAAATGTGCCCCAGGGAGAGAGACAAGCCTTATACTAACCTACAGCTGAAAATAGAAGGAGCTGGGACCATGGAGCCTTAGGAGGAAGAGGAAGGCTTATGCCATGCAGAAACCAGCAGTCATCTTGCTCCAAAATGTGGCAACAGACTTTGGTGAGGGAAATAACTTACACTTTATGGCCTTGTTACTGTCAGCTTCTACCCCAAATGAACACCCTTTATAAAAGCCAACAGAATTCTGGTATTTTGCATCAGCACCTATTTGGCTTTCTAATAAGACCACTTTCTTCTATCCTCCATGGTTTCTGATTAAAGGTCATCACTTAATCTCATTGAGTTTCCCTTGTATGTGTTGCTTTGCTTTTCTCTTACTGCTTTCAAAATCTTCTCTTTATCTCCAACATTTGTCATTCTGAGTAGTAGGTGTCTCAGGTTAAGTCCATTCATGTTTATTCTGTTTGGGGTGTGTTGTCCTTGGATATTGATATTTACGTCTTTCATAAGAGTAGGGAAGTTTTCAGTCATTATTGCCTCAAATATTCTTTCTGCCCCTTTTCCATTTTCTTCTCCTTCTGCAAAACTGATAACACGAAGTTTTGTGCATTTCACATTGTCATTCAATTCCCTGAGAACCAGTTCCCCTTTTTCCATTTTCTTCTCTTTCCAGTCTTTCTTTTCCAATTCAGATGTTCTATCTTCTAAATCAATAATTCTGTCTTCAAAAATTCAAATCTGCTCTAATATACCTCTACTGTATTTTTAATCTCATCCATCATGTATTTCATTCCCATAAGGTCTGTTACTATTTTTGTGTGTGTGCAGACTTTCAAATTGGTCTTTATGCTGGCCCAGTGTCTTCTTAATATCTCTTCAGGATATTTGGTTTGTTCCTTTGTCTGGGACATCTCTTCCTGTTTCTTAGTATGGCTTGTAATTTTTTGCTTATGTCTAGGCATCTGATATGTCAGTGAATTTACTCTGATGGCCAATTTTTCTCTTTTGCATATTGTTATTATTTTTTCACAGGTATTCTTTGATATTTGGTTCAACTTATTCTAAGTCTTTAAAGTTGTCCATCTTAAGATATCAAAATCATGCCAGGGACTCACTAATGGGGTGCAGACTTTTTCCCAGGGGTGGGGTAAAGAGACTTCTAAAAGCAGTTTTTGTCCATGTAATTTCCAGACAAGCCAGCAGATGGTGCTAATTGGTGCACCTTTCCACAGAGGTGTTATCTCTCTTCTTTTCCTTTGTTTTCATCTGGCCAGAGCCGAGATTCAAAATGGGCTCTTCTGGCCAAATTCACTGAATAAAAGCCCCCCAATTCCCCTCTCCTTTCCCTTGTAATAACTGAAAGGAAGGAAGATGTCTGCTCCTCTTTCAGTTAGCTGAAATGAGCCAGGGGTTTTACCCCCTCCCCCATTGGATATTTCAGGTGTGGGGGAAGGGATCCTTTCCTGGCAGCCTGGTGGTTTAGTAACTCACATTTTGTTGTTTCAGCTTCTTTATCTCTCTGTCCCTCACTCTCCTGGGAGTTTTGAAGCACTGTCCTGGTCTGCTGACCCCCCAAAGCAGGCCCCTTGGGTAGCTTTTGGTTCTTTCTCCATTGTTTTTGTGAGAAATCTGAGCATTATCTGCTTAATCTGATGCCATCTTCCCACAATCCCCCCATAGATATTTTTCATGTTTAGAAAGCCTAAATTATCAAATTTTACTTATGCTTTCTTCTTTTACATTTATAATTTGAAATGTTTGTCTATATATGAAAGTAGACATTTTATTATATTTTTTTCAGTTTTCTTATGCATAGGACTTACTATATATAATAGTAATATATATATTACTCCTTTTGATCTACAGACTTTATGGGATATATAGACAAATGTGGACATATAATGTATGTTATTGTAGGTTTGCTTTCAAATACATTTCTGAAATTTTTCCAGAAAATTCCATTTTTTATACTTCTTGTCAAATAGCTTTTAAATATTACTGGCCAAATGGAGACACTGGGGAGAAAATTGAGGGAGGGAAAAATTTAAAATATGAGATCTAGTTCTCTTTCAGATGAAGGTTTGAAGAGGTGGGTGCATCTATATCAAGACTGCAAAATTCCACAAAATAACCTTTTTCTGCATGGTTTCACGTCCCACTGAACTGGTTTCTGAGAATATCCCCTCTACCAGTGACCTTTCGTCCTCTGAGGTGGTGGTTGCTTTTTGTTTCTAATCTGGAGTTGTTTCACAATCACTGTTTGGCTTCTAAATCTATCACTTGTATAACCCATTTCCCCTGTTGTTTCCATCCTTTGGATGGAAATACCAAGAGTATTTCTATTTTTTCTTACTGGACCAGGACTGAAATAGAAATATAGATAGATGTTTAATCCTATCAGTGAAGTATTTTTAGATTTTCTATATTTGTATTAAATTTTCCTCCTTTCTTACTAATCAGAATTAGGAAAAAAGGTATTTTTAACATGCACCTACTACTATGTAGTTCCTGCTAGTGTCTCTATCATTTGTAATTTAAAGAAAAAAACTACAACAATGCTTTATTTTGCACATATGTGTGCAAATATTTATTTTCTTTAAAATGCTATCATCAATTGTAACAGATGTTACACAAAAATGCAAGTTGTTGTTGGGGTGTATATGGGAATCCTGTATTTTATGCCTGATTGTTTTGTAAAACCACAACATCTCTAATAAAAGTAAAAGGATGAGAAAATACATTCAAAATCACTTTAGAAGGACTTTTATTTTTACATTTATTTCTTTTGACCTTTATTCCTAATATGCATCTCCTATTATTGCATTCCCTGATTTTTTAATGTATATTTGTATTAACTATTGTTGAGGATTGAATCATGTCCCCATGTAAAAGTCATGTTCAGATCCCATCCCTTAGTCTTGTGGGTATGAACCCATTTGTAAGTAAGACCTTTGAATATATTATTAGTTAATGTGCCTAAATTGAATGAGAGTGGAACTTAATCCAATATAGCTGAAGTCTTTATAAGCAAAGGAAATTGGGCACTGACAGAAAGAAGTCAGGGGAAGAGCCAAAACCCAGAAGTCAATGGAAGAAGGAACAGAAGGGAGAAGATGTCTCCATGTACATTGCTGTGTGATGGAAAGAAAGAGAAGCCCAAAGATTGCTAGCCAACCAGAAGACACAAATCCCAGGAGGAATCAAGCCTTCTAGCCTCTATAACCATGAAGCATGAAATTCCTGTTGTTAAGCCAACCCATTGTGTAGTATTTGTTTTAGCAGCCAGGAAGCTAATACAACTATTAATGGAAAGTTCTTCACCTCTAACCATTTGGTGCCATTTTGTTTTGTGGATTTTTCTTATAGGTAGAATATATAGTTGTTAGTTGTTATATTTTGACCAACACAATGCATATATTTTAACTTAATTTTTAGACAATCTTGGACTTACAGAAGAGTTACAAATCTAGTACAGGGTTATTTACTTCACCCAGCTTCCCCTTATGTTAACATCTCATAACATAGAATATTGGTCATAACTAAAAAATTAACTTTGGGACATACTTTTAACCAAATTATAGGGGGCTTATTTCAATTTCACAAGTTTTCCTGCCAATGTCCTTTTCCTGTTCTAGGATTCCACATACTATTAAGTTGACATGTCTCCTTCCGCTCTCCCACTTGTGACAGTTCCTCAGTTTTTCCTTGTCTTTCATGATCTTGACTCTTTTGAAGAATATTTGTAAGTTATTTTGTAGACTATCCCTGAATTTGGCTTGTCTGATGTTTTCTCAGGATTAGATTAAAGTTATGAATTTTTTCTTCTGTCAGCTCCAATCTGCTCTGGAAACCATCCTTGGCATTTTTCATTTCAGTTATTGTTGTCTTCAACTCCAGTAGTTCTGTTTACTTTCTTTTAAAATTTTCATCTCTTCAATTAGACTCTCATATTGTTCATTCATTGTTTTCCTGGTATCCTTTAATTCTTTCTCTGTACTTTCTTCATATCTTTGAATCATTTTTAAAAGGCTTTGTCTTGTATGTTCATGTTCTCATCTCCTTGTTGATGGTTTCTGTATTTTTATCTTCGTCCTTTGAATAGGCCAACATTTCTTATGCTTTGTATGTCTTGTATGCTTTTGTTACACACTGTAAATTTTAATATTTTAGAATGTTAAATATGGACTTTATTCCTGGAGATGTCTGTTTCTTGATGTTGTAATCAACTGGTGATAAGACAGAGATATCTTGAGCTTCAGCATTTTTATCAAGATTATCTACCCAAGGTAAATGCAATGGACAGGATCCTCTCTTTCTTTTCTAGGCCTGTGTCTTGTTCTGGTCTTATGCTTCTTAGTTGTTTTGGAGTTCTCCTGTTTACAGTTTGAATTTCCCTCTGCTTCCTCAGAGACTGACCTCTCCTTCCTGTGTTTAAAGCAGGCAAGACTTTGCCCCAGATTGTATAACTCTATAGTTTCTTACACTCCTTTTGTTGTCTCAGCTGCTTTTCCCTAGAGGGCAAATTCTTGGAGGTGGAGGGCACACCAGAGAGGAGTTTTCTAAGTCAGGCTTTCCCAGCTGAAATAGGGATAGGGACTCATAAAAAGGGCACACACTGGTTTGAAAGTGCCCTGCGAGGATCAGGAAGGATGCTGGTAACTTCTTCCAATGCTCTTAAAATCTAAACTTCGTTGACCTGCCCACAAAGTGCATCCTTTTGACTAATTGTTCCCCTGAAACCCTAAGAAAATGCCCTGTCTTTAAATCACCACCTCCACTGGCAATTTGGAACAATGCCCATCCTCAGAGCCAAGCCCTCAGCAATACAAAATCTCTAATCAAAAGCCATGATTGAGGTGGTTGTGCCCAACCCTGATCTTGGAGAAGAGCTTTTTGTGTTCTTTTCTGTGACCAGGGTGCTAGCCATGGGTTGAACCCCTTGGCAGCCTGCTCTGAGAGTTGGGAATGGGCATCAGTAATTGCTGCATGGAGAAAGCAATTTACTAGTGTTTACTGTAGTTTACCAGTCTCTTCCTCCTGCTCTTTCTGGGTGCTCCGCACTGTTCTACTGGCCCCACGTCTTTAAAAATAGTTATTTTCTATGGTTCCTGCCTGTTTTACATTTGTTCTTGGGAAAGGGCTAGATCCTGGCCCTTCCTACTTTGCCATCTTCTCATAATCCTCTTAGATCCACCATTTTTAACTATATATTTTTAAACAACTTTTTTCAAATTGTGGTAGCTTTATTGAAAACAAAAGACCTTGTCTTTAGATCAAGTAGGAATTCATGCTCATCAGAGTCAGATGCTCAAAATATGAGAAGCATGTGGAAATTGATATGAAAATAAAATAAAATAAAAACAACAGATTTATATCACTCCGATCTTGCTCTCTTTGTGATAAGACTCAATGAGTGCAAGCCTGGACTCACTGGAACTCTCTCTTCTCTGTCTCCCTTTTCCTCTTTATTTTTCCTTATATTTTCCTACTCTCTCTTTCTCTCTTGGCATTGTTTGTTCTGAACATGAATAACCAAATTAAAATTAGCAACTAAGACAAAAGATGGAAGTCATTGCAGGAGAAAGCTTTTTCATGAATAATTAAGCCACCCCAATTCTATCCAACCTTTTTAATATGACAGAAATAGCAAACACACAATGAAAATAATAGTGATTCCTGTCAAACATGGAAAACTGTTTTGACCTTCCTAAATGTATTTCGTATTTCTGCAACATGATGCCCTAATTTGGTCATATATATTGTATTCAAGGGCTATTTATCGAAAATTCTGGTACTATTGCTATATGTGATTTTTCTTTCTACAAATAGTGGTAGATAACACTAAATAAGTAAAAATTTCTTGTTCTGCACCCATACCATTGTGATGTGATGTTGAAGATTCTCTCATTTGGGATGGCCATGTCACTTGTTTGGCCAAAGGGACATGTGTAAATGTGATAGAGATAGAGATTTGAACAATAGCATTTGTACTTATGCTTCCTTGGAACTCTGAGACCATCTTAGGCAAGTCCAAATTTGCCTGCTGGAGGAGAACTGAGGCGTTTGAACCAACAGTCATCCCAACACTGTAATTGACAGGCATGAGTATGAGAACTTCTGCTCCCAGGCAGCCTGCCAGTCAAACACAGACACATCAGAAAGGTGACCAGAGGTTATCTAAGCTTGCTCAGAGAGTAAAATCATGCAGAAGAGGCAAAGAATCATGTTATAACAAAATAATCGTTGATTTTAGGCCATAGAGTATAGTGAAGTTAGTTACACAGCACCAACTAACCAATACACATATCAACTATTGGTTATAATCCCTTATGAGGTTTTCTTCCAGTGTAATATGTTCTTGAATATTTATAGATCCATTTTCAGATTGGAGGAACATTAATTATTTCTATATTGAATCTTCATTCACTTCACATTATCATCTCATCCTTCTAAGTTATAATCTCTGCAGTCTACCACTTTTTCATTTGCTTTCTGAAATAAACCTTAATATAGGACATTCATATCAATTACTTAAATACCTTGGATGCTATATCTGCTTTCATGGTTTCTAATGATATGTTAAAATATTCTATGGCATTTATAAAAATAGTCTTCTCTTTTATTTCTTAGCACTTTTCACAATTCAACCTCATTTCTTATTTCTTTGTTCAGATTTTTCTTATATTCTCTCATCTTTTTATGAATTTTATTGAGAACACAATGCAAATTTTTAAAAAAATGTTTTGATTCTTTTATCCAGAAACTTGTTTTATTGTTTGCTTTCTATATACTATAGTAATATGAAATTTCCTTGGATTACTTTCTTATTCTCTTCTCCAATGTTAGAATTAGGCCTTACATATTATACAAGAAGGATGATGTAAATGAATTTCATCAGAATCCCTGGAAAGAATGATGCCTCCATTGATCATCACAACATGGGAAACTAAATATTTCCTTTAATTTCAGAATGTTTTTAATCTTATCACACTAAAGACCAAACTTCAATCTCCAGTTTTCAAGTTGCTATAGTTTCTGTTCCACATGGAATGGAGGCAATGATTGATTTCTTTCTTGTCTAACTTTTCAAAAATCAGTGGTAAGAATTCACATCTAAGAGAAGCCCTAATACCTCTAACCTATTTAATGTGTGCAGGTTTCCCACTGGTACTCCTCAATATTTAAATAGGTATGTAGGTAAGTAGATGAATGGGAGATAGATAGATAGAATAGCACAAATATAGATATTTTATATATATGTAGCTATAGAACACATATATTTGTATATACTCTTGAATACAATTGGAAAATATTTAAAGTTATGTGGTTCTCATCTTTCTTATAGTTTACTATTACTTTCAACTCTTGTTATTCCAAATTAAGGATTGACAGTAGGTTTGTTAAGTTTTCCCCACAATTTTTTTGTTTCTATGCCTCTTTATTAAAAATAAAAGTTGTAATTTTAACTTATTACTTAAGATTATTCATTTCTACAGAAAGAATTCACAGAAGGAATCTATAGCAGAGATTTCTCAAAGCCTATGATGTTTAGAAGGCATGATACTCAGCTTTCCAGTACAGATGAAATTTATTCACCCTTGATATTTTTCTCTTTTGGTCCTTGTAATTAATTTCAGTGTGCCCTCTTTAACACAAGTCCTTCTAAAGAAATTTTACATTATGTTTAAGAGAGAGAAGATGGAAATTTACTATAGCTTTACAAAGAGAAACTCACTTCTTTTCAATCTATACCCCTTAGATTTGCATTTTACCTTTACCCCAAAATACTAAAAGTGACAAGATCAGATTGATGGGATACATGCTAAGGTGTATTTTCACCAATTATCTGTGAGGTAACTTCATATATCCTGTCCTTAAACTTAAATTTTATGCCCACCGAAAAATGCAACTATCCAGGAAACCATATCCTTATCATACTCAACACACTTATTAAAATAAATGAAGCTGAGACAGGCATTAAAAACATAAATAAATAAATAAATAAATAAATAAATAAATAAATAAGGAAATTCTGAGGAGGCACCAATGCCCACACATCAATTTAAATATATACAAAAGGGTAAGTCAGAGATGCAGCAGTCTCTGAAGTAAATCACATCATATTTTACTTCAACAGAAATACTACATTTAAAAAAATACAAGAAGGCTGTTTCTGTACAAAGACATGGAGCACTCAGGTAAATCAGGGCTCACAGAAGGTGACAAATAGCATTTTGAGATGCATTATTTAGTATACATTCATCATTATGGGCTCTACTTGTTTTAAGGTGGGTGAAAAAACACATTCCAGTGTCATGGTAGCATTTATGTAACTAAGGAGAGCTTGTAGCTATAGTGAACTTTTTCCATGGACAAGGTCCTGCTCCTTGGAGGTACTTTGGAAAAAAAGGGATTTAGGATACCCCAAGATATACATACCTCAAGACAGCTCAGAGCTGTAGTGGCCATGATGGGGAACCTTTCCCATGGACTAGGTTCTACACCTTAGAAGTAAGGTAGAAATAAAGAGATCTAGGATCATCCTGAAACAATGGAATGCATTCTTTAATTAACACACTGAATCAGCCAAAAGAGGTCCCAAAATTGCTTTTTTAAAGTACTCCTTATAAGAGAACTCAAGAAAAATTAAAACATAGCCTTAATGACCCTCTAACTGAAAAGACTAGACTGGATAATGCTGCCCTTTCTGCTTCTTCTAATCTGGTTGCTCCCTTTTGTGTCTCTTCCTTGTATTCTTTGTCTGAGTACTAAAATTCAGCAAATGCCCTGTAAGACTGGACCTTCTAAGATAATCAAAATGTTACCCTCAATAACTGTCTGCCTCTGGTCCGTCAAGAGTGGATCTCAGGACTATTGTTAAGGAATTCCCCAATCTGAAAACAGATCTAGAAAACAATGAGAAATTCAAAATTCTAATTGGATCTTAAAATCTAGGATTGCCTGACCTTTTTCAGTTTACAAATATGGCTTTGAGTCTAGGTGTGGCAACAGAATATATTGAGGTAACTAAATGAAAAGAACTGGAAGATGATGTAAGGGACCCTACAAATATTACAGGTAAGTGTGCTCCCAAAAAAGACACCCAAATTGCTAAGGGCTTATTAAAAGCCATACAAAAGGCTTTTCCTCAAAAGAATGATTGGGTCAATAATCCAATCTTGTCAACAAAATAAAAGGACAAATCCATCTGGGATTATAAGGAGTGATTGTCTCATACCTTTGGTGATTGCTCATTCAGGTCTTTTCATCTTTTCCTGATGAACTTGTCAATTCACTTAACCTAATATTGGTGAGTTGGTAAAACAAACAAACAAACAAACAACATAAGAAACTTGAGTGGGAAAATGCTCCTTTAGAAAAGCTTAGTAAATTAGCTGACCATTTTGAAACAACTCTAGATCAGAAAAAATAAAGGTCAAAATAAAATTATGGTTTGCAATTACAGCAACTCCAAAACATGGGGAAAAAAATTATCAGTCCCCAATTGACACTTTAATGAAAATTAATTTTAAAAAAGCTGTCTCTCCAAGGGAAGAGATATAAAGGACAATACTTGCCTATGTTGTAAGCATGAAGGACATTGGAAATAAGATTGTCCATTTTTAAAGCAGAAAATAAAATGACCACATGGTGCATAAAAGACCCAATTTAAAATGGGTTCCTCATGTGCTTTCTTAAAAATGGATGCTTTATACTAAAGAAAATTTAGAGCTTCAGTGGCTACAATGGGAATGTTTTAGTTTAGTCAAGGTTATACATTTGAGAGCTGCACTTGAAAAATGAGGTTTCCAGACTCCATCAAGTAGTGGTAGGCATTCTTTGATTGTGATTCAAAAGTTTTTTCTAAAATGGCTTCTTTACCAAGACACAAACAGTCCTGATTAAAAAATATAATATTGTACAAGGACAGAAAACAAGCTCTTTTATATAACTAGTGGGTTTTATAACTGCTGTGCTTGTCTTTCTGTGTTTCTGAGACTGCTTATTTGAACCATGGCTAAAAATGTTAAGCTATAAGTCCTCTGTTAGTATATTAAATTTAATAGTTTTAATAGTTTTAGTTTAACAAGGAAAACAACGTCTTCTGAAATATCAGTGTTAAGTATAAAAAAATGCATGCATTTTTGTAGATGTTATTCCTAAATGTATATAGTTTTACTGATCAAATAAGCTAGAATTACATCTACTATATGATTAAAATGATAAAAAAAAACATGTTTGGATAATATAACCAAATTGAGCCATTATTTTAACAAGTTTTTATTTTGACAGTAATTTTGTTTGTATGATATCTTCCTAAAGAATTTCCAGAATCATTTTACTGTGCCAGGTACTTAGGGCACCAACTTCTAATGACATCGCTTAAAGAACTTTGAGACCATACCATGGAACTTTGTCAGGATCTCAAGAAATCTAATGGAAAGTTGATGGGTTCATGAGATTGTTAACACAAGATCAAATAGAACAATAATTAATTACTCTGGACTGAATGAATTGATGAAGAATGATTATGGATTTTATTTAAAAGATTAAAACCCAGAGTGTAGGGTTTTAAGGTTTTATTTAGATACAAGGAACCCCTTTTGTTTTTTCCCTTAAACTACCATAGAATAGTTATCTCTAAATTCAATAAGAATATGTTCCCCTTGTTAGCAAGACATAGAGACACTGGTTATACAACCAAACTTCATAATTAAAAATAGTGCTCATTTAATCAGATATGAATAAATAACCAAGTTAAAGTGTTTTATGATATCAGTCAGGCTCAAACATTTCAATGGACAGACCTATTTCCTGTCCTAGGCTCTTCTTGATTAATAACAACTAGTATGCTTTGGATTTATGTTTTTAATTGTGATGCTCAGTCTCTATGCTTTATCTTTCTTGTTGAACAGATGGTGTTTCAAGATTCTGTTCAAATTCCTTGTTACCTTAAGCCAGATGGTTGTCTTAAGATAGCCAATCAAATGAAAAATGAGATAAAAATGGGACTCTCTAATGGACTGAAAATTATTTTGGAAACAAATCAATTTTATTGACACATATTAATGAAGCATATAATTCTTCCAAAGTGTACAATCAATGGTATTTGGTATAATCACATAGTTGTGCATTCTTCACATCAATAATTCATTATTAGAGGATTTTCATTTTTTCAATAATAATAACAACAAAAAAAAAGACAAACAAAACACAAATAAGAAAATTCTTTACCTCTCAATCTCTCTATACTTCCCCTGCCGTGCTTAGCTGCTATTTCTAGCTATTCTTACACATTTATTTATTTATTTTTAAGCTGTTTTATATAGAGATATATTCATATACTATGTGATCTATCTAAAGTGTATAACCAATGGCTTTTAGTGTAATCCAAATGTTGTGCGTTAATCACCACAAAATATTTTAGAGCAATTTCATTACTCCAAAAAGAAAGACACCACACCCCTTAGCAGTCACTTCTCAATCCCACTATCTTTCCCCAGCCTTACATAACTACTGATCTAATTTCATTTTTATTATTTGATTTGAATTTACATCTTATATAAATGGAATCATACAATATGTAATACTTTTGTGTCTTGTTTCTTTCACTTACAATAATGATTTTCTTTTTGTCTGATATTAACATCTTATAGTATTAATATATATGAGTTCAGTTTTGAAGAAAAAAGGTCTTTTTATATATGCCATTTTACCCATATTTATATTTCACATAATACTATGTTATACATTCCCATGTTACATTTCTTAGCTTTCCTTTTAGTAATATGGTAAAAAGAATTTGTGTTAATATTTGGGAATGCATCAAAAACTTGAAAGCAGAGCACAATGTTTGTAACTAGCAGTATTCTTATAAGGGTATGACAGTGGTTTAAAGGAAAAATCTATGTACTGAAAATTTAAAAAAAACAAAAATAAACACACTGACTAAGAGAGAAGGTTGCAGTTGTAATCAATTCAACTGAACAAGCAATCCCACTCCAAGGATCTTAAGTAAAACTGAACAAAACCTAAGAAACCTTGCTTCAATGAACAAAGGATAAAATAAAACAAAACAGGTAGTCAGGTGCAAAACAACAGACCGACCGACTATAACCACCTAACAAGAAAGGAAATCAATGGTGGTGACCAGAATGTTTTGGCCAAGTTTCCAATGAGATCATTGGAAAAATTACCATAAGGGGGACGGTTAAATAAGATAAAATGGTTACTACACTGGGTGTTGTAAGGAGAGCAAACTCTGTGGGAATAATGACAGGAACTTTCCAAAAGATAAAACAACTGGTCCCAGGGATGGGACCTTCCAAGACCTTAGAGAATTGCAGTTTGAATAACACTTAGACATTTAGGAATACATCAGTTTCAGAAAAGTTAAGCCTATCAGAAGTGGGTAAGTATACCATAATTACCAACATACATCATTTCCTGGTTGGGTAAAACCATCCTAAGGAATGAGAAGTTTAGATGTCAACCAATCATTGTAATCTCCCACTTGGAATCCTCTATGTTTCTTTATAAATGGCTATGACCAGAGGGTTATTGAGGCATTCATTCTAAATTCCCTGGTCTGAAATCTCCAAGCTAGAGCAGTTTCTTATTCAAACGCAGGTGGACCTTCAGTTGGAATTCAATTGGTGTACCTCAGAAGAGGGAGCCCCAAGTAGCAAAAGGAAAAACTAGAGAAAGCAAGAAGCTAGAGGTGATTCCTTCTTTTTGTGCTTTTCCTTTGCTGCTGGTGACTTTTCACTGTTTTCTTAATAGGATGGCCATCATTAACAAGAAGTTCGTCAGTCCTGGCACAGTTCTCCCTATAAAATGCTTTTGTATCTACGGTGGCTATCAGAAGTTGAAATCAGAAGCTTGATAAGAAGCTTTGCTTGATTTAAGTTTATTTCTTTTTTAAAAAAGAAAAGATAAAGTTCACATTCTTTTTCAATAATCTAGGCCTTCCTCTTTGCTCATTCTCAAGGTTAGTTTGTTTCCTTGCATGTAGCAGCATAATTTAAGATTTTTAAAGATGCATCACTAGGTTCCAACTGAATTAAAAGCAAGCAGGAAATGGTATGCCTATGGAAAGGGAGAAGTTGTGTGTTCTCAGGACTAAAATAAGTGAACAATTTAGAAAAAAATTATTTGTATATTAGGGTTCTCTAGGGAAACAGAACTGACAGGAGATATTAGTAAATATTATGAGATTTGTATGATAATTGTCTCACATGAAAAGTCCCACTTTTCCAGGACATGCTACAAGCTGGGAACTATGATGAAAGCTTTCCTGAATTCCAAAGAAGCTGGCTGGCTGAAGTAGAGATGGAAATTCTCACTTCTGAATGCTGAAATCACATCTCCTTTTATGGCCTGCAACTGATTGGATGAAACTTCTCCCATTATTGAAGGCAATCTACTAATTTGGTTATAGATGTAATCAGCCATAAATGCAATTAACTAACTGATGATTTAAGTCCATGATATACCTTCACAGTAACAATCAGGTCAGTGCTTGCTGGACCAAACAACTGGACACCATCACCTGGCAAAGCTGACATATGAACTTAACCATCACAATCTACTAGTTTTTTTTTTTTTTTAATCAAAGTGTAGTAATAAGTTATGGTGTAATTAGTAGCTCTTACAATATCATGGTACATAGATTTAACAGTATATTTTAATTCAGTTAAATGGTCAGAGTTTTACTTTTTTGACTCTTTGCAATATTAGAGGAGTATTGCTATAAATAAATTAGGGAGGTACAAGGGTGTTCTTAAATTCAATGCACACATTACATTTATAATTATATTTCAAGGATAAATTCAATGCACACATTACATTTATAATTATATTTCAAGGATATTGTCAACTGTTCTGACACCCTCAAGACTGACCATCATATAACAAACCATGTTTCTCAATTACCTTCAACCTTTGGTTGATCACTGCATGACTCAGATTCCCACTACTATTGATTCTTCAAATTTTATAAGTATACTTTAGACTACATGGATGATTTTGGGTCATGCCTTCCCTAGCTTAGTTATCTAAGCCCATTCACACACAGGCAGAAATGTGATGCTCCAATGATCATGAGCTTTGACATCTTCTGAACTCCTGAAAGAATGATCCAAAAAGGAAGAAAAAGCAAATACTAAGATTTTTCCAAAGACCAAGAAGAACATCTGAAGACTGTCAGGCAAGGTGATCTCACCTCCTGGGACAGAGAAAGATCAAAAGAGGGGAATTGTTAAATGAATTGGCAAGGGCTTAGAGGCAACTTGTCTTTACAGGTCTGAAGCAAAGGCCACCTTATCTATACATGACAAAAGAAAAAGCTAACTTGTCTGTACCTTTTGAAATCCCCTACACATGCCTATCTTTGAGACAAGTTATCTGGAATTCTCCAACTTTGCACAACTACTAGGAAATTCTAACATTCTTTGAACCTGAGCTTTTATTTTCTTCAAAACCAGGATTTTGTCAGGAACTGAAGCTGGGGTGGGGATGCAGGGGCCATTGAGGATCATTAACATTCCATCCCCTGATAAGTTTTGCTTTTAAACTTTTTTTTTTTTTTTGCTTAACCAATCTTTTTTTTTTCTTTTCTTTTGTAACTTCATTCTATTCCCTTTGATGAATAAATGATCTCTCTTTTCTAAATTCTTAAAATTTGTCTTTCATTTCACATTTTCCTTGTGGTAACTGAATATATAGGGAAAGAGAGCATATTATTATTAGTGCTAATTGTTGCAAGGCAGCCAGTAGTGGTGGTAAGACTGAATCTTGAGGGAAAAGTAGGGTAAGGGCCCTTTCCAGGAGCACAGAAAGCTCTGGTGCACACATTATAATGTTTATAGATCTAGGCTGGGAGGCAAACAACTGGAGCACTCTTTCTGCCTTTGCATGACCAAAATAAGTCATATAACCTATGTAATTCTTAAGTTCCTCATCATTTAAATGACCAGACTAGAAGATTACTAGATAATGATTATTTCTGAAAATAATTGACTGATTACTGAATTATTTTCTTGAAAATGATGTTTCCAAAACTATGTTTTGAAAATCTTAGCTATAATTTCTCTAAATAACACCAACTGCCTGAAATATGATAAGGATAACAATACAATTTGCTTGTGTTTATTGGACAATTAATATGAGCAAGGCAATATGCTGAGTTCTTTGCATTGACTAATGTCACAACATTTAAATGAAGTAACTACTGTGATGATCTCCATTCTAGAGACAAGAAAATAAAGGTGGAAAGAAATTTTTTAGAAATTTCTCAAGTACACCCAGCTTAGAGGCAGAGAGCTCAGTATTACTTAACATTTTGGTTTACTTTTTCTGTGACAGAAAACTAATGTATCAAAAATGTATAATTAACTGAAGTGGAAAAAATAGTATTGATTTTATCTTTGTCAGAGAGCAGCTTAAAGCTGAGTCAAATTTTAGTCATAATAAATCAATACACTAAACAAATACTAATATTCTGATATAATTACCCTAAAATGATCCTTATTTTTTTTGCCTCATTATGCAAATTGCCATTGAAGCATAGTGAAATATGGTAGAATGTATTTAATGTAATTATTTGAGATGATTAAAGGTATGATACACATTGAGTTTTATCTTGCCCAAATTCACCATTTTATGGTCTAATTAAGGATTATTATATTAATTTACATTTTCTTAACATTTTGCAAGGAAAATATTAATGATTCTAGAAGCCTGCCAAGAATGATATCCAGAAAGGTGATCCTTGTAACAATTTATAACAGCTTAGCTTTCTTTTCTTCTAACAATATTCCTACCTCTTTTCAGTTTTCAAATACTTTTAAAGGACATTATCCTTCACCTTAAGAATAGAAAAATCTCAGAAAAACTGACTGCAAAGCATATTTGTTCTATTTTTTTTCTTCCTGTTAGTTTATTGAAATGAGAAAAGGGAGGCTTCCCAGAGAAAATGTTATGTATTTTCAATAAAAATGAATGGTTCTCAAATTTTTCTATTTTCTAAAGGGCTAAACTTCCAAAAAGAATGTATAGAAAGCAGCATAGAACTCAATGTTTTTATTTTGCTAAAAGAGGACATATACATTGAATAATATATATAATGTAAAGAGAGCAACAAAGACAATGAATTTAATAATGATAAAATTCACAGAAGGAAGAAATTTTTGCCACTCCTACATTAGAAAAAAATCTTGGTCTTTCCATAAAGTAGTTTGCTACTCAGGATGAATATTTTCTGCACTTTCAACTTATCTTCCCAGTTAAACTATAGCTAAGGTATATTAACTTACCTTTCCAGTGCTTTTCCTTGCCCAATCAATGAACTCTGATAAGAATAAATTTTTATATTAAGGTTCCTGAGTTTTATAACAAAAGAGTAGAAGAGTTTATTATATTCAACAATTTTAAAAGACCATATGAATTGGAAATGTGCCTCTATATGATTTTTAAACAAATGCTTCCAGCAGTTGAGTATTTTGTTCATAAAGTACTTTGCTAATTATAGTGACTACTTCTCCTCCCAAGACTGAATAATTCAAATTTTAATTCCTATGGGTCACAGTGTTATACAATGTTAATTTTGTGGTGCTAATTCATTCTTGTCACTGAATTTTTGATAGCATGATTTTTTTTTTAATGTACTTAAACTCCCAGTTGTTTTTATTTATTGAATATAGATTTCCCTACAGAAAATAATTTTGTAGTTTACTTGTATGACACTTAAAATGTAGCCCTCTTTCTATGAAAGCACCTGGTATTTATTTCCATAAACACTTGAGGAAACCTCATTACTATTTACTTGTTGAAATTTATAAACGAGGATGATTGATTCCTATTACGTTGAGGAAAAGAAAATCATCTACAAATATTTTCAAGTTAAAACAAAGCTACAGACAAATTTGTGAGCAGCTGAAATTGAAGGTCATAATTTCATGAGTAATGAGAAGACATCAGAAAATAATACCAGGAATCAAGTACTTAGACAAATATTGGGCAACGTGAAGTACAGATGGAAGCATTGCATAATTATTGAATTTGGATTATAAGAATTGAAATGGATCTCAAAATATACAAAGTGTCCTTAGCTTCAAACCAAGAGTGGTCTTGGGGGAGGGGGGTGGCAGAGTTTGTGGATTATTTTTCCCCTGTTCTTTGCAAATATATGTTCTTAATTCTTTCCAGTTTGTATGTGAAGTGCTCTAAAACAGTGTTTCTCAAATGGGGGAAATTTTGTCCCTCAGAGGATATTTGGCAATGTCTAAGGACATTTTTGTTTATTAGAACTCAGTGTGGAGGGGGGATGTTACTATATCTAGTGGGTAGAGGTGAGGAATACAGCTAATCATATTACAATGTCAAGACAGTCTCGACAACAAAGAATTATCTGGCTAAAAGTGACAATAGCCCAGAGGCTGAGAAAGTATTCTTCAAACTTTCTATCCATGAATATCACCTCATAGGTAAAATATTGGTCATAGGAATAATGATCTGTGTCTTCAGAGAAGTGCAAGACACAATAGTAAATGATTATTAAATTGTTTCTATTAAATATATAAACATCCTTCACATTCTTCATAGTGATCAGATTCAAGACAGACATATGAGTCAGATAATAACAGAGCCCCATCCAATACAAAGATAAGACCATTTCAGTAAGGTAGACTTAACTCTTATATCATGAGTTGTTAAAAAAGTCAATGGAATCTTTTGTTAGAATGCACATTTTGGGAAAGTTTATGTTTAAACTCATAAATCATTTTGTATTGTTTAACAATGCACAGTGCCTGAAGATTAAAAAAAAAACTTTCAATCACGATATTGAAACTTTGCATTTAATTTTTGGACCTTAGTCATAAAAGCAGAGGCAAGAATGATGTAGATTCTTTCCAGTTTTTCTTTCTTTCTGCACCGTCCATTTCAGCTAATCAGTCACCTTATGCCTGATGAAGTGAAGATATTTCTTACTCTATTTCTCTGTACGTTGTTCTATCCTTGAAATGTAATTCAGCTTCAGGATGAAAAATCAAGCCTTGCTACGCCAAACATTAACAACGTTCATCAAATGAGAAAAATCTATTTCATGAAATGAGATTTGCTTCTCTATGCAGGTTATACATTGACGATAATTTAGGGCATGGAATGAAGGACCCCAATTAAAACTTAGCTGAAGAGTGTTTCTAATGGGACAACAACAGTCTGGTCACAGTAATTATCCTGTAGAAAGGAAGCTACAGAAGAAATAAAAGCTCAGAATAAGAAAGTGGTACACTGATTTTTCCTCGTACTGATTCTTTTCTACAACTTTCTTTCATTTATTTAGTCATTCACTTATTCAGTAAGTATTTATTGTATTTTAACCATGTTCCAGAGAAGTAGAGAGGGCACTGGTGTTTTTTGAGTTTGCATTTTTGTAGGGAGGTAAACAAATAACATCAACAAGAACAAGAACAATAAAAATACAAATAAATAAAAACAGATAGTAATGTCAAGTAGTAATGAATTATAGAAAAGGAATGCTTTTAAAAGATAAAGCCATTGTGATCAGGGTAGAAAAAATGGGGGCTATGACATATCAGTTAACAATGAAAGTTTTTGAGCTTTTATCAGTTGAATTAGGTGTACAAGTACAAGTTAACAAGGAATTACAGTTTTCAAGTCGTGAAAGTGCCGTAGATAAATGTGAAGAAGTTTTGTCAACGTTTTGAAAAAAAATAATTTGAGTTTGTGGGAAAATTTGAGGTCATAAAATCACCATATATGAAAAATTTAAAGAAAGTAACTCAACATTCTGTCCATTAAGCCAGACACGATGATTCTTTAAGGCAATTTTACCTTTCCCATGAAACACCAGCACCAAAACACTGGTTGCTTTGTTTTTAATTATTATTATTATTACAATTTTGCTATTTTTCTGTGAGACTTAATAAAAGCTTCCAGTTATTGAAAATATTTATAGTTATATCGGTCTTAATTAAACATTGTCTTATCTAGCAGAATTGATTCGTTTCTACTTTTAATCAAAAATGTTTATTTTCTTACTTTTTAATTTCCAGTAAGAAGTCTAGTGCTTTCCTTGGGTGGAAAGGGGCCCCCTCACTCCCTTCTGCTGCTTTCAATGTGCTTTCTTTCTTTCTTTCTCTTATCTAATAAACATTTTTTAATCTAGACTTAGAGTGATCTGTACTTAAGAGTAACACATTTGAAATGCCAGTTAATTCATGCTTTTGTGTTCCTAGAGAATTATCATTCTTATTTCACATCACACCATCTTTTTAGCAACTGAAAAAATTATTTGATTAAAATATTTTACAAAGTACAATTTTAATCTTGGACCTGTCCGTGGTTGTTTGCTCCTCCCAGATCTTCCCTGCTTGGGTGCTGAGACATGTTGGTGTGCCTTAAGTGGATGCATATGTGCTGAGATATTAATCTTCAGTCCTCCTGGTACTTAGCTAGGGCCTTGGGTGGTCAGAGCCCCTGGACTAGTCATCTGTTGCTCCAAGAATCCTCGTCTATATGCTGCAGCTTATTTTACAAATATTTTTATTTCCTGTGTGTGGCATGTCTTGGGAATGTTGAGAAGCTTAAGTTTACCTATGCTCAATTTACATTTTTTCCCTTTCCAACAGCATTGTGAATTTTGTTTAGGTGCTTATACCTACTTCATGTAAGCCCAAATAATTTAGGCTCATCTACTTTCTTCAGGGCTATTGGAATTGATCAAGAATGGAATGTGGTTGAGTTAGGCTAATGAGACAAAAAGTGTAGGTTTTTGTAGCCTTCTTTTAAAACATTTGCTAGTTCTTAAGAGGGAGCTATAGACATGCTTGCATCTTTTTCAGTGGCCACTGAAATATGTAAGTGGGAGTGCTGGAAAGTTTGCTACAATGAATTTACTCAAAGAGCAATCACCTAAAGGAGAAAAGGGCCAAAGTAACAGGTAAACATAACCATAACCACTTGATAACCGCCTTATCATTAAAATCCCTTATGGTATAAGTCACTTTAAGTTGGTTTTTCTATTCCTTGAAAGCAAAGATGTCCTAACTAATTGCATCTAGAAAATTATTTTGCCTCTTCTCAAAGTATAGTCATCATTGAAATTTACTACTTTCAGGGCACAGTACACGATTCTGGGATTACAAAATTTTATTTGGTTGTGATTAAGAGTAAATCTAGAGAAAAAAGTAAAATTTACATATATAAAAATGAAATCACCCTAAGAACTTATTCAAATGAGCTTTGAGAAATGCACACAGGTGACCACCACCCAAAACAAAATATAGAATATTTACATCAACCATACTGTTGCCTTTTACCTCTTTGCAGTCAGTCCCCATTCCAGGCAAGCACTGAAGACCTGTTTTGTTCCAGAATGTCTTCTAATGAAAAGTCAATGAAATTTCTTTTAATAGAATGGTAACAGTATCTAATATATTGCACCTGACTTTGTTCACTTAGCATAATGTTATTGTGATTCACTCATATTTTTGTGGATACCAACAGTACATTCCTTTCCATTGCTGAATATTATTTCATTGAATGTATATATCATAATTTGTCTACCCGTTTGCTTATTGATGTAAAATTGGGTTGCTTCCAGGTTTTGTCCAAAGAATAAAGATGCTTGAACACTCGTGTGTGTAAGTCCTTATATGGACAATTTTTACTTTTTCATCAGAAAGTATCTGGAAATGGAATTGCTAGGTCTATAGTAAGTATATGTATAACTTTATAAGAAAGTGACAAATTCTAAACTGTTGGTATATTTTACAAAACAGCCACAATATATGAATATTCTGGTTATTTTGTATCCTTCCCAACCTTGATATTAGCCATACAAATGGAGTATTGTGGTAGTTCATTGGGGTTTTAATTTGCTTTTCCCTAATAATTATTCATCTTAAGTAAATTGACGAAAGTAGCTATTCTCGCTTTATTCTTCCCTTCAGAGAAAATGTATTCAGATACTCACTTAGCTATGTAGTTAACTAAAGGGTTTTTAGTGTTTTTTTCTGGTTTGTTTTGTTTTCCATAAATGTCCTTTATCAGTTTAAGGCAATTTCCTCCTATTCCCAGTTTGTTGAGATTTAAATATATATATATATATATATAAATAAATATACAAATATATATATATATATATCTTAATGGATTTTGAATTTTAGCAAATGATTTTTTTGAATTCTTGGAATAAACTCTGTTTTATCATGTTGTCTTATCCATTTTATTTACTGTTGAATTAAATTTACCAACATGTTGTAATAGATATACACACATAATTTTATCTTTTGGAAAATGACTTTGCATGGTTTAATATTCATGTAATGTTGGTCCATAAAATACGATGGGAGGTGTTGTTTTACTTCCCTGTTTTCTGAAAGTTTATGTTAGATTGTTATTATTGTCTTCTTAAGTGTTTGATAGAAATTATTATTCAAGCAATCTTAGTCTGGGCTATTCTTTGTAAGAAGGACTTATAACAATATAATTTTTTTAAAGATGTAGAGATGTTGAGTTTTTTATTTCTTCTTGGGTCTGATTTATTGGTTTGTATCTTTACAGGAATATTTACATTTAATTACTAATGATCATTTTAATGTAACAAAAATCTGTAGTGATAACTTCATTTCAGATATTCATAGACTGTATTTTCTCCTTTTTTCTTTATTAGTTCAGATAGTAATTTATCAATTTGATTTTTTTCAAAAAGTACTAGCTTTCAGTTTTATTGATTTTTTCATTGTTTTTAAAAATAAATCATGATATTTCTATAAAATTTTATTATTTTCTGGCTGTCTTCATTCCTTTTATAGAACTGAAATTTCATATGGTATACTTTACCTTCAGCCTGAAAGATTTCTTTGAACATTTCTTTTAGTTCCAGTCTTCTGTGAACAATTTATTTGGTTTGTTTTCTTGCAAATAACATTATTTTGTCTTCATTTGTGAATTATGCTTTTGCTGAATTAAAAATTCTGTGTTAACATTTATTTCTTTCAATACTTTTAAAATTTCATTCTATTTTCTTCCCATTAATGTAACATGTCTTTAGGTTTTTGTCTAATTTTACAATTTTACTCTTTATCATAGGTTTTCAGAAACTTGATTAAGATGAATCTTGATGTGATTTTCTGAAATTTATCGTGCATGAAATTCTTTGAGCTTTTTGAATTTTGTTGTTTAAATTTTTCATTAAATTTAAGCTATTTCTACAATTATTTTCTATACTACTTTATCTGAGTCAAATCATATGCCTTTTATTTTCCCATAGATTACCAAAGTTCTTTTAAGATTTTTTCCAATATATTTTCTTTCTGAACTTCATTTTGGATGTTTTCTTTTACCCTATCTTCAGCTTCACCTGTCTTTCCTTTTGTAGGGTCTAATATATTAAGAACTTACAGTGGATTTTTTTCATTTTAGATGTATTTTTTTTCAGTCCTAATCATTCAATTTGTTTTCTTTCTATACTTTCTATTTCTCTCTTTATTATATTCATGTTATTCTCAAGATTCTTGAACATATTCATAGCAGCTATTTTAAAGTTCTTGTTCTTTGATCATCTTTGTTGTTTTTTAATATCTTTTTATCAATTCATTTTTATAGATCTCATTCTCCTAGTTCTTGGCAATATGAATAATTTCTGAGTGGAAGGTGGATATTGTGAATGTCATATTATTGACCGAGGTTTTTAAAAACTTTTTTTAATAGTGTTGACTTTTGTTCACTCAGACCATTATTTATTTGTGGAACATCTACATCTTTTTGAGGATTGTTTTTAAACATTCTTAGCTTAGGGCTAGATAGAGCTTTTATGTTAAGGTTCTTTAAGCCTTACAACAAAGAAATAGCCACTCAGATATTTGTATTGAATGTTCTAAGTGTTCTTGAGGATTTTCCACTTGGGATAGTCAAAATCTGAACATTTATCATATGTGTAAGCCCTGGTGGCTCTTCAACTCCTCATTAGTTATTCATCCCTAGTTTTTCTTGTGGTCAACTTTTGGATTCTCAACGGAGGCATGTGTAGCTTCACATTCAACTAAAAATTTAGTGGAATGCCTGTGGAGATATCTGCTGCTCTTTCAATGGAACACTTTATGAATCTCTTTTCATTACTCTGCCTTGCAAATTCCAGGCATGTCCCTGAACAACAATCTCTTCTCCTTGCCTAAGCAAGCCTTCAGGTTCTGGCTCACTCCTTCTTGCCTGCATTTTCTTCTTGAAAGTTTGTCTAGATCATAGTCCAGTTTGATTTTAGGGCTTACCTTTCGTCTCACAGTGTCAAAGTTCTCTATTGCATATTTTCTAATTTCTGAAAACCATTTCATAAATTTTGTTCAAATTTTTATTCTTTTATAATAGTCTAGTTTTAGTTACTCCTTTATGGCTGGATCAAAAATTACAGAATATATAATTCAATATATGAGTGAGAATATAAAGTCATGTTATCTCAGAGTTGTACTAAATTATTTAAAGGTGTTATAGTTTTACTCTGTAAAACAAATTACTAGCTAGCCCCAATCAATTTGGAGGGCTGAGACTTTCCAGGGCTCTGGCACACAGAAGCTTTGAACAACCAGAAAGAATTGCCAGAAAGATCTTTCTCAAAGCTCCCGAAAATAGTTAAAGGTTTGCAGTAAGAAAGCAGTGGCTGAATCAAGAAAAGGGTACATTAAAAACGGTAGGAAAACCTTCTTGTGGGACCCTTGCTGGCCCCACTCATTCCCACATCAGCTCAGCACAGAGCTGGCTCATGCTCCCAGTGTGAGTCCATAGTTCTGGACCCAGAGGGAGCAGAGTAACCTTTGTGCACATACTGAGTACATGCATATTTGTTCCAATCTGTCTGAGAGCCTGAACCAGGACACTGTTATGGGCTCGCCATCACAGAAATTTCCTGGAAAATAAACATAACTGACTAAGCTCTCTTACAGCATGCTATTGAAGTACAGTCAAATTGTAGCTGCTTGCACAGGGAAAATCAGAGAGTCTCTACAATATATCCTTGGATTATTATCTAAATTCATTGCATGGCTAAGCTCTGAAAGTAAAAACTCCAACAAGCCAATCTTCAGAGACCAGGAAAATAGGTTCTTTTTTTCTCTCTCTTTCTATTTTTTTTCTAAATTCTTGACAATCAAGGAAATCTCTGTCATAACCTTAGCTGAATAAATGCTCAAGGAACAGTTCCTAAATTCCAGTGATACTGTATCAAAATATCACAACACACAGGTTGCAACAAAGTATTACAAAGCATCCAAAAAACAAACAAACAAACAAACAAACAAAAACAAACACCAAACAAACACAGGAAATGATGGCCTATATAAACAGGATAATGCATTAAAAACCATCAATGGCAGAGCAGATGTGGCTCAAGCTGTTGAGTGCTCGCCCCCCACATGAGAGGTCCTGGTATCAGTTCCCAGTGCCTCCTAAAGAAAACAAACAACGAGCAGACAATGAGCTAAAACAATGACCAGACAATGGAAAAAAAAAATGAACAAGGAATGGATGTGGCAAGCAGTTGGGAAGTCCTGGGTCCAGTTCCTGTTGCTTCCTAAAGAAAAAAAAAATCAATGAAGAGGAATAAACCTTAGACAGACCAGAAAAAGACTTTTAAAAAACTGGTCCTAAATATGTTCAAAGAGCTAATGGAAAATGTGGGGAAAAAACTAAAGGTAATCAGAAAAATGAACACAAACAAAATATCAATAAAGATTTAGAAATCTTGAAAAGGAATTAAACTGAGCTGAAGATGACAATAATGGAAATTAAAAATTCCCTAGAGAGGTTCAACAGCGGATTGGATCTGGCAGAAGAAAATCAATGGATTTGAAGATGAGATGATTGAAATAATTCAGTGTGAGGAAAAGAAAGAAAAAACAATGAAAAAAAATAAACAGCCTGACAGTCTTATGGGAACACCATCAAGCATATCAGTATACACACTGTGGGAGTTTTAGGGCAAGAAGAAATACAGAAAGCATCAGAAATAATATTTATTTAAAGAAATAATGGCTAAAAATTACAAAATTTAATGGAAGACATGAATATACAGATCCAGGAGACTTAATGAATTCCAAACAGAATAAACCCAAATAGATAACCCCCAAGACATAGAATAATCAAACTATCAAATAATAAAGATATATAATCCTTAAATCTACAAGAGAGAAGCAATTTTTTCATGTGCAAGGAAGACTCAATAAGATTTTGTGTCTTTTTCTTAGAAGAAGTCATGGAGGCAAGAGGTCAGTGGGATGACATATTTAATGTGGAAATTAAATAGTACATTCTTTTTTGTGTGTTTTTATTATTATTTTTTATTAGTTTGTTCTCTTTTTAAACAGTACATTCTTAAGCAAACAATGGGTCAAAGAAGAAATCACAAGAGAAATTAAGAAATATATTGAGATGAATGAAAATGAGAATACAACATATGGGATGCATCAAAGCAGTGCTCAGAATGAAATTTATAGTCTAAATGCTTACATTGAAAAGAAGAAATATCTCAGATCAGTAACTTATTTTACATCAGGGAAATCAGAAAAAGAAGCATAAGTCAAACCCAAAGTGAGCAGAAGTAAGGAAGATTAGTGTAGATAAAAGTAGGGATAAATGAAATTCAGAGTAGAAAAAGAATAGAGAAAATCAGCAAATCCACAGTATGTTCTTTGAAAAGATCAATAAAATTGGCTAACATTTAACTAGACTGACAGAGGAAAAATGAGAGAGGAGGCATATAACAAACATAGAAATGAAAGGAAGGGGATATTATGACCAATCTAACAGAAAAAGAATTGAATTATGAGGATATATTGAGCAAATTTATGCCAACAAATTAGACAACGTAGTTGAAGTGGACAAATTCCTAGCAATACACAAACTACTTATAATGACTCAAGGACAAATAGATCTCATGTAAAGAGATTGAGTCAGTAATAAAAAACCTCCCCAAAAGAAAAAATAAACAAACAGGATCATAGGCATACCCGGTGAATTTTGTGAAACATTCCAAGAAGAATCAATACAAATACTTTTCAAACTCTTTGCAAAATTGAAGAAGAGGAAAAACATTTTAATTCATTCTATGAGGCTAGCACCACCCTAATACCAAAGCCAGTTGGAGATATCACAGAAAAAGAAAATTAGCAGCCATTATCCTTTATGAATATAGATGCCAAAATCCTCAACAAAATGTTAGCAGACTGAATCCATTAGCACATAAAAACATGTATACACCTTGATCAGTTGGGACTGATCCCAGGAATACAAGGATGGTTCAACATAAGAAATTCAATCAACAATATACATCACATTAATAGAATGAAAGAAAAAAAAATACATGATCATCATAACTGAAGCATAAAGGCATTTGATAATATCCAGCATGCTTTCTTGATAAAAGCACTCAGAAAAATGGGAATAAAGGAAATTTCATGAAAATAATAAAGGGCACATATGAAAAATGCACAGCTAACATCGTACTCAATGGTGAAAGACTGAATTCTTCTCCCTATGCTAAAGAACAAGACAAGGATGTCCAGTATTGTCCTTGCTATTCAACATGTACTACCAATCAGGGCAATTAGGTAAGAAAAAGAAATAAAAAGAATTCAATTGGAAAGGAAAAAATAAAACTAACCCTATTCTCTATTAGCTAGTAGTAGATTCTAGACCTAAAAAACAAATTCTGAAAAATGGTTTGAGTACAATATCAACAGAAAAAAAAAAAATCAGTGTTGTATCTGTACAGCAGCAATGAGCAATCTGAAAACGAAATCAAGAAAGCAATTCCAAGTATGATAGCAATAAAAAGAATAAAATATCTAGTAATAAATTTAACACAGTATGTAAAGGACCATTGTAAGAATAATGAAAGAAGATCCAAATAAATGGAAAGATATTCCATGTTCATGGATTGGGTGATTTGACATTGTTAAAATGTCAACACTACTCTAAGCGATATATAGATTTAACACAATACCAATCACAATTACAACAACTTTCTTTGCAGAAATGCAAATGATAATGATCAAATTCTTGTGGAAGCACAAGGAATACCTAGTAACTGAAAACATCTTGAATAAGAAGAACAAAGTTGGAGAACTTACACTTTCCAATTTCAAAACTTATTACAAAGCTATGGTAATGAAAACAATGTGGTACTGGCACAAGGATGAACATATAGGCAAATGAATAGAATTGAGAGTACAGAAATAAACCGACATATCTATAGTCAATTGTGTTTTGTCTAGTGAGTCAAGTCCACTCTGTGGGGAAAGCACTAGCAACAAAAGAAAAAAATGATAAATGAATGTGACCATAATTAAGAATTTTTGTGCATCATGAAAGTAAAAAGGACACTATAGAATAGGAGAAAATATTTGGAAAGCACATAATTGATAAGGTTTTAATATACAGATTATTTTACAACTCAACAACAAAAAGACAAGCAACCCAATTAAAAATGCGCAAAAATTATGAAAAGACATTTCTCCAAAGACAATATACAAATGGCCAATAAACCCATGAAAGGTGTTCAACATCAATATCACTTGCCATTAGGAAAATACACATCAAAAACACAATGAGATTCCAATATAATGACTATTATTTTAAAATATAATAAGTGCTGGTCAGAAAGAATAGAAATATGAACTTTGTATATTGTTGGTGGGAATGTAAAATGTGGCAGTGACTATGGAAAGCAGTTTGGCAGTTCCTCAAAAAGTTAGACATATGACCTGACAATCTCATTTCTAGGTATAAACCCAAAAAAATTTAAATTAGGAATTCAGACAGATATTTGCACACTGATGTTCATAGCAATATTAGTCAAAATAGCCAAAAGATAGAGGTAATTTAAATGTCCATCAGTAGATACATGAATAAGGGAATGAATTTTTGATACTTGCCACTACATGGATGAGACTTGAAGACACCACATACAAAGGGAGAGATATTGTTATATTCTACTAATATGAAATAGGTAGAATATGCCATTGTGTAGAAACAGAAAGCGGGCTCATTTTCCAGAGGTGGCAAGGAGGAGGAAAGGGAGGTTAATGCATAATGTCATAGGGTTTCAGTTTAGGGTGATGAGAAAGTTCTTGTAATGGATGATGGTAAGGAAAGCATATCGTAGTGAATGTGATTATTCCTGATGCCTGGTGTGTTTATGAGTAGTTGAAATGGGAAAATTTTTGTTGTATGTATGCTTTCACAATTTAATAAAAGAGCAATTAAAAGACAATGATGATTAAATGCAGTATATTACACTGGATGGGATCTCATAAAGAGGAGAAAAGCCCCAAAAGAACATTAAAGGGACATGTGAAAAAGTGAATAGTAACTGTAAGCTTATATTAATGATATATATGTTCAAATGTTTAGAAAATAGATAACAAATAAAAGGATATATAGGTAAATAGGTGCTATAAAGATAGATTAGATAGGTAGGTAGGTAGATAGATAGATAGATAGAAATGGATTGGTAGTTTGATGGAATGTGGCAAAATGTTAAAATTGGTGGATCTTTTTATCTAGGGGTTGTGTTGGAGTTCTCTATGAGAATAGAGAGAATACAAAATTATTGTATAATTTTTGCAACTGTCTTATAAGCTTGAATTATTTTAAATAAAAGTTTAATAATAAGTGTAAAAAGACACACTACTAAATTCCATTATTCCCATTTCTCCAATAAAGAATGAAAATGGTACAGGGGAGACAAAAAAGAGAGACATAAGGAGGACTAGACATTAAAGAAATTTCATAATTTCTTCAGGACTAGATATGTGGAAGAAGGAATAAAGAAACAGGTGCCTAAGAACATGACTTCATGGGATTTTAGAGTAATCTTCTCTTAAAGCGGTAAGTTTATAAAGTGGACTTATATAAGGTACATTCAAGCAGGTGTAGGATACTTAGACTCTAGAAAGCATTGTGTGGATTTTATTCTAAAGGAATGAAAAACTATTAAAGGATCTTTGTGGTATTCCTATGAATGACTTTGTTCACCAGCTTAAGTTGGAAACATCTGTCATATACATTTCTTCAGCACCAGGGCAACAAAATGCTCACCTCCTAATTTGGTTTTCATCATTACTGGGATTTGCTATTGACTGATTCACAAAGAATTCTGACAATAATAGCTTGAGGAGAAACGCAACCAGTTCCAAATTAGAAGTTTTATATCTCTGGAGTACAAAGCCTCTGGCATTGTTTTTTTAGTATTAGAGAAAAATTGTCAATATGGCATGCAGCTAGGATTTTAAATCTGTCATGATTCACTGGATAAAATATGCTGACTATTCAAAACATTAGAAAATACATAAACACATGGAAAACATCTTTGTTTTGCATTGTCAATTGTCATAAATTAATTCTTCATATTAACATAAAGGAAAAAAAACAGCTCTCAAAGGATGAGGAGAAAGTTAGTTTCTGCATGACATCTTACCTTGTCAAGGGATACAAATATATCACTTCCAGTAGTGTAGCCAATGTAGATGCCAATTGAGCACAGCAGTCAAAATAAAACCTGTTTTATTGTGAAACTGAATGCTGTCCAGGACACTGGCAAAATATCAAATTTGGTAAGCCCCAGGACACTTAATATAGAATGAGAGTTTCATTACTAATTAAGATGAGCATAATAGTTTGAGAATTTATTAACTCTCTGAGGGTGTTTGTGTCCCAAAAATATTCCATAAAATCTATGATGATGGCTTATAAAAGACAGACACACTTATGGATAATTTTTGCTATAAAAATATGTGTGCTTTTACCATTATATTTTGGAGGAATAAATCACTTAGTGTGTGAAAGCACCTAAAATGTGCAGCTTTTGACACTTCTAATTTTATCTCCTTAAATATCTCATTTGTGATTGTGTATGCATTAAAATATACTTTCTTAAAGTTCTCAAAACATTTAACATATTTTACTTTTTTAGAGTCATTTACTGCAATTGAATTCTTGGAAGGGCATCTGTAGTCCTATAGGAAAAAAATAAGAAAATAAACACTTAACTTACTAAAAGCTACCAATTATTGAACTAGTTGATGTGCTATTGTCTTTCCCTTAATGATCAATATGATTTCAGTGGGAATTAATTTATTTGACTGCATAAAGGATGCACATTAAATTTATTAGCTCTTTTGCAGTGACCTTTGTGCTTTGAAAACTGTCAGTAACTGGCCATTTTAGACAGCTTGAGAAACCACAAAGCCTTCATTTGTCTGTCTAGTTGTGTGAACAGCTGGAGTGTCTTTTATTGATTCTCTTTTTCCTATGATAGCCTAGCAATGCAATCTCATTTTCTGGGTCCAATTCAAATAATCATGCTTTAATTTCACGAAGACTAATAGTTTGGCTACATGGGTTAGAAAACTACTGGTGTCCTAGCATACACACATACAATATCTCTCTTTCTCGCTCTATCACACACACACATATCAAGCAACCATAGCCCCCAATTTCCCAGATGTCTGTCTGCAACTTTGCACTGCCATATAGTAACATCAACTTCAATGTCATTTAAGTCTACCTTAATTTCACTCTTTCTTGAAAATGAGATGCTTTTGGAATTAGGACTTTTAAGCATCAATGTGGAAAACTGGCATTTGCTACATGAGAAATATATTTGTGTGTTTTTACCTTTTATTAAGGCCTATCTTCAGTTAGGTCGATGCTTTTAACCATCTCTTGTATTTAGCATAAAAAATTAGCACTGAATTAGGCCTCCTGGTCAGATGACATCATTTCAAGTGGGTGATATGTGACTGTCATTTCTAGCTCCAAGAGAACTTTCTTGGCAACCTTGAACAAGCTACTTAACCTCTCAACTGACTTATTTTTATCACCTGAAAATTGAATATGATATGTTCAGCCTCCCTCATGATGAAACTGAAGGATAGTTAAACTAATGTCTTTAAAATGCCTTAAGTCTCTGAGGAACCATGCTTTGAATTTTCAGTTGTATTGGATATCAGACCATAGACCACCTTGCAAACTTTAAATTGTATCATTTATGCACATTTTCATCTCATCTTTGTTCCTTAGATTGACCTCAGTCCATTTTAACCTTAAAAGCATCTCTTAAAGGTTCTTAGACTATTTAAAATTACTTTTTAGTGAACCATGTAGTGTATGATAAGTGAATTGCAAACCCTAGAGAAATTAAAGATTTTCATAAAAATATCAAGCCTAGAGACTTTTATAAAAAGATTTTAAGCATTGAGTTAAAAATAGATGAAGCAATTTGATAAAATTATTTGAATTTTAAAGAAATAAAGTAGGTAAAAATAAACCCATCTTTATAGGATATACTACTGAAATCTTTTATCTTAAAAAGTTTCAGTTAATAGTTGAAAGTATCTTTTTTAATTCTTGACATTGTATGTCTCCATTTTACTCAGGGAACCTACTTAACTCTAGCATAGTTTTCTTGTATTTATCCCACATTTACTATAATTTCTGCTCCTATTGCACCATTTGCATGTTCTCCCTAATCAAAGCTACTAAACAAGTTCTATTACCAGAAGGTAATTTCTTTGCAGCTAGTAATCACTTCTATATCTATTTGCAGCCCAAAGACATATTTTTGTGCCAGTCTAGCATCATGTTCTCTGAAAATAGTGATAGGATCAACTAGAGCACTTTCTTTTTTCTTTGTTGTCATCCTCTCCATTAAGGATCAAACAAAGCTTACTTCTATTTTCCTTTGTGCTGGTAAGGACTCTCTCATATAATTAATAATAAGGAAAAACAGCAAAGACCAGAAATAATTACCTTCCAAGTAAATTGCATGAATTGATTTCTTTAGTCTCAATGAAGATACTCAGTTTAAATAGTTTATATTTATCATTTTAAAATTGTAGTAGTTATTTTATTTGTGGGGACTTGATTTTCAATGCTTTTTTTAAACTCAGATAACACAATCAATACAATTTGCTCAGATAGCTTTTGGTCACTTCCCCAAATCAAAAGCATCCAACAAATTGCCATATTTGAGTATGTTCCAGAAAATGCCTTGGGAGAATTAAAAACAATTATTACAGAGGGTTTGAAATTCCTGTTTTAAGTAAATATGGTGAGTTCCATAATATGGACATAAAAAGGTAAATTTGAAAAATTACCAAAGACCTCAGCCTCTGACATATTCAATAATGCCGTGGGAGTTATCAGGACTGGGGATCTCAGTATATTTCTTCTGCTGCTATTTGTATTAGTCAGGGTTCTCTAGGGAAACAGAACTGACAGGAAAGATCTGTGAATATTATGAGATTTTATAAAATGCTCTCACATGACTATAGAGATGCACAAGTCCAAATTCCATAGGGCAGGTTACAAGCTGGGAACTTCAATGAAGGTTTTTTAGGAATTCTCCAAGTGAGGCTGAGGTAAAGATGGAAATTCTCTCTTCTGACTGCTGAATCATCATCAGTGATGAACTCATCACTTCTTTTAAAGCCTCCAAATTATTGGATTAGACATCTCTCATTGTGGAAGGCAATCTTCTCAGGTTATTGTAAATATAATCAACCACAGATGCAATCAAATTACTGATGATTTAAGCCCATGAAATATCCTCACAGTAACAATTAGGCCAGTGCTTGTTTGATCAAACAACAGGGAACCATTACCTGGCCAGATTGACACATGAGCCTAACCATCACAGTCAATGCTGTGCCAAGTTGGCAGCCATATACATCACATTAAAGAACATTTAATCTCTAAATAAAAACAAAAACAGGCATATTTTTAACCTAACAATACTTAACTGTCCTGCATACAGCCGGAAACACACTAAATCTCTCCAGAATAGGGTCCAAGTCCTTGGATAATATTCACTCTTAAACTTAATATACTATAAATGAAATATTATGACAGAAACTAATGCAACATATATGATAAGGAAATAAGATAAGGAAGAAAACAAAGATATTTGCTATATGTACATATTCAAACAGACTCATAACAAAACAAGGGAAAAAATTATTGACCATTACAGCCCTCATTTCTGTAACTGGTCACGTGGCCATAGTTCATAATTATCATTACCTTTTCCTAAGACACATTCCATGTTCCATTTACCCTAAGCAAGCAACTCAGATGGCCATGGTTCCTTGCCCAGTAGGGTGACCCAAGCCTTCATTAATGAAGTTTCTGGGCCATTGTTAGTCCTACCTGGTTGGGTTGTTGCAGTTTTCCATTGACTTTAATCCCAGGACATGGTAGAGACACCCTACCGGTTCTCCTGTATTCCAGGCAAACTCTTCTTTACCTCCATTATGTAGGTGTAGTCCTATTTCTCCTTGATAGGATCAATCACCCCAGTCAGTATAGTAATTCTCTTCTTAGCTGGTTGCATCAGAGGCATGAGGGATCCAAAGTGACCAGGTGGCATTCTGAACTTCCCGTACACTGGAATCATTGTTGTGTCTCCTGGTGGTAGAACTCTTTTTTGAATTAAGGCATGTTAGACTGGCAGAATTTAAGGTTGCAGGGACAGGAAGCAATTTTTCTTCCTAGTGTATCACTAGGGGTAATAGTAAGTGGTATCAATCTCATTTCCATGACTTGATTCCTGGACCTGTGAACCCTGGCTATGGGAGTAACAGCACCATAGAGTGGATGCTAATTTAGGGCATACACAGCCTCCTAGAGAATATTGCCCCAGACCTCCAAAATATTGCCACCTAGTTGGCACCATAATTGAGTCTTCAAAAGGCCATTCCACTGTTCTATCAATACAGTTGCTTCAGGATATTAGGGAATATGGTAAGACCAGTCAATTATATGAACATGTTACCACTCTCTCACATTATTTGGGGTGAAGTGGGTTCCCTGATCAGAAGCAATGCTGTATGGAATACCATGACTGTTGATAAGGCATTCTGTAAATCCATGATTGGTATTTGGCAGAAGCATTGCATTCAGGGAAGGCAAACCCATATTCAGAATATGTATGTATTCCAGTTAGAACAAATCACTGCCTCTTCCATGAAGGAAGTGGTCCAATATAATCAAGCTGCCACCAGGTAATAGGTTCATCACCTCAGAGAATGGTGCCATATTTGAGAATGAGTGTTGGTCACTGCTGCTGACAGATTGAGCACTCAGCAGTGGCTGTACCCAGGTCATTCTTGATGAGGGGAAGTCCATGTTGCTGAGCCCAGGCATAACCTCCATCCTACCACCATGACCACTGTGTTCATGAGCCCACTGGTAAATGGCAGAAGTGCCTGGGGAAGAGGCTGGCTGGTATCTCATTAACTTGATTACTAAAATTTTCCTCTGCTGAGGCCACCTTTTGGTGAGCATTCACTTGGGGCACAAATATCTTCATGTTTTTTATCCACTCAGAAAGGTTTATCCACATACCTCTTCCCCAGATCTCTTTGTCACCAATTTTCCAATCAAGTTCATACCAATCCCTGACCATCCAGCCAAACCATTGATGACAGCCCACGAATAAAGGTAGAAATCTGGGCATTTCTGTTTCCAAGCAAAATGAACAAACAGGTGCTCTGCTAGAAGTTTTGCCCACTGGAAAGATTTCCCCTCACTACTGTCTTTCAGGAATGTACCACAAAAGGGCTGCAGTGCTACAGCAGTCCACTTTTGGGTGGTACCTGCATGACTGTGCAGAACCATCTGTAAACCAGGCGTAAGTTTTCTCTTCTTCAGTCACCTGATTGTGAGGAACTCCTCAAGATGTCATAGCTGTGGGCTGGGAAAGAGCAGGTAATGTAACAGGAGTGGTTGTCAGGGGCATTTGGGCCATTTCTTCATGTAACTTACTTGTGCCTTCGGGACCTGCTTGATCCCCTATCTCATATATTCAACTTCCATTTTATGATGGAATACTGCTATGCATGCCCAACTTTATAGTTTGGTGGCTCAAACAACACCCAACTCATGACAGGATATTCAGGTTTCATGGTCATCTGGTGGCTCATGTTAGTGTTCAATCCCTATTAAGGCCCAATCACAGGCCAAAGGATGTTTCTCAAAAGGAGAGTAGTTATCTGCAGAAGATGGCAGGAATTGGTTTCAAAATCCTAAACAACTACATTGTGATTCTCCTATAGAGGCTCTCCAAAAACTCCAGAGAGCATCTTTACTTACCACTGACACTTCTACCACCACTGGATCTGCTGGATCATATGGCCCAAGTGGCAGAGCAGCCTTCAAAGGAGTCTGTACCTGCTGCAGAGCCTCTTGTTCTGGGTCCCCTTCAAAACCAGCACCTTTACTAATCACTCAGTAGATAGGCCAGAGTTGCACACCCAAAAGAGGATTATGTTGCCTCCAAAATTAAAGAGACTAAGTAAGCATTGTGCCTGGGTTTTTTTTTGTCATAGGAGGGGCCAGATGTAAAAGCTTATCCTTCATGTTAGAAAGGATATCTTCACATCTTCCACACCACTGGACACCTAGAAATTTCACTGAGGTGGAAGGCCTTTGTATTTCTGTTGGATTTTTCTCCCATCCTCTGACATGCAAATGCCTTTCCTATAAGTCTAGAATATTTGCTACTCCTTGATCATTAGATTCAAGCAACATGATATCATCAATATAATGGACCAATGTGATGTCTTATGAGAATGGGAGATGGTCAGCGACCCTGTAGACAATATTATGACAAAGAGCTGGAAGGTTGGAGCATCCATGAGGATAGACATGAAGGTATATTGCTGGCCTCACCAGCTGAAAAAAAAAAATTACTTCTGGTTGACTTTACTAATAGCAATTGAGAGAAAAAAACATTTACCAGATCAATAGCTGCATATAATTTACCAGGGAGTGTGTTGGCTTGGTCAAGCAATGATAACACATTTGGAACAGCAGCTGCCATTGGAGTCACCACATGGTTAAGTTTATGATAATCCACTGTTGTCCTCCATGATCCATCTATTTTTCTGTACAGACCAAATAGGAGAGTTGAATGGGAATGTGGTGGGAATCACCACCCCTGAATCCTTGAAGTCCTTGATGGTGGAAGTGACCTCTGCAATCTCTCCAGGAATGCAATATTGCTTTTTTTTTTTTTTTTTTTTAACAAATCAACTTCATTGATACATATTAATAAAGGATAAATCCATCCAAAGTGTACAATTATGGTATTTGATATAATAACATAGTTGTATAGTCATTCAATAAATTTAGAGCATTTTCATTATTCCAGTAATAATAATAAACAAAAACCAACCAACCAAAAATTCATCACCTCTCAATCTATGCTTCCCCTGCCATACATAGCTACTATTTTGTTTCCCTCTCTCTGGTTTATTTGTATTTATATTTTATAAAACCAGTTTCATATATGCAATATCATCTATATTCATATTTTACATGAGGTTTCACTATGTTATAGAGTTCCATGTTACATTTTTTAGCTTTCCTTCTACTAATATACATGACTTTAGAGTTACTCTTTCAACCACTGTCATGCCCATATAATAGCTCTGCTAGATACAAACACTGGTATACTTTCACCATTTCTATTCATTTCCAAATATTTACAAACAACATTTTTAACAATTCTGCACAGATTAACTCTCAGCTTTCATTCTCTACCCTCATTCTATTTTCTGGTGACCTATATTCTAATTATTAACTCCATGATTTTACACAATATATTTATTTCATAATAAAACAATCATACAGTATTTGTCCTTTTGTGTCTGGCTTGATTCACTTAACATAATGTCCTCCAGTTTCATCCATGCTATCATATGATTCATGACTTCATTTCTTCTTACTGCTGCATAATAGTCTGTGTAGGTACGAACAACACAATTTGTTTATTCCTTTGTCAGTTGATGGACACCTGTGTTGTTTCCAATTTTTGGCAATCATGAATAGCACCATTATGAACAATCATGTGCATATGTCTGTTCGTGTCACTGTTCTCATTTCTTCTGGGCATATACCTAGTAATCGTATTGCCAGATCACCTGGCAAGTCTATATTCAATTTCCTTAGGAGCTGCCAAACAGTCCTCCACAGTGTCTGTACCATTCCACATTCCCACCAACAATAAATAAGCATTCCTATCTCTCCACATCCTCTCCAACACTACGGTTTTCTGACTTTTTAATACTGGCCATTCTAATAGGTGTGAAATGATATCTCTTTGTAGCTTTGGTATGTATTTCCATAATAATTTAACTGCAGCTTTAAACAAATTTTTTATCTGTAAAATGCAGATTATAATAATATGCAATCACAGGACTTATCTGAAGTTAAAATGTAATAAAGCATATGAATTGCTCAGTCTAGTATCTGAAAAAAGTAACTGCAAACCAAATACTTTAGGGCATTCAGTTGTACTTTCATCTGATAAAACAGGATTAATCTCTTCAGACGGAGATTGGGTGGGAGACTCCTTTAGGCAGACTAAAGGTCTGGAACCTGTTTCTTCAGGGCAGGCTGGAGGTCAGATGGCTTTTTCTTCAGGGCCTAAAATTACAGGTTTATTTGGTAAATACTCAGCAAAACTTAGGGTTTCAATATCCCCACTGCCATCATTATTAATCCATATGTCCCCATTCCAAGTTTCAGGATCCTCTCACTTTAATAGCCGACACCCTGTGAGACTGACAATTTAGTTTCTGTTTTAACTCCGCTACTTGCACAATGAGACTCTGTGTCTGGTTTTCAGAGATCGTAAGTCTGCAGCTACACAAAATAAAATTTTCTTTCTGGGTATATACAGAAACTTTCACATCCTTCACGTGGAGCTTGAGTGGCAAATTTGAAGCCTCCAGCTCATCCCTTTCTTTTATTACTGAAACCAACATATTTAGGAACAACCAGACAACATCATTATACCTTTTAACTCCACAAAACTCTATAAAGTTTTCAAAGCACTCTCACCCAGAGCCTAGCTTCTTATGCTTATGTGAGTAGCTGTATGCAGTGGTGATATTTTGCCTATATATTTTGCCAGTTCACACCATAGGCTATCTGTGGCATCTTGATTATTAGAAATAGAATCATTAGTGCCTTTAAATCTAATCAGAGTAATAAGCCAATTGGAAATGCCCCAGAACCAATGCAGAAATGTCTTTTTTTAATAAAAAGGTGGTTGTTTCTTTTTAAAAATACACTTTATTTTGTGAGAAACTTTAGATTACAGAAAAGTTGCATCAAATGTATAGGGGATTCCCATATCCCTCTCACATTTTCCCCTTTTAATAGCATCTTACATTAGTGTGGTACATTTGTTACAATTAATGAACCAATATTAAAGGATTGTTACTAGCCAATGTCTACAGTTTACATTATAGTTTACATTTTGCACTGTACAGTTTTATAGGTTTTGACAAAATGTATACTGGTCTGTATCCACCATTTCAATATTACGCAGAAGAATTCCAATGTCCTAAAAATGTCCTATGTTCTACCTTTTCATCCTTCCCCTTCCCTCATAACCTCTAGTAATGACTATCTTTATATCAATGTTGCAAGTTCTTTAATTACTACAATACTTATAAGTCTACTTTGTTCCATGGTTGCATTCTCCCCTTATATTTGTTCATTTCTCAATTTGAGGTATTTGGGATGATGTTGCCCACTCTGTTTCAGATTAGGAAGTGGCTTAGATCATAGCAGGATAGATGGAAACAACTATTTTGGTTGCAGTTGTAGATACTCATTGGTTTTGGGGTGGGAGTTGTCCACCATCATCATCTTGTTAGTTGTCCTGGGCAAGTCCAATGAACTAGAAAGTAGATATTGACCCTAACTCTGCTGAGAATTCAACTTGCATATGAACAGACCAAAGATTTAAGTCTCAGGGACATAAATACCCATATATAATGGGTATAGTGTTAATTATAGGTAAAAATAAAAGAAGTAGAAAAACCAAGAGTAAATATATTATAAATGAGTTTAACTGCTATTTTGGAGACAAAGATTTTCATAGATTCTAGGGTATGGCCCAACAATGGGGTGCTAATTTCCTGAGGCTGTGTGCCTTGCCTAGAGTTTCTGGATATTTCTAGAGCCCTTGGGAACACCCATGTTTGAGGTTTTGTTTACTGTGGCAATTAGTGAGATCTGCCTGAGATGTGCATAAGCATAACCTCTGAAATGACTTTCTGACTCACAATGAAATCTCTTCACTATAAAAATTACTTTGTTTTTAATGGTTTCTCCTTTTTTTAAAGGTCTTTTTCCAAATGCATTTCTGATTGGCACTTGGTGGTAATCCCTTGGTGCCAGGAAAGCTCAGCCCTGGGAGTCATGCTCCACACTGGGGAGAAGGTAGAGAGTTTATTTGTTGAGTCAGGCTTTAGAGAGGGACCACATTTGAGTAACAAGGAAGTTTTCATGAGATAACTCTTAGGCTTTAGTTGTTACTAGGTTAAATTTCACTTTTACAAGAATAAGGTTCATAAGTACAAGTATTGATATCAAAGTCTTGGCATATTGTTTTGTTTTCTTTTATTAGGCACTGCCTATATACTCCAGAGATTTTAACCACTCTATTTGAGAAAGTAGTAGGACTCCTCATGGTGGGAGTTTAATATTTTGTTGATTATTGTGTGGGTCTCTACCAACCAAGAAAATACCCTATGACAACATAAACACATTCATTTTCCATAGCAGCATGCCCCAAGCATGCTCCGTGACCCAGTGACACTCCCCTGCCATAGAGCCCACAAGAACACTCCCAACATTGTATTGTCAACCACAGTCCTCAGCTTCCACAGAGTTCCCCAAACCATATATTCACTTGTTACTTCATCCAGCCCTCCTCAGATTTCCAAGGATTACCTAACCCTCACTCCCTTCTCAACAACACTCAGATTCCAGCACCATCAGCTCCTCATATGGCTGCACCACCCTCAGCCTTTTCCACTCCCAAACTGTCGCCATCCACCTTATCATACATTCTGCCGAGACTGAGCATCAGCTTAACACTCTCTCCTCCCTTTCTATCTCCTTGTAACCTATGTTCAGTAATCTATTTCTGTGATTCTGCTCAGTATCTTTAGTCCATATCAGTGTGATCATGCAATATTTGTCCTTTAATGAATGGCTTACTGCACTCAACCTAAGGTCTTCAATGTTTATCCATGTTGTTGCATGTGTCAACAATTCATTCTTTCTAACAGCTGAGTAACACTCTATATCATTTTATATACCACATTGTGTTTATTCATTCATCAATTGATGGACACTTGGGTTGATTCCAACTTTTGGCAATTGTGAATAATGTTGTGTTGAACATTGTTATGCATATACCTGTTTATGTGCCTGCTTTCAGTTCTTCTGGTATATCCCTAACATTGGGATTTCCAGATCATAAGTTAATTCTATATTTAGTTTCCTGAGGAAATGCCAAACCATCTTCCACAATGTCTGCACCATTCTCCATTCCCACCAGTAGTGGACGAATTTTCCAATTCCTCCACATCCTCTCCAACACTTGTAGCATTCTGTTTTCTTAATAGCAGTCTAGTATGTGTAAGATGATATATCATTGTAGTTTTGATTTGCATTTCCCTAATAGTTCATGATGCTGAATATCTTTTCATGTGTTTTTTAGCCATTTTTATTTCCTCATTTGAAAAATGTCCATTCAAAACACTTGCCATTTTTTAAAAATGGGTTTTTTGTTTTCTTATTATTGAGATGTAAGATTTCTTTATATATGCTGGATATTAGACCCTTATCAAATAAGTGGTGCCAAATATTTTTTTTTCCTATTGAGTAGACTGCTTTTTCACTTTTTTGACAAACTCCTTTGAAGCACAAAAGTTTTTTATGTTGAATAGTTCACATTTATTTTTTTCTTTCATTGCTTTTGCCTTGAGTTTAAAGTTTTTGAAGCCATTTCCTACTACTATATACAGTAGATGCTTCCCTACATTATCTTCTAGGAGCTTTATGGTCTTGATTATTATATTTAGGTCTTTGATCCATCTTGAATGAGTTTTTTAATAGGGCATGAGATGGTGATCCTCTTTCACTTCTTAGGATATGTATATCCAGTTCTCCCAGCCCCATTCATTGAAGAGACTATTCTGTCCCAGTTGAGTGTGCTTGGCGGCATTGACAAATATCAGTTGATCATATATTCATGGGTCTGTATCTGAATTCTCAATTCAGTTCCATTGGTTAGTATATCTATCTTTGTTCCAATACTATGCAGTTTTGACCACTGCAGCATTGAAGTATGCTTTAAAGTCAAGTATCATAATACCTCCAATTTTTTTTCAAGTTGTTTTCTGCATATTTAGAGTCCCTTTCCCTTCCAAATAAGTTTGATAATTGGCTTTACAATTTCTACAATTATGTTGTAATTTTTATTGAAATTGCCTTGATCTTTATAACAATTTTGGTAGAATTAACATCTTAATGATATTTAGCCTTCCAGTCCATGAACATGGGATATTCTTCTATTTATTTATATCTTCTTAGATTTCTGATAGCAAAGTCATCTAGTATTCTGTGTACAAGTCCTTTACATGGTTAATTAGGTATATTTCTACATGTTTGATTCTTTTAATTGTTACTATAACTGGAACTTTTTATTGATTTTTCTCCTCAAATTGCTCATTAGTAGTGTACAGAAATGCTATTGATTTTTGCTTATGGATCTTATATCCTGCCACTTTACTGAGATCATTTATCAGCTCTATAAGCTTTGTTGTAGTCTTTTGGGGCTTTCTACATAAGATCGTGTTATCTGCAAATAGTGAGTTTTACTTCTTCCTTTCAATTTAGATTCATTTATTTCTTTTTCTTGCCTAAGTGCTTGAGCAAGTACTTCTTATACAATGTTAAATAACAGCAGTGACAGTGGAATCCTTGTCTTATTCCAGATCTTACAGGGAAGGCATTTAGCATTTCACCACTGAGTATGATGTTAGCTGTAGTTTTTTCATATATTCTCTTTATCATGTTGAGGAACTTTCCTTTTATTACTATCTTTTGAAGTGGTTTTATCAAGAAGGAATGCTGTATCTTATTGAATGCCTTTTCTTGATTAATAAAGATAATCATGTGATTTTTTTTTCCCCTTTGATCTGTTAATGTGGTGTAATACATTGATTGGTGTATTAGTCAGCCAAAGGGGTGCTGATGCAAAGTACCAGAAATTGGTTGAGTTTGATAAAGGGTATTTATTTGGGGATAAAAACTTATAGTTACAAGGCCCTAAAGAATCCAACTAAGGTTACTTCCTCACCAAAGTCTGTGCCATGTGTTGAAGCAAATGGTAGGTAACCTCTACCTGGTCTCTCCTTCCTTCTTCCTCTTAAGGCTCCTTTCTCTTCAGCGGCAAACTGTAAGGTAATGGTTAATCTCTCCCGGGAGCTACAGGATCAAAACTGCCAAAATTTTCTCTCTTTCGTGACTATGGAACTCTTGTGTCTTCTGGATATCTTCTCGAGTGAGTATCTCTTTCTATCAGCCCAGCAAGTGCTGATATGGTCAAATCAAAGGCCTAATATTGATTTAAGCAAGTAAACATGAAACCTTTGAATTTAATACAATCAAATGGTATCACACCTAGAGGAACAGTCCAGTTTACAAATGTAATCGATATCTTTTTTGGAATCCATAAATAATATCAAACTGCTACAATTAATATTCCTATGTTGAACAATTCCTGCATACCTGGGATGAAACCCAATTGATGAGGGTATATAATTCATTTTATGTATTGTTGGATAAAATTAGTGAGGTAATGTTTACCCAAGCCAAACCTTGCCTCAGGCGTTTGCGGG
>JAKSZT010052319.1:1081919-1131100 GCA_026826555.1 Tolypeutes matacus | reverse complement strand
GGCTGCAGCAGGGCTGATCACCCTCAGGCCCGGAAACAAAGCGGCAAATTAGCAAGTATTTTTTTGAGGATTTTTGCATCTAAGTTCATTAGACAGATTTGTCTATAGTTTTCTTGTGGCATCTTTACATGGCTCTGGTATTAGGGCAATGTTGTCATGATAAAATGAGCTAGGGAATGTTCCTTCCAATTAATTTTTTAAAAGAGTTTGAGCAGTATTGGTATTAGCTCTTTCCAGAATGTTTGGTAGAATTCATCTGTGATGCTTTCTGGTCCTGGGATTTTCTTGTTTGGGAAGTTTATGATAACCAATTCAATCTCACTACTTGAGATTGTTCTGTTAAGTTCTATTTCTTCTTTAGTCAGTGTATGTTACTCGTGTGTTTACATAAGTTCATCCATTTCATCTAAAGTGTCCATTTTGTTGGCATAAAAATTTTCAAAGTATTCGCTTATGATAGTCTTTATTTCTGTAGGATCAGAGGTGACATCCCATCACTCATTTCTCATTTTATTTTTTGCATCTTTACTCCTTTTTTTTTCATTGTCAGTGTAGCTAAGGGTTTCTCAATTTAATTAATATCAAAGAATGGCTTTTGGTTTTGTTAATTTTTGTGTTTTTTTTTTTTTAATTCTCATTTTCATTTAATTTGCTTTAATCTTTCCTTCTGTTTGCTTTGAGTTTAGTTTTTTGGTTTTTTTTTTCTAGGCCCTCCAATTGTGTAGTTATGTCTTTGATTTTAGTTTTCTCTTCTTTTTTAAATGAAAGCATTTATGACTACAAATTTCTGTCTCAGAACTGATTTAGCTGCATCTCATATGTTTTGATAAGTTGTGTTCTCATTTTCATTCACTTCGAGGTGTTTACTGATTTCTACTGTAATTTCCTCCTTGACCCACTGATTGTTTAAGAATGTGGTTCGTTGGGGTTGGTGGGCCACACTGTGGGAGATGTTTGTGTGGGATGTGGTGGGAGGTGTGGGAGGTGGGCGGCGTGGGAATCCCAGTGGGTTCCGTGTAGTATTTTGGGTAATCTGAGCACCTCTTAAAATATATGTATATATATATATATATATATAAATAGCATTTTTGTAAGCAAATACACATATATGCATATATATTTATATATCATTTTACAAATATTTGTATGTATTGTGAGAATTTTGATTTTTACCCATAATAAAAAAAAAAAAAAAAAAGAGTGTGGTATTTACTTTTCCGTATACGTCTATTAGGTCTAGTTCTTCTAATATATTACTCAAGGTCTCTGTTTCTTTATAGGCCCTCTGTTGAGATGCTCTGCCTAATGATGATAATGGTGTAATGAAGTCTCCCACTTTGACTGCAGAGCCATTTATTTCTTCCCTTAGTTTTGCCAGTGTTTGCTTCATGTATTTTGGGGCACCTTGTTTAGGTGAATAAATATATAAGATTGTTATTTCTTCTTGAAAATGTACCCTTTTTATTAATATAGAGTGTCCTTCTTGTCTTTTACAACAACTTTGCATTTAAAGTCTATTTTGTCCAATATTAGTATAGCTATCCCCCCCTTTTTGGTTATAATTTGTATATAAAATCATTTTCCAAATTTTCACTTGCAACTTCCTTACATCCCTGGGTCTAAGTTGAGTTTCTTATTGACAGCAAACAAATGGGTCATATTTTCTTATCCATTCTGCAAATCTGTGACCTTTGATTGGAGAATTTAATCCATTAACATTCACTGTTATTACAGGAAAGTCAGTACTTATTTAGCCATTTTTTTCTTTAGGTTTATATATGTCATTTTTAATTTTTATTTCTCTTTTAAGCCTTTTAGTTACTCTTACTAATAATCTTCCTTTCTATACACTCTTCTCCAAACCTTTCTCTCTCTTTTTTTTTTTTTTTTTTTTCCAACCTGTGGAACTCCTTTTATTACCTCTTGAAGGACAGGACCCTTGGTGACAAACTCTATCAGTTTATGTTTATATGATATGTGAATATTTTCCTACATCTTGAGTAGCTATTAAATATTTTATTCATTTGATTACCCCTCCCTCACATCCCTCTCCCTCTGAACTTGCTGTGTGCCAGCCATCACATCTGATTGTCATGCAGTTTCCTTCCCCTCAACAGCCTGTTGGACACAGGCACACATACCTGGTCACCTGGTAGCTGTCCTCACTCTCAGAGCTGGCTGAGCACCAGTCTGCCAGCTCAATCACTTCCTTGGCTTCCCTCAACCTTGCAGCTGTCTGGGTCCTGGTTTGCCTACCCTATCTCCCACCACTTCTCTCCCCCCTGGAGCTGACTGACCCCTCCAGGTGCCCTCTCCAATTGCCCCACAGCCCCATGGTTTCCCTTATGCCAGGCAAGCCTGCCTACCTTTTCACAGTTTCTGGAGGAGTGTAGTCTGCTATTCCTTTCTCTACCATTTTGGATGTCCCCAAAATCTCATTTTCAAGTTACTGTTTCTGAAGAACCACTTCTGGTACCAAGCTGTATTACTCAGGGTTTTCTAAGGAAACAGAACCGACATGAGAGATCTGTTAATATAAAATTTTATGAAATTGTCTCACATGACTTTGGGAATGCACGAATCCATATTCTATAGCACAAGCTGCAAACTGGGGAATCGTGAAGGTTTTTTATTAACTCTCCAGGAGAAGTTGGCTGGCTGAAGTAAATATATATATTCTTCCTTCTGACAGCTGAAATCATCACTTATCCTTTTAATGCCTTCAACTGGTTGGATGAGATTGTTCTCGGTGCTGAAGTCAATCTCCTCAGTTGATTGTAGAGGTAATAAGCCATAGATACAACAATGTATTGATGATTTAAGTCCATGAAAAATCTTCAAAGTAACAATCTGGCCAGTGCTTGTTTGACCAAACAACTGGGCATCATTAACTGGCCAAGTTGACACATAAGCCTGAACATCACACTTTTCAATATAGAAGCTGTCTCCCTACCAACATTTGTTATGGCATTACAAAGATCTCCGATTGACATAGCAGAGGATTCTGTCAAAGACATAAAACAGGTGCAGTAAAAGAAAAAAAGAAGTCTCCATTCTACAGTATGGTATAGTTCTTTCAAGGAGTAAATTAGCATGAAATTATTCATAGTTTTGGAAAAAATTAATGAAACCAGCATAACTAAAATACAGATTGAAAATATTTTCTATGTATGATTTAATGCTCTGAATTAGGGAAGTGACATCATGTATGGAATATAATGGGAAAATAAGTGAATCAATGAATGTTCTAGAACTGTCAAGAACAAGATATTATTGATCCAAAGAGAATAAACCTGAAAGTCTATCTTTCACTATAAATTTAACCTATACCTGCTAACTCTCTGTCACCAATCTGTCTTTAATGCACATGCTTTCAACTTTTACTATTGGTAAGATAAAGTAGCAGTGGAATGTAAAATTAAAATCTTAATGTCATTTGGGGTTCAGTGACATAGGCAAATGATATAATTTTATGACAAACCTTTGGTATATAAGTCAGATTCTGCCAGACAATATCTTACCTAAAAGGAGAAAACTTAGGAATTTAGGTAAGTTCAATGACTATGTACAACAGCTACAACAGCTTCCACAATTTTTGTTGTTGTTCTCCTGAGATACATAGGGTGTTAATAATCAATTTATAGGTTAAGGACCCTTTGACTATAAGCAAAAAAAAAAACCTGTTTCGACCAGCTTATAAAAGAAAGTAATTTATATTTTTACTAGCTCAAAAACAAGAGGAATTGTGGTTCTAGAGTTAACTAGTTCTTGACTTAGGGAAGTAATCATGGACTTGAATTCCTTTGGAATGAGTTCCCCACTCATTCATTCAACACATATTTATTGTATCTAATCTACCTCTGACCTTTTTCTAGGTACTGGGTTTTGCAGGATGCTTAATTAAAATGGTTGAAAAGTGTTGACACTCTTTTTATAGAAAGGCAGGGTCTAAATCCTCAAAACTTGAAACCTACTGATTTCCTTTGCCAAAGAAATATAGCAGAAGTGGTATGTTGGGACATCTGAGAAAGTGCCATAAGAACTCTTACATGTTCTACCTGGAGTCCCTGGAATACTCATTCTCAATACAATTTCTCTTGGATCCCAGCCTCCTCACTGTGAGAGGACCAAGCCATGTGGAGAGGCTACATTTAAGCATTCCAATTAACCTTCTGTCTGTGCTGAGCTGCCAGAAAACAGTCCCATCTAAGTCCAGCCATATGAGTTTCCAACTGATTCTGTGATCAGGTATTTGACTGTAACCATATTAGAGACCCCTTGTGAGAACCAACCATTTTAAACCATGCATCTCACAGAATTATGAGAGAGAATAATAAAATAATGTTTCAGTCACTACATTTGGGAGTGATGAGTCATTCAGTGAAAAGTACATAAAAATCTCTGCACATTCTTGTTGGGAAGGCAGAAAATAAACAAGCTATATAAATATGTTAGATTGAAAAATGCTATGGAAAAAATTAAAACAGGCAAGGAGGAGAGAGACTGAGAGAGACCTATCTATCTGCCCTGACATTCTTAGAGTATTGTCAAATCCACTTCAGCGTCCCCAGAGGGAAAGAAAAGCACCCAACATTACAAACTAACCACCCCATTCCAGAAGAAAAAGATGTATTTCATCTTCCTTGTTTTCTATTCTTAAAAACAAACAACCTTTCCAGAGAAAACTCTAGCATAATACTCCTCTAAATTCTATTTTTCAGAGTTGAGTCATATACTCTAAAAACCCCAACACTAGAAATGTTTGATTTAGACTCATTGAGATAAACAGATACTAGAAGTAGGTTTTAATATTGGCACTACTTGTTATCATGTAAAGGCCACATTCATTTAAGGTCAGAAAATGTCTTAGAGGTAGGCTGACTGTATGCCAATCTTTAGGAAATCCGAACTCGTATTCCTTGAGCCCTGCACCTAACTTAATACATATTGAATAAGTATTGAATATACAGAGGGAGGCAAATGTTGGCAGATATTAACATTGGGCAGTTTAGAGAAAATGACTGGTCACTCTTTACTTTCATAAATACATACATATATCCATATACACATACATATAAAAGAATTTTAACTTTAAATACATGAAGTAAGCAAATATGGAAATAATTTTAATTGACACTCAATACTTAAGAAAGTAGAAAAGTAATCTAAATATAAATAAACTACATATATTATATTTGAATGAAAGAGTTATGTCAAGGAATTCTTTTAATTCAAAAATTTTAGTAATTAAAAGAGAAGCAAAATAAGGAGAGACAGTGCTTATTACATAAAAGGAGGTAAACACTCAAGGCAACAAGAGAATGAAATTATTACAGTTCTTCCAAAAAATTTTCTACAATGTATCTAATTTGGAATGGTCTGGCACTTCTATATGAATTGCAAAATAGACATGTAATAATATGCAAATTGGGAACTTCAGAGTCTGAAGTAAATGGACAGTGAATATTTGAAAAATACTTAACTTGAATCTTTTGTTTAGGGAATACAACATAGTTACATGAATATTAGGACAAATACATATGAAATTTTGTTGATTTTAATCACAAGGGCTTTTGGGGAATAAGGAAATCATTGCTGTGACAATTTAAAAAAAAGAAATAAACACTTTTCCAAGCTACTTTTAGCAATATTAAAATATCACAGTAACTAAGTTTTGATTTCAGATTGGAACAGATTTAACTTTCCTGAAGAAATAATTATCACTTATATTTTTAATTTAATTTAAAAACATATATATTGTAGAAAACTTTAATTTATATTCTTTTTATAAAAATTTAAATAAAAAAATATCATAAAAAGCATTTCCAAAGTTTGACTATTTTATATGTCATATATTCTAAATTATTTCTAAGGATTTCCTCACTTTATATGATTTATTTTTAATAACCAATTAGCTATATAATATAAAGTCTTTGATTGTCATAACTCTTTCAGGTTAATTAATTCCTGTAGGGAAGACAGTTAAAATAGAATTAGGCAGTCTGTTTGCTTAGATAGAATTTCCTGCAAATATAATCTTTATTAGAAAGACATCTGAATTTCGAAAAATATAGATGTGATGTTACCATATGTTTACCATTATGACTTAACCAGGACTTAAGCATTCCAATCATTATTCTCAAAAGAGCTTAATTAAAACACTGAAAACAATGACAAATTCAGGAGTAACTTTCAGAATGCTTAATTATGATTCAACATCATTGTTTGGAGAAAATAGAAAATGTGCAATTATTAGGTTTTTGAATCAGATTTATAACATATGTAGGAAATCATGCTCTTCTATCTAAAATGTCTTTGAAAAATATTATCTTTTGTTCACCTTAATGACATAGTCATTTGACTTCTTTGGTGTAAAATTTAGCAACATAATTAATTGCTTCATAATTTTTCTACAATAAGCATTATAGCATATGTCTATTTCCAAATCACAGTTTTTAATGGATATGACATTTTTTAAAACCTGACAGTTTTTCAATCATCAGAAATTTAACACGTATATAGAGCCCAGGAATCAAGCAATAAGACCTCCAAATAATAGTAGCTTTATCTTATTTACTATATATCTTAAGAGTCTTGAGGTTAGCAATTCAACAATTTTCCTTTGAGAGTTTTGTTGCTAGGATTTGTGTTGTCTTAAGTAACACTTAATTTTGAACATCTATTTTCTTTGCTACTTATGAAAGCAATAACTTATAAACATTTATATACATCACTCTCTTGGATATTTCACTTCCATTTATGTTTTCTATATCCTTAATTTATACAACCAAAAGATGGCAGTACTTCATCAACTATTCTTTTACTACACACCAAATTCATTTTCCTGGTAGTCAAAATCGATTGAGTATAATTTTTATATTTTTAGTGAAATATATTGAATATTAGCAGCTCTCCAATAAGTGTTTTATTTTTTGACTTCTAAATCATATACATTTCTTAAGAAAAAAGAGTACAAGAAAATAAAAGACCCATAACAATGTCAAGTGTGGTATATTCTGAATGGATGTTTTAAACACTCTTGCATTTCTCCTGGCTTGATTTGATCAGTTACGTATGAATTATACTGAAGACAGGTTTTTGAATACCTGTAGAAGTAGCTTTCTATTAAAACAATGATCTTGACTTCAACTCAAAGAACTTGACACATATATTAGTGCTTTCACATGTACTAAAGTAAGGGTGAAATTTAAAACTGTCCATTAGCTCAAGTGTTTCGACTGCAGCTCTAACAAAGGCAGTATGCAGGTATTTCTAATTAATACACCATCAATATAAGGAAAGAAGATTTTCATTTTTAGTATAGCAGTACTGAAATGCCACTGAATTTTTAAGTGTAGAAAGATCATTTACTGAACTTTCTGATTTTCTTCACTGTCTGTTGAATTAAAAGCTATTTTTCTCTGACAGTATTTATCCTTTTCCTATCCCTTGCTCATTCTTAACAAAAATGTCACAATAATCCATTTCAACATTTTAATTTAACACTATTTATATTTTAAATTACAAATAATTCAAACTCTACATAACTATATCTGATTTTATTTTCAAATCTCTATTTTGTCCTCATGTAAGATCTTTTTGCCAGTATTTACTATATTATTTAGCAGGAGGGTGAGACTAAATATTTTGGACATTTTCCAAGCTACTTACTTTATGCTTCTCTAATTATTGAAATAAAATATGTTGTGAAAGAATACCAGAAAGACTGTCTTTATCTATGATTGGTTTGAGCTAGGAGGAAGTAGAACTTATCATTTTGGTTTGTTTGTTTTTTTCTTTATAAAAAAACAAAGGACATGTTGTTTAATTAAGTTTAGGGTATTTCAGGAGAATGTTAAACACAAGATTTCGGTGGTTCTTTACCTCACTTAACAGTTTCTTCCATAATTTCATAGAATCCCCTTTCATCAAGAATCCATGGTGAAGACTGGTGAAACATGGGTAAAAATGCATTACATAACAAAATGCATGCATTACATAACAAAATCCAAAATAGGCAATGGTTGACAAAGATGAAGAGTGCCTTAGAGGGACAGGCCTATCACAAACAGGAACTGCTTGAGATCTCTGAGTGGACTCAGAGATTTATACAATCTAAACCTTCATTATAGGGAATAATTCAATATTTTTAACTTAAAAGTTGCTTAAGTTTCTCCCAATGCCTTCAAATGGGTTTGGAGATTAGGAAACCTGAAGTATAAGCTTCCTTATCTTCCAGTTAACATTTCTTGGAATGTAGCTACTTGAAACAATGGTAGATTTAGGATGTGAGGCGCGCACACACATACACATACACATGGAAGAAAAGAAAAAGGAAAAGAAAAGAAAAGAAAAAGAACAAGATGACATTATAGTGAATAATTGGCCTAGAGTTGTAGCTGGAATTCACAATTCATAGAACTAAACTCAGAGCCCAGAATCCAAAGCAGATCTCAGAGGAAAGCAGAAAAATGGCGTGAGATAAAAACAATTAGAAAAATTCATTTTAAATAACCGATGTTTTCTTTTTTCTTTCCATTAATTTGAATGCTGTACTAACCAATGAATATATCCTAGAGTTGAGGTCAGCTCACAAAAGGGCTGTGAGCTGATTAAAGATTTAAAAAGAGATAACCTGGAAGGAAAAAGTATAGATATGTACATAAATATGGTGGTAAAAACATACTGAATAATATTCTTTTGTCAATTATCTCCTATCTAAAAAACATAGAAAGAGCACTATTTCTGTTTTCTGTCCCTCCTCCTTAAATTGAATCACAGGAGCTGATCCCTGTAATGGTAAAAAAATAATAATGTAAGATATTGCCATTTTGTCTGAGAGGCATTGGTGGAAAGGTATGAGTGGAAAATAAGTGAAGGAAGAAAAGCAATCTGTGCTTGTTAGTGAACATAGACTACTAGAAATAGCAAACATGTGGCTTTTAACCAACTAAGAGTACTTTAGACAAATTTCTATTCCAGAAAAAAACTTTTTGAGGTCATTATGGAAAGTAATATTATATTTAATTTTTAAATAAAAATAGAAAACTGTGACTTAGTGTTTATTTAACTATGAAAAGGGAGAGAACTGCATAAGTAACTGAAACGGTTGTCTTTGGCAGGTAAATTCTCTGACTATACCTCCCAAGCCTTCTGATTCTGCTTTGTCTACCTCAGAAGGACAATCAATGCAAATATTCTTGCTGACCTGATTTTGTGATAATCAGGGTAGGCTAAACATTCGCTCTATTGGAAACCATGCATGTGTCCCCAGATCTAGTTTTTCTCCCTACATCTGGTTTTTAGAATGCCGGTGATAAACTAAGCCTGATTTATCATATGAACATTCTGTATCATACTTTGGGTATCTTTGGTCAACCTTAAGAGATATAGCAGGGGGACAGATGTGGCTCAGGTGGTTGGGCATCTGTCTCCCATATGGAGGGACCTGGGTTTGATCCCCGGGACCTTCCGGTAAAAAGAAAAAAAAGAAAAATGTAGAAGGCACATGGGATTCCAGGCCCCACTAGTGGGTGATCCGCAAGGCCCCATCCTTGGGTGTGCGCCAGGCCCTGTGAGCGGGTGAGCCGCAGGCCCCAGGGGCAGGTGTGCCATCAGGCCCTGCAAGCCACACAACAAGATGATGACGTAACAAGAGAGTGACACAAGGGAGAGCCAAGATGAGACACAGCGAAAAAACAGGAACTAAGGTGGCATAAGCAGTAGGACAACTCTCTCCCACATCGGAGATTCTGAGGATCGAATCCTAGTGAAGATAGGAGGAGAAGGATGATAAGAAAGGGCAGAAAACCCACACAGAGAGTTGCCCAGTGAATGAACACAGAAACAGCAAAAACAGGGGGAGGGGGTAAAAATGGATAAAAGTAAATAAATAAATAAATCCTTAAAAAAATGTATAGGTGAGGAAGATACGGACTATAGTTAGTAGTAATACTTTGACGATGCTCCTTCATGATTTGTTAACAAATGTTTCAGAACAATGCATGGTATTTGGGGGCGTGGATGATGTGTGGAGCCCTGTATGATGTTATGCATGTGTGTTTTGTAAGTGCAAGATGTTTACTGAACACTTATAGTTTATGTATGTTCATGTATGAATGATATACTTCAATAAATTGTTAAAAAAAAATGACAATCAACATTAAAGTAATACCTTGCATTTCTAAATATCTTTTCACATATATGATTCTGGTGGTATAAAAGGTAAATATAATCTAATCCAGTAACGACATCCGACTTTGATTTAGCCATTTATATGTGCTGTTTTTCCATTACCAAAAAAAATGGGAATAGTGACCTTACTTTATAACATTTGAAGACACTATACTTTAGTGATGAAACAGAGGTCTTTAAAGAGGTACTTATATAGGTGTACAAGGGCTTTCCAAAGGGTCCTTGCATGCAAATAGTTTTAAGGAAATTGATTTCCAGATTCTCAACTTTTGTATATGCTGTTTTCTAAAATACATCTGAGAGCATTCTTACATTGGCAGTGTAGCTTCTTCTTGTCCATCTCCTTCTTTCTCAATTAATCTTTTCAACTTTGCAAAAATTATATATATATTTTATTTTCCTGCCCATCCTAAATCTTAAGTCTAAAACAGTGATGAGGATATAATGTCTCTGGGTCATCGAACAGAGGATCATTTGTAAATAGGAACTGGATAACAAATGCTTTGCAAGTCAGATGGTTTCCAAGTGCTTGCTATAAACACATCAAGGAGGGCTCAATACAGTTATTAGCTGACAGATTTTTAAGACAATTTTTGAAAATGAATATTTCTGTTACATTGCTTTAAACTCAAAGGAGTTTAAACAATTGGGTGGAATGAAAATAAAAATAAAACTTTGCATGGTATTCTTATTTTCATAGGTTGGGCATTTATAAGCTATTAAAAAATGTAAAAATAGGCATAAAAAAGATGCTAATTTCAGCCTTATTGTAGCAGTAAGTAATATTCATTCACAGATACAGAAATCAGTAGTTGGAGAAATAATTCTCTTCTCTTTCATTAAGTGAAGCATTTCCAAAAAAACTGATATTTTCAAAATAATTAGGTTTTGAATCCATAATTAATGCTGATTTGATCAATTATAAACTAATAATAATTGCATATATAGGATTACTAACTAAGATACTTATGGTCACAAAATATTAAAAATGACATAATTGTATGTGTATAGTTTTTTAAGACAAAAATGATCTGTTGGTAGTCTCAGGCATACATTGTATTACATTAGGATATAATTCTGTTGGAGAAAATTGAGTAGAAATACATATAAAGTTATAATGTAAAATTTTACATTTCTAATTAAAATATATGAACGCTGCATATAATTACACATAATTCATTTGTTAGCTGTAAATTTAAAGACCAATGTTTCTTTTTATTTTCAGGAGGTACCGGGGATTGAACCAGGACCTCATACATGCAAACTGGCTCTTAACCACTGAGCTACATCTGCTCCCTGATGAAAGTTGTTTTGTTTGTCTGTTTTTAGGAGGAATAATTGAACTCACTACCTCATTCATGGGAAGCAGGTGCTAAACCACTTGAGCTACATCTGCTCCCCAAGACCAATGTTTCTTACTACCAGCTTAGAAGCAGAGGGAAAGGATACAGTAACCGGTTCATAATAATTAGCATATTAAAATCTCACAAAGCAACAAAAATATATATGAAAATGGTGTTTGCAGAAAACGTGTTGGACTTATTAATTAATTACTTCATTCATTAAATGCTATTAAAAAATCTTGAAATCTGGCAATTAGTATTTTTATAGAACTTCAAGTCCACTCGTATTTTTATGAAATGTTGAAACTCCTTTCTACTCTTTGTTCCTTTTCGTAAAGGTACTTTGAGACCATATAAGAAAGGTGATTTAATCTCCACCAATCAGAGACTTATTTATAGGAAATAAGAGAGAAAATTAATTGTCAAAATTGCCTGGAATTTATCTATGTAGTTTTATTTTTTGAAATTATTTCAGCTTCAGCATAGCATTGTATATTTCAGTATAATTATCCACAACATTTTTTGTAACAGTGCTTTTAATGCTTTCTTTCATTTTTTTCCCTGCACCCAGAAATAGCCTTCAGGTCACATCAAACTCCCCCAGTCAGAACATAGACACAGTCAAAGATGGATGACAGGGATCAGGGCTAATGCCAAAATGAGGTGAGTTGTCTGGGCACCTCACCCTCCATATGTGGCTGTCAGAGAAAATTGTAATTGAAAGGCCAGGTTCACAGCATTTTCCAAAGAACCTTTCAAGTAATATGATTTACATTTTAACATTTTTCCAAAAAGAAAAAAAAGCATGATGATGGACAATGCCCATCCCAATGAACAGAGAGTATTTACAAATGCAAGCAAACAGTTCCTTCTATCTTTCCCATGGGATCTAAGCCCCCTTTCAACCAGAAACAGAGTGGGCAATACCAACCCAAAATCCTCAATATTGAGGAATGAACATAGAGGGGACTGCAACTAGGACTTAAATAGACTTATGATTATTCTAGCAATGGAAGAACTTATATCATTGATATAAAGGCAGAGGCCACCAGAGGTTCTGAGGGCAAGAGGGAAGAATAGGAGTAACATGGGGTCTTTGGGGGACATAGGAATTGTCCTGCATGACATTGCAATGACTGATACAAGCCATTATACATTTTGTCAAAACCTATAAAAACATGTGGTGCAAAGTGAAAACTACAATGTAAACTATAGTCCATGGTTAGTAGCAACGCTTCAATGTTTGTTCATCAATTGTAATAAATGTACCACACTAATGAAAGATGTTGTTAAAAGGGGAAAGTGTGGAAAGGGGAGGGGGATATATGGGAATCCCCTATATTTTTGACGTAACATTTATGTAATCTAAAGCTTCTTTAAAAATAAAAATTAACAAAAGCAAAAAAAAAAAAAAAAAAAGAGGAGAAGGGAGCAGTGACCAGTACCACTTACAAGGTTCCAATGTTAGCAAGCAACTGTCAAAATTCTGTTGGTCTTGAAGTGGACTGTGTTTGGAAACCACAAAAGTAATCGAAGAACAGATTTTAGAAACACACATGAAATAATAAATCTTGTGCTGGAATGCTATTTTCGCTTGGTAAAATACAACATCTTTCCTTTGTATTCAAGAAGTCAAGGCTTTGATTTGACATGTTCCAAACTGGCATGTTCCAAATCAACAACACAATCTCAAATTTCAGTATTCTTCCTCTTACTCTCTTCACTGGACTATTTATTTTTTTCTCTGGCCCTTACAGTATTCTCTTATGCTTCTGGACCTTCAAGCATACAGCTTACTTAATGTTTAAAAGTGAGAAAGGGAAATATTCCTCAGCTTGAAATATTCCAAAATGACTGTCTAATTCCTATTCTGCCTTCATGTCTCAACTTTAGTGTCATTTATTCAGGAAGCTTTCCCTTAATCTGGGTTTATTTGCTTTTGTTTTAGGATCCCAAAACCTTTTAATGACATGGTATGGGCATGAGAACTTGGCAACTAATATTTATTGAGCACTGACTATATGTCAGGCACTCATTAGCTCTTTTTGTCATTGCAACAACCCCATGAGGTAGCTACAACTGTATTATTATCCCCATTTTCAAACTGAGATTTAGATTCTGGGTGTAGTAACTTGCCCAAGTGACACAACTTACAAAGAGTAGATATCTACTTCTTTAATGTAATTTTTTCTTATTAATCCTTTGTCTCCATGAGAGCAATGACAAATGTCAGTTTTCCTCATCTTCATGTATTTCTCCAGGGCCTGGAACAGTAGATATTAATAAATATTTTAAATTATTAAATTAACAAACAAAAATAATGAGGATGCAACTTTCTAAGTGTGTGTAAAGAGTTCCTAAAGAGTGCCATGGGATACAAGGAGCCTTTTGGGGTGAAAGTCACAAAAGGTATCCTTGGTTGAATATGAATAAAACAGAGGTTTTCACTTACTTGGAGAAGCTGTCAATGCAGTTGAGGGTGTGATATTGAAATATATGCAGACATATTGTAGTGCAAAATAGGTTCTTATAATATTGTCAGTGGGTCCAGTTATCTGCATAGCTTTACTGCTATTCTGGCTTCAGAATTTTGCAAAATGTAAGTAAACAAAACAAACAAACAAACAAACAAAAAAACAAGGTCCTAAAAATACATTTTAAAGAGTATCCTCTAAGATCAATAAAATAGATAACCATATTGCGTTTTGGTTAGATAACTATCTAATTTTTTTCTAATTGAATTTTTTGGCATTTAAGAAATTAATCAGATAAAACAATAATACTATAATGATCAAAGTCATTCTAGAGAAAGCAGAAAATACAGACAGAGGAAAAGAGAGTGATGACTCAGTTCCAAGGAAAACATATGACTGCTTTTGAAATTTGCCTGTTTTTCTTTACCTGTTACAGAACACACATATTGAATTACCATAAAAACTGAGTTTTAATCAGCTTTTTAAATTGGGGGACTTGGACAATCTGAAATTGATTCAAAATTGAATGCCTGTGAATTTTTCAGCACCAAGGGTTTTGTTCTTTTTCAACATCCAGGGTCGATCTTACTAGAAAATGATAGATTTCTAGGCTTGTTTTGTACTTACTTAATGTTTAAAAGTGAGAAAGGGAAAAAAATGTTTTGTTTTTTCACAATTTTATAAACAATCTTATTTTCATGAAATTTTATCTACTGTTGTTATCTGCCTTAGATTCTAACAGTCTTTTAGACTTCTTTAATTAAGATATGAAATATAATAACCATGAGGGTCTATTACCCTATTAATATTACTATTATTGATATCTTGATACTATGTAGACATATGGTTTAAAAGTGTATTAGGAAATATATTTATATATATAAATAACATTTTTGAAAGCAAAAAAAAAAGTAAACATTCAAAAGAGCTGATAATTCTCTGATAATTCTACACTGGATCTTTAAAGTCTCCCAAAAGATATGCAGAGTAGTAAATTAAAGAATGAGACCAACTAAAAAATATATATATATATTAGGTAGTTTTAGTTTGGCAGTTCATTTATTTATTTTTAATGTGTGTTATACTATTATAACTTGATGCTGAAGTGTGTCTAGTCAGTTGATTTGCTTTTTTTCCAAATAGTGTTTTACATATATTTTAGCTCAGTAATTGATTTCTTAAAATGCTGAATTTCATTAAGTCTGAATCATTCTTTTCTTATTTTGCCAGAGTGCCAAGGAAGTCTAGACTTTTCTAAGCATGTCAGTCTACAATCAGAGCTACCTTTCTAACTTATAGCAACAAAAGCTTCTTTAAGCAATTGAGGAAGGCACTCGAAAACTTCTGGCAACAATAGAGTTTCTTTGTCAAAAGTGTAAAGACAACATTATTGTTAATTGAACTATAAGGCAGTTCATCTAGATAAGTACTTATCGATTTAATGATGTTTCTGATTTGTTTTGTAGACCCAAAGTTTGTGACCATCTGATTTATCTATAAGATATATTAATAATCTGTTTTAAATCTCAGTTTTCCTTATGAATAAAATGGCAAAGCTGAATAGTAGCACATACATATTAGAGTGCAAGCAATGAATTAAAATTGATACAGATAATAACTTTTCCCAATTTACTTCTGACACTGTAAAGTAGTTTTGATAAAATTTTAAATGATCATTAACAGATGATTCCAAAATTATATCATGTTCTAAATGGAAGTTTTTAAAAATGATAGCAAAGTATTTACATTTACTGAATATTAAATATGTTCACAGCATCATGCTTGGAGAAGTGTGGGTGTTAATATGAATTTTTTCCTGCTCTTTCTTTCAAGGCACTAGTATAAGAAATAAAAATGAAGTAAAATCTTAAATTTAAAAAATGCAAGAAACATAAATATGGACAAAGAAGTTATAATAGTTTGGGGGTTTATATGCTTAAGCAATGCTCCCCACTTTGTGAGGAGGAAGTAGCAGCAAAGTGTAGTTGGTTTAGTAATATGAAATTCTGTGTCTAACTAATCAAGTTAAGGCATATATTGTGGGAATCATTACATATAATGGAAATAAGACTAAAGGTAGGCATTCATTCCTTTCAATTATGAGGGGTTCAAGGCAACCTAGTGATTATTTAGGATAATATACTTAGATCAATTTACCACTTTCTGTTGATTAAAGACCACAGACACAGTGAACTTACACATTAACTTATAAATACCTTTCCAGAAGAGATGCAAATAACTGTGCAACACATAACCCAAGGACTATTACTCTGTAAGACGTAACCAGTTTTGTATCTAACCCAGTAACTTTATCCTAGTGTTTCTTTATTTGCTCTTCTTGATATCTTCACAAATGATTCACCTCCCCCACTCCCCAGGTAGAAATCTTTTTTTCCTTTTAATTGAGCATTTATTTCACACCATTTTCTGTCTTGGCTGTTACTCTGGCAATAGTAGGTCCCCATCTCTCAAAAATATTGCACCTGAGCAGGCTGAGACAGAGCCAGTGCTAACACAGGATCCAAACCAGAGCTTTCCAAAAAACAACGAACAATGATAACCAGTCTTCCCTTCACTTAGAGATTGTGAATCAGAGGGTCGCAATCTCTATAGAAAACCTAGAGTTAAATGCAAACATGGAAACCAAAATGTATCAGAAGTAAAGTATATAATAACCTCACAGTACCTCCTCATATACAAAAAGTCAAAATGGTTTTTGAGGACTAAATATCTGATAATCTGGCCTCTTCTATTAGGAATAACCCCACTCTGACATTTATTAAAAGATAGACACTCTTTCTGAGGAAGTTTTGTAAATTCACAATATTTGTGATTATACTACATATTATATATAGTATATGTATGTTCATGTATGAATAATATACTTCAATAAAATTTTATTTAAAAAAAAAAAAAAAGAAGATGTTTTTGTTTCCTTTCCCAAAGGGGTGTGAAATGTATTAAAAGGGATAAAATGGGTCAGAGTAAATCAGCTCACGCACAAGAAACACTCCTGTGTGAGGAGTTGTGGTTACTGAGAATATTCAAAATATTATTTCAATGTGGCAAAATTCAGGGCATTCTGAGAAAGATTCAAAAGTGGCAGCTACATTTGCAGATAGGTTAAAGTGGGACACACAGCCCCAAATCCCCATCTTTTTCAGTGATTTGTCAAGAAGCCAAGTGCTAGATCATCAAAATAACTTATTTTGTACATTACAGTGCACGGAACAGCAGAAGGAAAACCACTTTGTTGGTGAGAAACCAGAAGGAATTTTGCAAAAGGTCCATATCAATCTGAAATGGAAGGCTCAGAGCCCAGTGCCTCCTGGCCTTCCTTAGCTTGTCCTCTCCTCTTCTTTGGTTGTGGTGACCCCAGCAGGAGCTGCTTGCTGTACACCTTCTGCTGGCTTCTTCTCTTCCTCTTCATCCCCATCATCCTGGGGATAGAAGTTGGTTATTTCTGCCTGTGTTCCTGCATGGCCTGGAACTGGTCTACACAGTCTGACCCCTTGACATCCTCTGTGCTGTAGTGGAGACAGAAAAAGCCTGACTTGAACTGCTCCCCACAGGGGCCGCTGGCCATTCCCCCAAGGCATGGGCAGTTCCAGTTAATGTCTCCATTTGGCAGTATCAATCCATGCTCTTCGCACAGATCATCGGCCACCAGCTCTGCATTGCTTTGAGTTTCATGGTCTTCTTTGGTCACAAATATGATTGATCCTTTCCTTTTTGAGGGCAGTATACCATTGCTACTATCCGGTGCTCAGAACTTGCAGTAGCAGTGGCCTTCGCAAATGGTCTTTAAACTTTATTAATTAATGAGTTATAATATTTTATATTTGTTTAAGAATCATGTTATTAACCTTTAGAAAGCTGTCATCTATCTATCTGTCTATCTATCTATCTATCTATCCATCTATCTATCTATCTATCTAGTCATCTATATATCATGTACAGAAAGAATAGAATGGAATGTGGAAGAGAATGGTAAATAGGTAAAGAATGCTAGCTGGGCAAAGTGTTTTGTAGTCTCTGTTACGCAGAAATGAAATTACATGAAAGGGAAAATAAAATTTTAAAAAATCAGTCTGGCACAAATCATGGAGCTTTTTATGGTTGCTGATGTGTTGTTCTTTTATATTTTGAATTTTTTAAACTATATATATTAATTTAGTTTCTTTGGTTTTATTGAAAATATTACAAATATATAAAATACAGCAAATAATATAAATACTATACACGTACTGTCCCAATTATTTTTTAAGAGAAAAAGACAGGACATTAAAGATACATTTATAGTCATGGTTCCTCGCCTTTCTTTAGAAAAGCAACCAATATAAAGCCTGAGTTTCAAGTTTTGATAATTTCATCAGGTATGTGTGTATCCATAAACAATAAATGTTTATGTTTTCTTTTTATGTGTTATTGTGTTATACTTAAATTTGCAAATGTTTTTTTCTTTCAAAATATTAATTTTTAGGTCTATTCTTATTGCTATTTATAGATTTAGTTTTTTTATTTTATTTGCTACATTATATTCAATAGCTTAAACAAATAACCATTTATTTATCAGATTTTTTCTTAATGGTTGCTGGGGATATATTGATTTTCTTTAGTTTGCACATGATAGGGCAATGCCTTCTCTGCCTGTGTGTAAATATTCCTCTAGGACATATGACTTGAAACCCAATTATATGGCAATTGTATGTCAATTTTTAACTTTAATAGATACAGCTAAAATTGCTTTCAAAAGTTGGATGAATTTTCCTCAAATGAGCCCTGTAAAAAGTATTGCTGACTGTCCTCATCTCTAAAAACTATTCGGTATTGTCAGAGTATTTTTTTAAATTGTTAATTTTATATTAAATGAACAACTTTTAAAGGTGAACTATAATTTATCAGTTTCAAGTAGAAAAATATATCAATTATTTCATGTAAACTATCTTATTTGTGCCATATAAATGTAGTTATTTCCCAACCACCAGTTATTAAAAACATTTTTCTATATATTCTCATAATAGTAATTCAGATAAATATGTGCATGCATTTTATATGTGCTTACTGATGTGTATTATTTTCCCCATTCTGTCTAATGTAAATGTATTCTGTCTTTATAATAATTTCTGATACCTTGCTTAGGAATATTTCTCCCTTTTTCCTTCCCTCCCTCCATCCCTCCCTCAGCTCCCTCTTTCTCTCTCTCTTTCTCTCTCTCTCTTTCTCTCTCTCTTTCTCTCTCTCTTCCTCTCTTTCTCTTTCCTTCTTTCCTTCTTTCCTTTTTTCACTCCTAAAACTTCTGCAATATATTTTCAGCTCTCCCCACACCTATGAGCTTGTTGCTGTAACAATTAGCCAATTAAAACTAATGGCTCCATTTTCTAGTCCTCACTCTACCCGCTTCGTTACTTTTCATATTAAGTTCTTCATAACATAGGCCATTTTCTAACTCAGTCCTAAATGTTATTTCTCCCCTTCATTCCAGAACATTATCCTTTAGATTATTTAATACTATGACTTTGCATAGTATTTATCAGTTTTCTTCATAGCTCTTTCTCCTATGCCCATTTACAAGAATATAATTCATTTACCTACATAAAATACATAAACAACAATTGCTCAGTTTTTCAAATCATAAACATGGACTTATTATAAATTTTCTCTTTCTTCCTTATTTTCAATATTTAGTCCATATCCTGTTTCACTTAATTCTATCTTTTAAATAATACTTGCCTTAGTTTCCAGGCTGCTAAGACAAATACCACATGATGGTTGGCTTCACAGCAGCAATTTATTCCTCCTGGGATCTGTAGAATTCTGAATGGCTGGCAATCTTTGGGATTTCTTGGATTTCATGTCTCATGGCAGTGTCCTCTTCTTTCTCCTCTGGGTTCTATTGATTTCCAGCTTCTTTCTCCTCTGGATTGCAGTCTTCATAAAGTCTTTAGTAAGAGGATCAAGGACCAGCCTCATTAGTTGGGTCACACATTAACTAAAAATAACATCTTCATAAGTTCCTATTTACAATTAGTTCATACCCACAGGAATGTATTAAGATTAGAATATCCTCCTTCCTCACCCCTAGGTACATTCAATTTACCATGAAACGCAAATCCTTTCTTTTTAACTATTCCTACTCCAATACACATTTATTTAAAGTAGAAGTTCCCATAATTTCTATTATGAAACAGTAATTATTTGATTATAAATTAAATGGTTTTCTTGATTGAAAAAAAAAGAAAGAAAATTAAGATTTGGAAGTACATTAAGCCAAAAGAAATATTTCTTAAATACAGGACACTTCTGAATACTTTGTGAACGTCCAAGAGTACTATAAACTATGGAATCTCCTTCTTACTAAAAATCTCATTGGTATAATATTCTGCTGATCATACTTTGTGAAACTTTAAATACCAGAATTTTTTTGTAATAACCTGGAATTTGCTCTCCCTGACTTCAGAGTGACTTCCTCCAAAACATCCTAATGTTTTGAATCCAATTTGTAAATCAGATTAGTTACTTCTGTTACTTAAACCACTAAAATAGCTTTTTATTACTTTTAGGAAAACTCAAAACTCTTTACATGATCTGGACTTTCGTTGTATATCTGTTTTCATTTTCACTACTCTTTCTTAAACACGCGGACCTTCAGACATGGTGAATTAAAAGCATTCCTGAACTTGGTATGCTTTTATTACATCTCCATAAAATTCATATCTTCTTTCCTATTTCTAAAATTACTTTCTCTCTCCTTTCCTATTGACTAAAATATATTCAGAGCTGCATATCTAGCATTTTTTAGTAATATTTTTAATCACCCTCCTCCCACCTCCATAATAGCTGGTTCTCATCTGTTGATTTCTTATACTACAAAACATCCATTATAACCCCATCATTACTTGTATGATAGAATCTCATAATACTTTACTAAATGCTTATTCCTCAGTTTAATTATTTTCCTAACACAATGCCTGGCACATGTATGAAGTGAATGGAGTGAATAAAATAAATAATAAGGTCATAATTTTATGTGTTCACTTAAAATTTTAGGTGAACATTTTCTGCTATGAATTTAATAACTGCCCTTTTTTCATGAATAATAGCTGCTCCTGTTTATATTTTCTTGGACACTTTCCAATTCCAATGATTTTCCTTTAGGTAGAATTAGACTTGGAATAATGTAGATAGAAAAATTTAATACATAAATATGTTCCAATTTTCACTTACCAGGTGATTTGCAATAAAAATTCTCTAAGTAACTTCAGTTTGTAGTATTATTTTGTTTCCATATTAAGTAGTATTATTAATCTTAGGAACAAGATGCATTGTTCCAGTATTTTTTTCTGTTTAAATTTGACATGTTTTCTCCTTAATATAATTATATATTTTTGCACATCACAGTTATCATCAGATGGTAATGTTTAAAATGTTGATTGAACAAACTTATTAACTGATTTTGTTTTACTTTAAAGTATTATAACTGAAAATTATTTTATAATGCATATTTATGTATTTTATTGTATAATGTAAATATAAAAAAAGTTTGAATGGGTCAATGATACATCTGTATAAAGTACCTAATGGGGATAATATATAAGTTGAAAAGGAGAGATTAAATTTAGTTGTCTAAATTTCCGTTCATCTGCATTTCCCTTACGAAACTAAAATTCCAAGCAGACAGCAATATTGTACAATTGTATAGATTAATTTATAAAAGACAAAAAATAACTTTGTTGAGTATATTATTGGCTACCTGCCATTTTTAAACGGTCCACAATAATAGTTTTGAGGAAATTCTAACAAGTGTGCATTAAATCTAATGCATTTAAGTCCCTAAGACATCAGTCTAGTTTAATAATACAGATTAAAATAATACAATACTACACTTATTGTACTAAAAATTTCAATAATCACACCTGTTTCACAGCAGTTTTTATGGTGTTAAAATTTAACCAATCCATTAAGAGAAAATGGTTCTTGGTGAATGGATAGATAAACTATGGTTAATTGATGTAAGGGAATACTGCTCAGCAATAAAGTGGTAAAACTACTGATAGATATGACAACATAGATGAATCTCAAATGTTTCCTGCTATGTGAAGGACAATAGTCCAAAGGATACATATTGCATGTACATATGACATTTCAGAAAGGGAAAATAAAAGGTATTAAAAACAGATCAGTGATTTCTAGGGTGGGGGAATAATGAAGTACAACGTACAAAGGATCAGCCCAAGGGCATTTTGGAGTTGATAGAACTGTTCTTTATTTTTATTATGGTAGTATTTGTATGACTGCATGTGTCTAAAGATAAAATTGTTCATCAAAGAGAATAAGTATTACTATATGCAAATTAAAATGTGAATATTTGTCACATTCATATAAATTGCTGCAAGACATATACTTTTCCAAGTTTTCTTTATGTTTTAATTTCTAGACCAATTTTACTAGGCTCTTTTCCTTCTACACATTTGTTCTGACATACACATTGATCAATTTAAATACAAGATCACATTCATATACTCAGTGTTTACAAGAAAGGAAATAAAAAGAAAAGGAATTCATAATAACGGATTAGATTTTGGGATAGCTTATTTATTCTTTATTATTGATTTCGATTACAACTTAAACATTTGCTATTTTACCCCTCTAGTCTCATATATCTATCACATAGATATTTAAAGACATTTATTTCCATGTTGAATGCCATTGATTTTTCTCACATTTTCAATTTCCTCTAATTGTTCCATATCTTTCACACTTGAGTCAGTACACTAGAGCCCCTTTTATAAGGAGGAGAAGAATGTTTTCACATTTATTTACACATCGAATTCCTTTCTTATCACATATGTTTCCCATCTGTCACATATATATATAATAAATTTTCATTTTTACCCTTGTTAAGTAATTTGTAGATGCTTTCCATTAAGGGTTGTATATATTATGGACTAAACAAAAATAGCTTAATTCTCATTTTTAAAATAGTTATATTAATTTATTAGAACTTGTAGGCTACACTAAAGCATAAGGGTAACTTGATTAATTTATTCATTTTTGTTCAACATACATTAACAGACTACTTTGTGCCAAGTACAGTGTCATATCATGGAGATAAATTATAAGGTTTGGACACTACTCTCAATGACTCAAGATAGAGGAAGATAAATGAACCATTCTATCATAGAATAAAAATGACATATAATTATGTAGGAGAACATAGAAGGAAAAGATAACTTGGTTTCATGGTTTAAGAAGGATTTTAGAGATATGGCAAGTAGTTTGCCTCTTGCAGGATGCATATGCGTTTGTTGTGTTGACGTAGCATCACTAAGGAGTTGTGGGAGAGGGAAAAGCAGGTGCAAATGCTTGACATTAAAAAACAGTGTGGTGAAGGAACAGAAATGCCAAGCATCCAGATTTGTTGGTGCATAAATAAAAGAAGTTAAGCAAGTATCAAATATGGAAGAGTATGAAAGGAAAGTAGTTTGGACTCCCTTAATATGTTCTAAGCTAGAAGAAATCATGATTATATTAGTAATTTTGAAAACATTGGAAAAATCTATCAATAGTTTGGGTGGTGGGTTAGAGGGAATTTAAATTCATGTAAATTCAGGATTCCTTAAAAGAATAATAATAATAATAATTCAAACCTTTATCTCTTCTTTGGCTCAGTATCTCTTTGGCTCACAAATCTCTCCCAAATTCTGTTGCCCTTAAGAGTTGATGGAAGTCATAAAACATTTCCAGAAATGAACAATTAAAGCCATGCTTGATGTAGCCTAAAATGGAGAACTGAGAGTGATGGCTAAGGGGAATTCATATAATTTGAGAATATATATAGAATATATTCATAGAATATTCTAGAGCAACTCTGAATTACATGAATTATATTTAAAAGAATTGTTTAATATTTTGTTACTCTAATGGATATATCCCCACCAAAAAAGTCATTATTGGTCATGCTTAAAATCTTTAGCTCTGCTTCTGGATATTATTTCTCAGAATGTTGTCACACCAAAAAGAAGCAACGGAATGAAATGGAATGCAGAGTTTTAGCTTTCGGCCATTTGTTACAAAGTATTCTGTTACACTGTTAGATACAGAAATGATGAGAAAACAACTAGAGAATAACCATAAAAAGCAGCATGTATAAAATAATTTTTGAATTTATGAACGGAATAATTATCAAAATTGAAAATTACTTGAGTATAGAAAGCTCTTAAGTATGGCAATACAATATCTTACGCAATTTCTCTGAGCATAATTTGTTGTATATTATCTTGTGTATCTCTAAACAGAAGACAGATTTTATCCATTATTTCTTCATGCATTCAATTAACTTGACAGTGTTGTTACATTAACAAAAACTATATCTTTAATATTTGCCTTAACTTTAGTAAGATGCTGTATCACACACACCAACACATACAAACACACACACACACACACACAGGAGAACTTAAAATATTTTAATCAATTAAGTCTTCCTCTTATTCAAATTGATTCACGTATTTTTGAAATAGATTTTCCCTAACTCTTTTGTCTCTCTTATAGAAGTTAACAATACATGTTTTCAATTTTAGCAGTTTTGTGCATTATTGTTTATTCAATGTAATAGTTTTTAATTGTTGGGAAAGGTAAAAAGTTTATCTATTCATTCATTAAGCAAATATCTCACTTGATTCTTAAAACTTAAAAAATATTGTTACTCCAATTTTAAAAAAGAAGACATCAAATTAAGAAGGTATTACCCAGTAGTGGTATTGCATTGTCACATGGCAAGTCTATATTCAACTTCTTTAGGAACTGCCAAACAGCCCTCCATAGTGGTTGTACCATCCTGCATTCCCACCAACAATGAAGAAGTGTTCCTATCTCTCCACATCCTCTCCAACACTTGTAGTTCTCTGTCTTTTTAATGGTGGCCATTCTGATAGGTGTGAAATGATATCTCATTGTAGTTTTGATTTGCATTTCCCTAATCATGAGTGATGTTGAGCATTTCTTCATGTGTTTTTTTGCCATTTGTATTTCTTCTTCAGAGAAATGTCTATTCAAGTCTTTGGTCATTTTTTAATTGGGTCATTTGTCTTTTTATTGTTGAGTTGCAACATTTCTTTATATATCCTGGATATTAAACCCTTATCAGATATGTGATTTCCAAATATTTTTTCCCATTGAGTTGGCTGCCATCTAGGTAAATGTTCCAGATGTGTTGGTTAAAATCCATATATAAAAATTCTGTAAAATTTCAAAAAAAAAAAAGAAAGAAAAAAAGAAGGTATTAGAAGATTTCTTATGTGAGATTGAAAAAGGTAATTTGAATACAAATCCATATGACTGTAAATTTAGTCTGGATTCCTACCGACTATGAAAAGCATAGATAGTAAACTTAAGAATCTTGAACCTAAGTGTTTTACTATAAAATCTAAATAAAATACTCGAAAAAACATTGTCCAGAAGACCTAATGTATCCACTAATATTCAGTGATAGCTACTGTGTAACATAATTTCTTCATGTATAAATAATAATAAAAAATTATCCCAGAGTTTTAAGTGAAGATTAAATGAGTTAATATATATATAAAGATTATGAATTAATGCCCAGCAAATATCAAATGTTATATAAATGTTAGTTTTATTGTATTTTTGTTTAAACTAATATATTTTGAGATTTGGATATGAATCTATTTGAGAGGTCCACTGCTGAAATTATGTTGATATGACATTCTAATAGATCATTTTCCAGTACTATCAGTTTCTTTGTCCTATGTGTTACTGTCCTTTTAAGACCAGAATTTTTCCTCCTCTTCCTCCTTTTCTTCTTTTCTTTCCCTTTCTCCTACTCCTATACATTCTCTCTTTCTGTCTTCTCCTTTTCTAGGACTTTAGATTCTTAACAGTATTTGAGAACTTGGTCAGTAAAGATTTGACATCTAGCACCAAAACTTGTCTAGAGTATTCTCCAAAATAATTTATCTTTAATAGATAAAGGTCCATGTATTTCTTATCTCTTGTCATGTCTTCCTTATCACATGGAATTGCTACATCCTAGGGGAACATAATCTTTGACCCAGCAACCTGGAATATATGAAAAGTTAAGAAACAGTTAAGTTCTCAGAATTGCATGTGATTTAATATATGTATTTCATAAAAATATTTAACCTGAAGCTCAAGATTTTTATAATATCTTTATTCCTAAAAAAAAAAAAAAAAAAAAAAAAAAACATGAACATTTGGTTTGGAACTGAAAAATCTGCTAATTAATTTTGAGTCATTCCATCTACTTTTCTCAGTATCACTGACAAGAAAGTAGAAAGCACATCAACTATTAATAATCACAAAAACATCAATAGCCCTTTTTAAACCTCATCCAAATGGTGCCTCTGACTATTTTCCTTTAAAATTATTCTCTACATTTTGCTAAATCCTTCGTCAAGATGGCTCTCTTAGAACATAATATAATATCTGAATTTTATTTCATTTTTACTTTCAAAATATAAGCTTCGTCTTCCTCTTTTAAATGAACGTGGGTAGATTTCCCCTTTAATATCTAAGTAAACATCAGGCTGCTTATCTTTAGTGTCTTTCTCTTCTTCATTTTCTAAATGTTCCTTCCACCTATTGCTATCACTTTTCTTCCAATGCTGTTCTGTAGCTTAGCCTTTAGAAAATATATTTCATTACTTTCTTCTTTTTATATATATTTCCTTCTACTTCTACATGAATACCTTTAAACATAGGATGTGCCTATATTATAACATAGTTCCCAACTTTCTGCAATAATTCGTGATTAGTTTGTTTTCTCTCCCTGTCATCATTTCCTACCAAATCTTCACCTTTAAGCCAGCACACAGCCACTAAAATGCATATGTGTTTAAGTCACACTCCACCATATTTCAGTCCCTGCCTCATTTATGATAACACAGACTCCACAGGGTACTATGCAGTCATTCTCAAAGAAGAGCAGTAATGTTCTCAGAAGCTGTTTTATGTTTTTCCTAATCTGAGGTTCTATGTCATTCAGTGTGTGGGGCCAATACAATAAACCTCCACCTGTGCACAGAAAAATACATGTAGTAAAAATTTGTCCTTTAGCTCAAGAGTTTTGAACTCTTGAATTTCCATCCAGATAGTCAGGCAATAAAGCAAACTAAAATAAAACAAAACACGCAAAAAAATACAAAACAAAATAAAAACAGTTGCAAAATACCCACGAAACAAATGAAAAAACAGAACTACTCATAATTAACAGGCCCTAAAATCTAAGCATTTTTTAACATATAAAGACATTATTTTTTGGCAAACTTTTTGTGGTAGGGACAGTTCTAGCACAGCCTACTACTTTTTCCTGGGACCCACAAACACATCCTGTGCTCAGAAAAAGATCTGTCAGCCTGTGGGGATAAAATAGAATCCCCTAGTAAATAAGGGGACTGCCAGCATATTCCTTTTCCTTTTGTAACCACCATATGTAAACATTCATTAGAGAGAGTCTGATTCTGGTAAGCATGTTTAATGACATTCAGCCCACACCCTGGTAGCATATCTGTTTCTGGCAGGGAGGGAGCAGGGACCTCCACCACAGCACACAAACACAAGAGATGAGCTCTGTGTACAGGACATCTCCATGCATCTGGCCAAGGATTGAGATCAACTGGCCAAGGGGAACCTACGCCCACTAGTGAAACTGACTTTGTTCTGTTTCTTCTCGTATATGAATAAACTATCTTTCCATTACAGCCTGTGTTAGTTGTGCTTTTCCTGGTGACCTCAACACCTGTATTGGAGTAGGTCAATGTCTCTTTAGGTGACTCTCCTTCTGACTGACAGTTTGGTGTAGTTGACAGCATTGCCAAGAAAAATGAAAAACGTGTTATGGCTTGGCAGACACATAGGCATGGTTAGCTCAGTCTTCCCTGGGTTCTGCTGGCTGCCTGAGAGGTCATGGGCTGATGAGGTCTGAGAGGTCATAGGCTGATGAGGTGCTGGCCTCCCTCTGGCCACATGGGGACCAGTGGGATGTAGGCAGTCTCTCAGTTAACAGGGATGAACTGCTGTGGTGGATAAGGGTAGAGATGAGGAAAGTGGGTTCCAGGAAAAGCAGGGGAACTAGATCCTAGCTCCTGGCTGCTTGCACATTGCCCCGCAACTAGCCAACCCTCAGATGTCTCAAGGTTGATAAAGGACTCCAGAGGAGGGTCTGGGGCCTCATTGCAGCCTCTGGGCTGTCTGTGGACAGGTTAGACCTGTTTTCACTCAATGCACATCTATCAAGAGAGTTGCTGAAAACTAAACTGTTGAAATGAGGTCTTTTTCTGAGAGTGAAATATGAAGGTTAAAAAAAATATGGATAAAGACAGAAGCCAGGGGAGAGTCTGGCAGCTTGTTTGGTGCATCTGTTTCATGAGGGGGCATTGTTGACTCAGCTTTCTCAGACTGGGTGGTGCAGCCTGGGAAAGTTAACTACTGTTTCTCTGCTACAGTGCATTTTTGCCAGCATGGAACACTATAATTAACAAGATAGAGGTATAGACAAGCCCATGGTGATTTTAGTCTGGGTTGCTGGGAGCACAAAGAGTTACCAGGAAAAGACAAAGGAAGGGGCGGGGCCTACCCACTGGGCAATGTGGTTTTGGTTACATAATAAGGCAAAGGATAGATAAGAGCAGAAAACTGATAGATCCCTACTAAAAAAAACCCACCAACGCTCCTGGGCAAAAGTGGGATCCTCTAAGTTAGGTGTTAAGGATCTAGTGTAAGCCATAAAGGAGCAGGAGGAAAAGCGCTTACAGGGCTGGAGAGATTTAGAATCCCACATCACTGCCCTCCTGGTCCCTGAAAATGGTCAGGGGAGGAGGGAAGCCCCAGTTGGTGAGGCCGCCCTGACCCCAACCAGGACACTGAGGAAGCGAACTCCAGCCATGAACACCATGCACCCTATAGGGAGACGGTCCTCCTCGTCTGTACCTCCGTCTTACTCCCTTTAAAAAGAATCATTGGGGTGGGGCCAAGGGTTTTGGTCCCTTCTAGAGTGGATGAGGAAAATGGAGGGATCAAGACCTTCATGAGGTTTTTAGATGCAGGTGCCCAAGTGACTATAATCCTGCAGGGACCAAGGCTAAATGACGTCGTTAGGGGTGATCGCGGTGAAACATGGCAGGCAAGTGCACACCTGCTTGAGGGTGGGGCTCTTTGGGCCATTTCCGGTGCCAGTGATCATGGTTCCCCCTGCTGAAATGCATCTTAGGTATTGGCATTTTGGCTGCCTTTGGCATGGAGCACCACCATTGCCAGTGTGGGTTTGCTCCCTCTTTACGAGAGTTTCGAACTGTCACTCCCACCTTGTCACAGATTACAGCCTAGTCTGGCCAGTACAAAGGGCTTCAGGAGGCTGCAGGCTGACAATAAATTAATGGAGATTAAATGCTGAGGTGTCGCCCTTGGCTCCCACAGAACCCTATGTGTGTACATAGCCATATATGTGTACTTATATGGAAATATATTTTTTAAATGACAGTGCGTTATTAAGTAGAATTTAAGTAACATATTAGTTAGGGAAATAAATGAAATGAGACATACTGACAGGAAATGTGTTTGTAAAGAAATGAACATTTATAAATTATTGAGATGGACTGTGGTGATTAAACAGTTGTTGGAATTTATGTATGGCAGATGTCCCAGAGGATAATGTGATCTCATGTCCTCTTTCTCAATCCAAGATATACGAGTGACATAAATTATTAAATGAGGGAGTACAAAATAATAAAGATATTGCTTTTAAAAAGCTATGTAATTATTTGTTTATGATCAGCATTCATGCTTTCAAATTTGAGAAAAAAATCAGGTTATATTTCCAGCATATGAGAAGCATGCTGACATTAATGTCTTTAGATGAAGGAAAACAGGAGGGGCTCTTAACCAGGGGTATAAACTCTTGGGTGTCTGTGGAAAGATTTCAGGGAGTCTGTGAGCTTGAATTGAAAAAAAGCAACTCGATAAGATGTCCAACATGATATGCATGTTGACTTGTCAAATACTACACCACAGTTTAATGTTCTTATTCAACAACAGTCTGCACAATTGACATGTCTTTAAAAAATAAAATTTAATTTTAGATTTCTTATATTTTTTTATGTATTCGATTATTACTTAATGTGTTAAGAAAGAAGCAGATGTGTAGTATTATATCATATGTTTTTTATTTTAGTAACTGTTTTTCAATAAATGTAACTTATTTCCTTTGCAATTTTATTTTATGCATTTAAAAACATTAATCCTGTGGGAACATGTTGGTGTGATATATTTATTAAATAATACACAGGAGAGTGTGGACTTAGTATGATTTTAATTTTGATGTAGCATGTTCTGAGTGCAGTGGATAACTGCCTGCAAAAAAGGTTGGTAAGGATGGCAGAGCTGGTTTTATGATGCCATGGGAAAACTCAAATTTCTGTTTGCCGAAAATGACCGTTTGGACAGATGTTGAACTGTGTTAGGTTATCAGATATTGAAATTATGGGAAAGTTGTAAAATGTAATTTTGAATAATCCTAAAGTTTAATTTAAAGACAAGCTGATGTTGAGTGTCGTAAAACTATCTGACGTTATGTTCTGAAAAGGGGTCTGTGTTTTTCACCTGACTGACAAAGGGGTCTGTGGGACAAAAACGGTTAAGAACCCCTGTTCAATGAGAAATAAATGATAAGCAGTACTATTTAAGACTTACCTTCTTAATAAGCAATTGATACGTAATCGGAATATGTATTATTATCTGTTCATTTAGAAAAGTTTTTAGCCAAATTGTCTAATATACATTTATTAATACCCTGGAAATATCCTAATTTTTAACATCTTCTTCTACTCAGAACCAGCAACAAATTCTCACCTCACTTTTTTTTTTTTTTACAAAAAGTACAAGGATCTGCGCTCTTATCACCTCTTTCACCTAGACTCTTCCATATTCTAAGTTGGAGCCACACTGTCCTTTGCATTTGTCACTCTTTCTAGAACAGCTCTCCCCTAGACATCCATCTACTCCTCATCTCTTCCTGTTCTGCCAAAAAATGTCATTTTCTCAGGGAGGCCTTCTTTGAACGCCTTATGTAAAATTGCATTTAAAATCCCACCTTCATACAGCACTTGCTACACAGTTTTCCCTACTTCATTTTTTTCCAGAGTACCCCTTACCATCAAACTTAATATACAATTTACTTAGTAATTTCTGTCTCCCTCCCTCACCGCTCTTTCTGCAGAAGCATTTAAGCTTCCTGAATAGTGATTCTTACCTGTTTTGTTTGCTAATGTATCCCCAGTGCTTAAGAAGCATTATTTAGAAAATGTCTCCAAATAAATAATATTTTCTTTGAAATACTTTGTCCTAGTTAATTGGTTGGAAAATTCCCATCCGCTTATCTGATCCTACACAAGATACCAATTCATTCCTCTTGTAAACCTAAAATTCCCCTCCTTCCAATTAATTTTCTTCCAAAATAAAGTAACTAGCTTTATCTGTTACATTTCGGGCCAGAGAAAATTATATATTGCTGACTTAAAATCTTTGGTAAATCTAATTTATGAAATAATATTTTTAATCATTTTCATTCAATTACTGAATGTTTATATCGTTTCATTAAAAAGTTTTAAAATGCTTAAACTATCAAAATTATATGAATTTTGATAAAAATTCACTTCAAAGAAATTCATCTTTTCCCCCAGAACAGAAACGTTTTACAATTAAAAGTGCTTCCTTTCAGTTTATTTTCCTTAAGTTTTACATTACAACATGCATATTACCTGTCCTTAATAAAACTTGCAGTTGTATGTGATGCAAATGGGAAATAATTATGGAATCACTTCCTTTTTGTCATTAATGTAGCTTCCAATTAATTAAAAATAACATTGAAATGAACATTTTTATGCGATTTTTTTGTAAATTATTTTATATTATTTTATTAGGATATATTCCAAGATACTCCACATAAAAAGGCAAGACTATCTTAAATGTTTTGCTTCACATTGTCAATTTTCTTTCATGGTTTACCAATTGACCTTCACTCAGATGTTTGTCTGTTATGTCAACCAAAACTGGACTGTCTCTGTTAAAAATGCTTGTTAATTTAATAGAGAGACATTGTACCTCATTAAAACTGTTTATTTTGTTGAGATGGCATATTAATCAATGTTGAGTAGATCTAAATGAACTACTTACCTATATCATTTTCTTTTTAATCTATTAGGTGCTTAGTACTTTTATCATCATATCTATAGACTTTTTCTATATAAAAGGACAGCTCTATTTTATCTCACTTCATCCATATAAATTAATTGGCTTTCTATAAAAACTTTTTAGGGACAACATATTTTCATACATGTTTAGGTGATCCATTCTCTTTTTTCCTAGTCAGCACTACGTAATATTTCTGGTCACCAAAACTTTGTAACATAGTATATCAAAATGTTCTAGAGAGATTGGCAACTGAATAGAAAGGATATAGTTGTAATTTTACCATGGCAAAAACAATTGGGTACTTCACAGATTTGGCTATTTTCTGACATCTTTTTAACAAAGGTGTTACAGCTTTGGTTAGCAGTTTGATTTCTGTTGCCACATTATCAGGGTTCAAATACTTTTTGCACCAATAGCTAATCATGGATCTTTCGGCAAATTAATCTCTCTGTCTCTTGCTGATCCCAGTTGCCTAGGTCATATGATTATTATACAGATTCAAAAATATAGCAATAAATCACATAGAATAACATTTGGCACATAGTAAAAATTCAATAAACTGTGTCATTCATAATCATTAATATTTTTAGTAAGTTTAAAAATACTGGCTCAAAGCAGGCAGATAACAGATGCAGCAATAAGTATCAGACTAAAGATGAATTAAAAACTATTTTTTATCATATTTATTATTAGGTATTTAAAAGTCAAGTGAATTCCAATTTTAGTCTATTTCTCCACTCAAGCAAATTTGGCAACTATGAAAGTCAGAAAAGAATTTAAAAATCTTGTCAAATGAAATTTCTGGTATTAATTACCAGAATTAATGAATTAATTAATTACCAGAATTAATTAATTTCTGGTATTAATATCTTCTTTCCACACAAATATTCTCTTAGAGCTCCAATTGAATGTAGATTCAAAAGAGAGCTAAGTAGATAGGAAATCTGGGAACTCTTGTACACTGTGTTATATGGCCCTGGGTAATTAATTAATTACTACTACCCTACTACTGACAAAACTACTACAAATAAATGATTGCAACAACTTACTGAACTCTTAAACTATGCTAAGCATCATTCTAATCACTTTAGAAGCAACAACTTTAGTCTCATAGCAACTTGAATGAGTCATGTACTGTAAATATTTTCATTTAACACATGAAAAAACAGACTTCAGGAGGTTCAGCAACTACATCAATTGTCCACAGCTAGAACTTGGTGGAGTCAGAATTTGCATATATATGTACTTGGCACGAAAGAGACTAAGTTGTATCGTGAGAACATTCGCCATGTGAGGTCTTACTTTTTCTTGACCACCACTGTAAATAAGGAGATTTGAATAAATTATATAACCCCTTTCAATTCTCAATTGGTATGATTCCATGGCCTTAGATTTCAGAATATTTCCAAATTATGCCGAGGCTCTAAAATAGCTTTCCAATTCCTCTTTGAGGAAAATAGGTCTTTGGAATTTAAAAGAACTGACTTCAGTCGATGCTTATGGAAAATATGTCCAATATTTTTACTAGCGAAAAGTTATCACCAAAAAAGTGCACTAGAATTTATATATTCATCAATTATCATCAATGAGACATTTTTGTGTCTCATCTGAGACACGGAAAGTTTGTAAAGAACAGAATTTAATAAAACAAGCACAATGTTGACCTTCTGATAGCTTAAGTCTCTCATGATCTTTGATTGTTTTTCTTTGACGTAAACAGATAAGCATTTAGGTATGAAATGTATTTGTAAACGAACTTCCTTATGATATATTTAAAATGACCTTAGTGCAGGGAAAACTATATGTAAGTTTGATACTACTCAAACAAAGTCATTAGCTGAGGTTTATAAGAAAATATTTGGACAATTAAATTGATTGTTTTAAACTCTTAGGCCCTAAGTATCCAAAAAGAAAAAAAAGAAAAAAGATTCTTAAATCACAAATGTCTTAGAGCTGCATATCCCAATAAAAATGATTTTTCTATGTCTTACCATTAATCTTTCAACCTACAGTTCAAAACAAAAATTATTCTTCCATCTTGTCATGAATCTGTCAAAGGCACTGCTTCCAACAAAATTGACTTCTTTAATTTATGTTTCTTTTCCTGAATCTCTCAAAGTCTGTGTTCTCAATTAAATAAAAAAAATCTTAATCTGAACATCTGAGGTCATTGGGTCATAGGAAAACTGAATTTACATTTTGGATAATGTTTTCCTTCTTGTGCAAATATTTGGAACTAAATTAAATATTTACACAGAATATATTTTTCTAAGCATATAGAAGAAAATTAAAATGTTTAATTAAATATATTATTTTAACCCATGATTATATTGAAACACAAAAATGATTTTTCTTCAAATAACCTTTTTTGGCTAATAAATTATGTTATACTGTTATATAATATTGTTTTATAATCATATATTCCATGAAGATTATTTCACATTTTAGCAAGATACATAATACAAATCATCTACAAAATTTCTTTTTTTCATGTTTTTCTTTCTTTTTGGGGTCAGGGGATCTGTAGTTGTTGTTGAGAAGAGAGAAATGTTGTCTTTTAACTGTTTCCTGAGTTGCAAACACAATATCTAGCATAATATAGTCATTCATTGATTCCTTTTTAGTTGAATACATTGAATGAATAAAATATAGTTCTAGATACCCATATAATAATCATAGTGGTTTAGGTGTCTTAAGAAGTACTCTGAGTCAACCATGTAGCAAACATTTAATTGTGTAACTAACAGCAGTTGCTATATTAAAAACAATATAGCCAAATGGAGCAAAAACATCTAGATCAGAAATGATATGGAGTATGTCTCATCAGAATTGGCAGTGGAAATATATTTTTCACTCAATAGTCATCATATTTTCCCAACTCCAAAACATGACAAGTGGTTGACTCATTCTTACACTGAAAGATGTTTCTTCTTATATTAGTAGAATGATATTTCCTATATATTTCTAAATTCTGACAAAAAAAAGAGAGAAAGAAAACCCAATCAATTCAGTCAAAATCCTCATAATATCAGTGAGAAATAATTGTCATAGGAAGACTTACCAGCTTGACTTAGCTGCAGTCATGTCAAAACAGGGACATTTTAGAAATTTAACACAACAGAAAGTCTTTACATATCTTCTTTTATTGCATTCAGACCCAGGCCCTATGTCATAAAGAGTCAAAGAAAAAGTTATCATTTATTCTGAGTTGGGCCAATTGTTCATTGTCAGAGACAATTAGAGCACAATAATTGGGTAAAATAGTTCTCATCAAGTTTTTGAAGAATTGTTATGTGGAAAAAAGAACTTACCTAGATAATGTTGATACCGAGAGTTTGAAATTGAATAACAATGCATATATTTTAAGGAGTAAAGTGATTGTACGTTAGTCATGACTATACCAATAACAATAAAAATGTGGGCAAAAATTATAGTTTTTACATTAAATGAATAAAAATAATCTATAATATAAACTGAAAACTTTTCCTGTGAGACACCAAGTAACCCCTTTAATATCAGATCAAAAAAGATATAATGCAAAAATATGCCTTGTTTATAATAGAAAATAATATATGAAAACATAAGTAATATAAACACATATATATTCAATATTTGATTTTTATCTGCAACCATTATGCCTAATGATATATTTACACAAAGTAGTTTCTGGTCATTCAAGATATCTAGTCTAAATGTAGAGAAGCTGGTCAACAGGAACCCACTTTTTCAGGTGTGGTTGTAATGGAAAATTTTGCTATGGTAATTAGACCTGAAAGGGCAAATAAGAAATAGAAGCAAATGAGCTTATGTTTAAACATCTCAGCAATTATAAAAAAGCTCATTGCCCTTACCTTTTTAGGGACTATTTTGAAATTTCTCTGAAATTCTAAGCTTTTGTTTGTTCCCTCTTAAAACACAATTTCCCAGAAAACAATAAAACTTTTGATTCACTAGCTCATCAGATTTAGAATATTTTATGCTACTTTAAGTCTTTGCATCATTATATCGACTAGTATCTTGCATAATACCAGGCACCAGTTAGAAATTAGTTTGAATGCTAGCTGGATGAAAGAATAAATAATGGATTGGCTATGCCCTCCTGCTGATTCCCAACTATTTTGTAATCAAATTGCTTTATACATCAAAAAATCTGAGGGAATGATAAAGAATGAAAAATATCACATCACATATACTATATATATATGGAAAACTTTTGAACTGAAAGATTCAATCTTGCAAGTGTGTCTTTTCTGTATCCAGTTAGCTAAGACATATGAGTTTTCCTCCGGTTAAGTTCGGAAAAAGGGTCTACTGTTGGGTTGGAATAATGATAAAATTGGAGAAGAATCTACTTCCTAAGTCATAAAGGAAATACAGCATACTTTCTTTCACTGGCTTTTGCATTATTACTATATCATTGGATTTAACATCTTCTCTCACAAATATATTAATTGTATTAATTATTTTGATTATATATTTAGATACTTGCTTTTATGAGACAATATATCAACATTATATATATTAGTAAGTATAATGTGGAGACATTCACCCCAGAGCCTGATGAATTTGTCCAGATAACTATTATGCACTTTAAACCAAGGGTATAGTTTGCTGATAAGAGTTGGGAACAAAATTTTCATGGGTCTCTCAAGTTTTCATCAACCTGTATCAAATTTTTTCTGAACTATCTTTTCATGGATGCTAGTATAACAACGAGCCTTGAAAGGTGAGAAAGTTTCTTCTCCAAGGCAGAGGGCAGAGGGAAGAGAGTAGATTTGTTTGTTGTCTGGGTAACATAGATAATGTTGTTCCCTGAATCAAAGATTTGGCATGTTGTTGGTAGCCCGTTTAAAATACTGCAGTTTTATACCTCATGGTTCCTTAAATATTTTGCAAATCTACTGCGTATGCAGCCCCCATATAGATTACTCACCATTGTCCCGTGGGATTTGAGAGGCTAAGGGAACTGACATAAATATGAAGCTCAATCTACCTGCTGTAGAGAGAGTAATAAAGTCATTTGTCTTTGACCCAGCTTCTCATGTGTTGTGCCCTAATCCATGAAACTCTGGCATGCTAATTTATCAAATTGTAAATAGAGTAAATTCTCAAGTCTTTCACAGTTCTTGATAATATAACTATATTTAATATAGAAAATGTGACTTTTGATATTATAACTATGCTGTAACCTAAATGACCACAATATTTATCCACTTGCTTATGAGTGGTTTATTCAAAGGGAGTTTGGAAAAAATGAAATTTTTTATAATATGTCATTAATAGTAAAATATCATTCATTAAAAGATGTGTCTTTGTTCTACTAGAATCTTACATGTATTTTAAATAGTATTAAAAACAATATTTAAAATATTTAAAATTCAAAGAAATTTAAATTCTATTTTCTCATAGTTCCTCCTGATGATTACATAAGGGGGAAGGCCAAAGTAGTAAAATTTCATAGTGGAGTTTGATAACAATAAATGTTTATCAGCTTTTTGATTCCTAATCTGTTGTTCCATTGACTACTTTCAGTTTACATAATAAAAATATTTCCTTACAGCTCAAAGCTATTGTATATAATTTAACATAATTTTCAAGAAATTGAGCTGTCTTTAAAAATAACATAAGAGATATAGATTCTCTTCAACACTGGCATATTTAAAAAAGTTTAAAGGGAATGTCAGTGAAATTCATTGATAAGAAATAATCACCTATATAGCAAAGACAATTGTTGGTGATGATTTGATGTATTAAAATGATAATCACACTATATATAAAATTTTGTATCATTCATTTTTGCTTTTACTTAATATTATACTGTTTTTTCTCCTCAATAATCAATGCTCTTGGGAACAATTTTAATTACAGCAAACTATGTAAGTAAAAGTCCTTTAAAAATGAAAATTTGGACACTGTAACATATATTTTAAAAGAAAAGATTAAGTTTTATATTAGATGAAATAATTATCTGATTTTACACAATTATAAATATTGATTTTGGGATAACAAAATATAGAAAAGCTGTGTTTTATTATTTTTTGCTTTAAAAAAAGATCAGTTACGATTTGGAAATTCTTTTTATAATTTATTTAAAGTGTATCATGAAGCAATATACTAATTGCATCCTTTTACTTATGCTTCATTGAATTTTGAAAATTAGATAATTTCATAATTAGATTTCTTGGCATTTTTCTTTGACAAAAGATGATATAATACATCTTGAGTGAAAATTCAACAGAAAGTATTCACACTTTTGGGGATATGGTGTATTTTCTTTTCTAAAAACCCTGCCAATACAAAACATCTAAAAATTATGGGTAAATTCCCGTATCATAACTTGAACTTCTATAATCATAAATTGAAGTGCATGATCATGTTAACACAAAAATACTGAGAATTTCACTATAGGAAAAAAAGAGTATTTAGAAAGCATAGATTATAGTGGGAAAATGACCCAGAATATGCCAGTAAGCCTATAAATATAAATGGATGAAATTCTTCTTTTAGAAAATATGGCCTTTCAAGTTAAATTAATAATCATGTTATATGCTGCTTATAAGAGAAACAAATAAAATGAAAAGAGAAAAGGCTTAAAAAGCCTTTACTACAAGGTGTACATTCAAATTTCATGAAATAATTACTTTTGATCTATAAAAAGTCTAAAACTTAGTTTTTTAAAAGAATAGTAAACATATTAAGAGAACACAAATAATATGCTTGGTAAAATGAATGCATATTGACCCTTACATCAAACACTTATAGAATACTTTTTCATTAAAATATAATTTACAAAACAGGGCCACCAACTTGCTTGTAAAATAAATATCAACAGATATCAGAAATCTCTAATTAATACTTTCTTTTACTACATTTACCTTCTTTGACCATATTACCATCAAGTTATACATCAGTAGAAAAATATGACTTAAGTGTTTAAAAATTAAAACAATTTACCAGTTATATCTCATGGGTAAAAAATGGTCTTGGAAATTAGAAAATATATATTAACAACATTCATCAAAATAGTATATTGTAAGATGTGTGAAATGATTTAAAATCTATGGGGAAATATACCCTTAAATGCTTATGTTTGAAAAGAAGAAAGACTGCAAATGAATGACCTAATTATACAACTTAAAAGTTACACGTATAAAAATAAAATAAATTCAAGTAATTGAAAATAAGGTAATAGCAAAACCAAGGAAAGAATTATATTAATATTTGTTTAAAATTTTAGAGTACTGACAAATCCAAAGCATTTTATTTTCAAAGTGTAATAAAATAGAAAAGACCTTGGCAATATAGATTTTAAACAAGGGAAGGAGGAGAGTAAAAAGAGAAGAGAAAGAGAGAAGAGAGAGAGAAAGAGAAAAGGAGGGAAGGAGGGAAATGGGAAAGAAGGGAGAGAGAGAAAGAAATAACAGATAAATGATATTAAAACTGAAAAGAGGACATTATTACATATACATCAGTAATTTAAATATCTATGAATGTCCAGTCACTGTGGTGAATTGAGGCTGGATGTTCCCCAGAAAAACATGTTCTTAAATTTTATCCATCCACATGGGTTTGAACCCATTGTAAGTAGTACCTTTTGATGAGGTTACCTCGGTTAAAGTTTGTGTGGTCCTTAAGACCCAGGATGGGTCTTAATCTTATTACTGGAGTACTTTATAACTGGAACAAATTCAGACATGAGATAGAGAAAGCCACAGGAAGCAAAAAGCTGATACTGAACCAGAAAGAGACCAGGAGATGCTACTATTTGCCTTGCCATGTGACAGAAGATCCGAGAATCACTGGCAACCAGCACCAAAATTCCACAGTCCTTGGGGAGAAAGAATCACCTCCATACTGCCTTGATTTGGACATTTTCCCAACCTTAGAACTTTGTACAAATAAATTCCCTTTTAAGCTGAACCTTTTCAGAGTATCTGCTTGAGCAGACTAGGAAACTAAAACAGTCACTTTATGCTAATTAACTCAAACTTTACCAAAACTGCTACAACAACAACAACAAAAAAAACAGAAAATGTGCACAAGAATATAATCATTAAAAAATAGAATCTGCTGGTAGGAAATAAAGCTAAATAATAAAACAAGAGGTGCAGTTATTACTATAGGTAAATTCTACCAAGAACCAAAAATCAGTTACCTTGAATCATGTACAAATTCTTCCACAAAATAGAGAATGGTCCCTATCTCATTTTTGTAAACCATTAATACATTTGGCACAGAATTCTAAGGATGTCCTTCCAAGATTTCTGTCCTTTGGTTTTTCAAATAAATACTAGTCTAGGTACTGTGAAGCATTTTGCAGATGTAAGTAAAGACACTTTTGAGTGAGATAAGATACAGTTACCTTAAAATGCAGAGATTATCTGGGTGGGCCTGACATAGTAGCATGAGTCTTTTAAAGAAAGAGAAGTCAGGGCCATTTGAGGCAATAGAAGTGTTGGAACCCTGCTTCTGGCTGAGAGATGGAGCAGGGCATGTGATGAGGAATGCAGACAATCTCTAGAAGTTGAAAGTAACCCCTCAGCTGACAACCAACAAGGTAATGGGGACATCAGTCTTAAAACTATAAAGAACTGAATATGGTTGTAGCAGTTTAGCAGTTTGATATAGTTATGAATTCCAAAAATAGATATTGGATTATGTTTATAAACTGTGCATGATTAAGTTATGATTAGGGCGTTGACCGGGCCACGTCAGTAGGGTGTTGAGCCCTGCCCCTTGGTGGGTGGGGTCTCAAAGATAAAAGACATGGCAAAGGACAGAGTTGAAGTTTTTGAATTGGAGTCTGATGTGGAGCTTTGATGCTGAAGCCCAGGGAAGTAAGCCCACAGAGCAGCTTGGTCGTGAAGAAGGAGAGAAGGCTCCGGGATAAGAGACAAGCCGTTCACTTGATAGTCTACAGCTGGCCTTGGAGTGACACAAGCCTGAGCCAGGAGAGAGGCAAGCCTCTGGAAGAGAGGAACCCAGGAAGCCTGAACCTTGGCAGACATCAGCAGCCATCTTGCTCCAACACGTGGCAATAGATTTTGTGAGGGAAGTAACTTATGCTTTATGGCCTGGTAACTGTGGGCTTCTACCTTTGATAAAAATCAACTGATTTCTGGTATTTTGCATCAGCACCCCTTTGGCTGACCAATACAATGGTCAACAAACCTGAATGAACTTTGAAGTTCATCTTTCCCTGAACCTCCATAGAAAAGTCCATCCTAGCTGACATCTTGATTTTGGCACTGTCAGATACTGAACAAAGAATCCAAGCAAGTCTGCTTTGACTTCTGATGTATTGAACTGTTAGACAATAAATGGATATTGTTTTAAGCTACTAAAGTTTTAGTAGTTTGTATGCAGCAATAGAAAACTAATACAATACTAAACCCAGATACAAATTATAGAAAATGAAAAAGTATAGTCTGATAACTCTTATAAACAAAATATTAACATACTGTCTTAGTTTAACAGGAATGTTATGACAAAAGCACAGGCTGGTTGGTGGCATAAACAACAGATATATATATATATTTTAAAGATTTTATTTATTTATTCATTTATCCCCCACCTTGCTGCTTGTGCTCGCTGGGTCAGCTAACCACGCCATGTGGGCAGGCTTGCCTTCACCAGGAGGCCCCGGGAACCGAACCCGGGGCCTCCCATATGATAAACGGGAGCCCTACTGATTGAGCCACAGCCGCTTCCCTAAACAACAGATATTTGTTGGCTCACATTTTGGAGGCAAGAAATCCAAACTTAAGGTATCGGCAGGCCATGCCTTATCTGAAGTTTGTAGCATTGTGGTGGGGTGGGACTTGCTGGCAATCAAACTCTGCCTCCATCACATGAAAATATAAATCTTTTTCCTCCAGTTCCTTCTACTTCTCATGCTCACTCTTCTGTTTCCCCATATAGAGTTCCTCTTTTTCCAAAGACCCCAGCTATATTGGTTTAAAGCCTACTCTAATTCAACTTGGTCTCATATAAGTAGGATCTTCAAAGATTCTCTTTACAAACGAGACCACACATGAAAGGCGGTTAGGACTTGAACATGTATTTGTGGAAGACATGATTCAATGTACCACACGTACTTGATTCAGCACTTAAAAAGAATTATGATCAAAAGATTTATCCCAAGAATATGAGTATCACTTTGAACAATAAATTCACCTCTGGAAATATTCATGTGTTGAGAGGGAGATAATTCAAGGGAAGCAAGGAAATGATGCGTAATTGTGGATTTTAGTATATACATTCAGAAATCTCTGTCATTAAGATATAGTCTCAGAAACCATTTTGTTGAATGGAGTTGACATCAGGAACAAAATGAAGTGTTGATAAACCACTCTCAAATTTGGGTACTAGTTTCAATATTAAGCTGGCTACAACCTCACTTTTTATTTCAAACTTTCTGAAAAATGATTTTTTTTTTTCATTTTGTGCTCTTAACCTTTTTAATTCCAGTCTGTATGCATTGGATATGTTTTTCTCATACTTTGAAGTGGCAATTGGCTTTTAGTTGGGATGATGTTCCTTGATATCTCAATCAGATGCATTTATTACTTTGTTATTTATCTCATACTACCTCTACTATTGCATTTATAAAATATGTCATATAGAGTTAGTACTGTTATATGACTCCATGACTAGAAAACAGGCCCTCTGAGGAAAGACTAGGACTGATTCAAGTTTGCATACTGCAACAACATGCTCAGTACATAGTGCATAGTAGATGCATGATAATATTATTTTTTTGAGATAAATGAATATCGGTAACTGTTTCTTTAAATAGTCATGAAATAAGTTTATATCCACTAGTCACTGTCAGAAAGAATACTCAAGTTTTGACTATCGTTATTATCATTAAAAATTTTTATTATAGGCCTAAAGTCTCATTTTTCTTTGCTTTATAGCATGGGAGACAAACTCTGTATAGGTATTAAACATGAAGAAGAAGGAAAATAGGCACATAAACGACCACAAGGCCTTTTTTATTGGTGAGCACAGCAGCATGAGGATGGGCATTTAGCCCCTTTTTACCTATTTTTCCATTCTTCTTTGCAGAACATAAACTATACAGCCAGGTTCAGAGCCCTGGTGACTCTCATAGGTTTTGGCATATTATCCCATGAAATAAATGGTATTAGTTGGACAGAAGACTGGGATTATTGAAAAAGCCTCCAGAGGCACAAAGTGACCAGGATAGGCCTTCTGGATCCCCAAAGCATTTCCCAATATCCCCGATATCTTGGTAGACCTGTAAACCATATTCAAAATGTTAGTGTGACCAGGATTTGAAGCTCTGGTTCAAATTTGCCAGATAAAAAATGTTTCTCTGTTGTATTAGAAAATTTTCAAATGCCTAGGACTTAAGCATTAAATATATGGTTGTCCTCATTAACTAGCTTTTTGAAGATCTCTACAATTATATATTAGTTTTGAAAGCCTTTTCACAGTGCCCTTTATTGAAGTGATTTCATAATGTACAGTTAGGGAAAATTATTTTGTAATGCAACGAGGAAGCACCTAAAAGCAAATACCAAAGAGAGTATATAATTTTTTTTTTCATTTTATGTTTCTCAAAATGGAAAATCATTTCTTTAAATAAAATTAAGCCAAGATCACTAATTGCATCTCTGCTCCCTAAAGCTGCATGGGATGACTGATGTGCATTTATACAATAATTAAAATGTGTTGATAACAATTTAGTTATTATCCACTGAAATTGTCAAGTACTAATCAAAATAGAAATCAAAATGAATTCAGTCAGACATAGTATTATACCATTATAATTTTGCAGTATCTGTGTAAAAACCAATTGCTAATGTGTGCCTATTTCCATCCCAGAACTAACAAGGGCATCAGTAATGGCCTCTTGGGCTATATTTTATCAGCTTTTCTTTCTTAATAGATTAATGGTGTGCTGATGTAACTCGCCACTTCTGTGGTCTTTTGTGCCAGATTGATGATATTATATTTATAATTTAGGTTGACGGTATCATACCTCCTTTCATTCTAATCATGGCTATTGTTTGAATCATATTGTTAAGTGCTAGACAGGCAACTGGTTAGACAAAGACCTGTGCAAAAAAGCAGGTGTTTAATCTTCAAATCTATTTTTGACTTCTAATTTGGAGAAAAATTGTTTGTTCCACAAAACTAAATAAAAGCCTCCGACAGAGAATCAGTTCATTACTCCTAGAGAGCATACAACTTACTCTGCAAGAGACATTTTTATATGCTAAAGATTGGCAAATATTAAATTGCTAAAATATGTTTAATTAAAGAAATAAATGATGTGTCAGTGATGTAGATGACACCACTCAATTGAGCAAATATGAATTAACAATATCTCTGTGTGTGCTGTCCAGCAATGCAGGATGTGCTCAAACACAAAGTTGAACAATACACCACTCCTGATGATATTCGTGAAGAAACCATATATATAAACCAATAATTTCAGTATGATATGTCTTAAGAGACTATTACATTTATCAATCCATAGATGTGAAGAGAAAGGACATAAACGTAATCCGAAGAGTCAGAAAAGACAATCTGGAAGAGATAATTCAAAATCTGAAAGGTAAAATACAGCATCAAAATTTTGTAATATTTTAGGCTGAGAGATTTAAAGAAAGGTCTTAGTAGCAACAGTAATGATATTAATACTAATAATACATTATAATTGACAATAAGTAAACCAAATTGAGAGGCTGTGTGTTAGGATTTTATATGCCTTATTGTGTTATAATCTCTCCAGTGTAGTTTCTATTATAATTACCTCCATTTTACCATTTAAGGACACTGAGTTTAATGAAAGGCCCATAAATTCCCTAATAATACACAAATAATAAGTTGTGAAGTCAGGATCTGAAATTAAAAAATCTTGAAATACTACAGTTTATGAGTTAATCTTTAAGCAGTTTTATATTACCATTGCTCTGGTAATGTATCTTTATAAATATTATTGTTTTTACTCTTATAAAATTCACGTAACATAAAATTCACCATTTTAACCATTTTAAAGTGTAAAATTCAGTGAACTTAGTACAATCACATTTCTAGTAAACGCTATCATTATCTAATTCCAGAATATTTTCATCACCCTCAAAAGAAACCCTGTACCCATTAAGTAGTCACTCTTTATCTCTCCTCCTCCAAGACCCAGGCAAACACTAATCTGGTTTCCATTTCTATGGAGTCACCTATTTTGGATTTTCACATAAATTAAATCGTACAATATGTGGGCTTTTTGTCAGTATTCTTTTACTTAGCATAATATTTTCAAGGTTTATATCCATGTTATAGTAAGATTCAAGTTATCAGTATGTGATAACTTTAAGGCTGAATAATATTCCATTGTATTTACCACATTTTGTTCATTCACCCTTTGATGAATATTTGGCTGTTTCCATCATTTGTCAATTGTGAATAGTGCTGCCATATTTATTCATGTACAGGTTTTCGTTTGAACAACTGTTTTCAATTTCTTAGTTTACATAACTAGAAGTGGAATTGATTTGTTAAATAATATTTTATTTTCCACTTGGTTAAAGCAAATATTATGCAATGGATTGGTTTAAACAATGGGAATCTATTGGTTCACAGTTTTGAGGCTAGGAGAAGTACAAATTGAGACATCGTCAAAGCAAGCCTTTCTTCCTGAAGACTGGCATTTTGAGGTTGACTGCCAGTGATCTTTGGACATGTTTCCTCTGTCACATGGCAATGCATATGGTGGTCTCTCCTGGCCTCTCCCTTCTCTTATGGATTCTGTTGACCTTCAGCTACTTTTTTTCTGTGGCTTTCTCTTTATCTGTCTGATTTTCATTCTGCTTATAGAAGACTCCAGGAATAAGATTAAAATAATCTTCAATGAGTTGGGCCACACCTTAACTGAAATGAGCTCATCAAAATGTCCTATTTATAAAAGTTCAAATCCACAGGAATAGATTACATTAAGAATATAACTTTCTGGGGTACATAGCTCCAAACCACCAAAAACAGTAATTCCATAATATTTAACTTACTGAGGAATTGCTGAACTTTTAACAGAGGTTGTGCCATTTTACTATTCTATCAGCAATATACAAGAGTTCCAATTTTTCCACATCGTCAACAACACTTGCTATATTTTTATTTTTTTTTATTTATTTATTTTTTAATTACAGGCATCCTAGTGGATGTGAAGTTTATTACATTGTGGCTTTGATTGCATTTCCCTAATGACTAATGACATTGATATAAATATTAATTTTAAGTTTCAAAATATAAAATAAGACTGTATTCTAGGTCAATAATTTAAAATTTGATAGTAGTACTTATAGCATACAAAAAGGCATAGCAAATAATGTAACAAACACTCATGTATCTAACAACTTAATAAAGCTGTACTGATTCCAATGAAGATACCTGTGTACCCATAGATTATATTTTCTTCCTATTTACTCCTCCTGTCCTCCCCCCATCCTGAGGAATACTTGTGGCAGTTTGATATTATTTATGAATTTCACAAAGAAATATGGATTATGCTTATAAAGTGGTCTATTCCTCTGGGAGTGATAACCCTTTGACTGTATTTGATTCAGCTGAGATGTCTGATTAAATTAAGTTAAGATTAGGGCTTTGATTGACCACATCATTAGAGTGTGACTCAGCATTGAGTGCCAGCACCCTTGGGCAGATAAAACAGACTCTCACATGGAAGTAGACACACAGAGAAGATACACAGAGTATCCTGCAGCCCAAGAAGAGAGATGAGCCTGATCGTTTGCAGCTGAAGAGAACAGAGCAGCTGAGCCAAGAAAGAAATAAGCACTGGTAAGAGACACAAGCCTTTTGCCAGCCTACATCTGAGATCAGAAGAGGCTGGGACAACAGAGCCTTAGGAAGAGAAAGGCTGAACTCTCACAAAGACTGTTAACTATCTTGCTCCAACACGTGACAACAGACTGTTGAGGGAAGTAACTTATACTTTATGTCCTTGTGACTGTAAGCTTCTACCCCAAATAAATACCCTTTATAATAGCCAACAGCTTGCTGGTATTTTTCATCAGCACCCGTTTGGCTGACTAATATAATACTATAGCTAAACACTGAGATTTTTCATTCCATGCATTTACTTATACATTTAAGACATGTATATATTATTAAAATACATCTATAACTATATTCATATATTATTTTGTATTATTTACAATGCTTTTAATGGTATCATAGTATATAGTTATATTCTGAGATTTATTTTAAGAGCATAATTATGAGACTTGTTTATATAGATTCATTCTTTTTTTTTTTTTAATTTTTTTTTTTGTGTGTGTCCTTGCTTTCAGATCTTCTGAATATATTTCTTTTATTTATTTATTTATTTATTTATTTATTTATTTATTTTTATTGTGGGTAAAAATAAAAATTCTCACAATACATACAAACATTTGCATAATGGTATATAAATATATGTGCATATATGTGTATTTGCTTACAAAAATGTTATTTATATATATATTCTAAGAGGTGCTTAGATTACCCAAAATATTACACGGAACCCACTGGGATTCCCATGTTGCCCACCTCCAACACCTCCCACCACCTCCCACACAAACATCTCCCACAAGTGTGGCCCACCACCCTCAATGAAATTACACATCCTGGAGCCTTGCCACCAACCATAGACCACAGTTCACACCGTAGACCATACTCTCTCGCACTCAGTTCTGAGTGGTGTGTGCTGATTTAAAATGGCCTACATCCGTTGCCACAACGGTACTCAGGACAACCTCTAACTCTCAAAGAAGCCCCTGTATTTCAACTGCTCATCCCCTCCCTACCCCAAAAGTGTCAAGTGGCCACTGGCTCCACCTCATTTTTATAATTTCTTCCATTGCTAGAATCACCATATGTGAACAACAGAATACCATCAAGTCCACTCTAGTCCATAGATCTTCCCCCAATCATGAGGGGACTGGGATGGTGATGTCCACTTCACCTCCAAGTGAGAGAGGGCTTATATCCCATGGATATGGTGGGTGGGATGATCCTGCCTGCAGATGCAGGCCCTCTCCATTCCCTGGGCTGGCCATTGCCCATCGTTGTCTCCTCACCAGGTGACTTGGATGAGTCCATTGAGCTGTAGGGTAGGAGTTGCAGCTCCACCGAGATTTCATGCACACCTGGCACATAGGTAGGCCGGAGGCTCCAGCCTCTGGAAGTATACCTAAAAACTCCAGCATCACATATAGGTTTGAATAGAAAGGACTGGTGAACCATGTGCAGGGAGGACTTATTTGAGTCCAATTCTGTCACTCTCAGGAGCACAGATTCCAAAATAGAACCCACTGATAAGGCATCAGTCTCTGGGGCTATCACCCCTTATATAGGACCTGGGTGTCTCCAGAGCTCTCAGGACCCTCTTTGAGTGGGGTAATAGGCATTTAGATGTTCTATGAGCTCCTACTGAGGTGTGCATAAGAGTTACCTCTGGGATGACCTCCCAACTCTCTTTGAAGTCTCTTAGCCACTTGAACTCATTTGTCTTTACCATTTCCCCCTTTTATTCAAGGTCTTTTTCCAGTTGTGTTGCCAGTTGGCACTTGGTATTAATCCTTCGTTGCCAGGGAGGCTCGTCCCCGGGAGTCATGTCCCATGTTGGAGGGAAGGTAATGCAATCATATGCTGAGTTTGGCTTAGAGAGAGGCCACATTTGAGCAACAAGGAGGCTCTCAGGTGGCAACCCTTAGGCACCCCACAACTGCAGGCTAAGTCTCATTTACAAGAGCAAAGACTCACCAGGGTAGTCATCAATAAAAAAAAAAAAAAACATCTGTGGGTCATCCTATTTTGACAGGCACTGTTCCTACACTCAGAGGACTATTGCTGCTCCCTTGGAGATTGTGGCAGAGCTCTCCAGGCTAGGAATTCAGATTCCCTCATTTATTGT